>JADWQK010002340.1:0-18601 GCA_017933935.1 Sesamia nonagrioides | reverse complement strand
ACAAATCAGCCCGGCAGATGGCGCTGATCAAATATATATATATATATATATATATATATATATATAGATATCCCTTTGGGCACTTTGTTGATCAGACGTGCCGTATAGGTAGTAATTTGTTGATCCATTTTCACTTGTTGATCCGGGGGCCTTTTCTTGATCCGTTGCCATCTGCCCATAAATATGTAGGTCCGTTCGGAGCCACATGTGTCACGCTGAATAATAATAAGTAATAACAATAATTAAGGGCTGTTTTATACAAATCCACCTTTTTGGCGTCTGAGCAGTTGTTGATCCAATTCAAATGGGCCAATCAGGGTGCAGCATTTGCCAAGGGCGTGAAGCGATTGGATAAGCAGCAGTTACTTTTTTATGTATGTTCACCGATAAATCTCAGACGCTTAGACCGATTTACAAAATTCTTTTTATGTTAGAAAAGGTAAACTTTCTAAATGGTCCCATAGTCAGGATCTGATGATGGAAGACTAAAGAAATCAAGAGGAACATCCAAAAATCGTAGGGGCGACTAGTGCATTTCTAAGTATCTTCATTAAGTATTTCAGAGAACTACAATTTGGTTAAGGTCTGGTATAGCTGATGATGGAGCCGGGAGAAAGTCAAGGGAACTCCTCAATTATTCGCAGCAGCTACCTTGAGCTTGTGCTTGATTAATTTGTGTTGATAAGAACTTTACAAAAAGATGGGTTATGACTGTCATGAAGGCTCTGGTGATGAAAAAAAGGCCAGTTCACGGAACTCTTCAACGGTTAACAGTAGGTACCTTGTGTTTGGACTTAATTCATTTATATTGATGAGAACTTTTCACCTGTATGGGTTGAAATGAAGGTGTGCAGTATATCTGATGATGAAGACCCTAGACAGTCAAGGGAACTCCTCAATGATTCACAGCACCTACATTGAGTTTGTGCTTATTAATTTGTATTGATAAGAACTTTACAAAAAGATGGGTTATGACTGTCATGAAGGCTCTGGTGATAAAAGCAAAGGCCAGTTCAGGGAATTCTTCAACGGTTAATAGTAGGTACCTTGTGTTTGGACTTAATTCATTTATATTGATGAGAATTTTGCACCTATATGGGTTAAAATGATGGTTTGTAGTAAATCTGATGATGAAGACTATAGGCAGTCGAGGCAATCTTGACCGCAATCCTGCCTGATGGTAAGCAGTGACGCAATCGTTGATGGTAAAGCGCACTAGTTTATTAAGAGCCTATTCACTCTAGCCTTAAAGACACTCAAATTGTAGTCCGACGGAAACACCGCCGCGGGCAAATTGTTCCAGTCCCTCGATGTACGCGGTATAAAGAAGGAGGCGAAACGCTTCGTCCGGATCGTAGTGGTGTTAACAACGTAAGGGTGGAAACCAGCCGTACGATGGGTCGTCCGCTGGTGGAACGAAGATGGGGGAATTAAATCATGCAATTCCCTCGTACATTCCCCGAAATGCATCCAATAGAACATCGAAAGGCTGGTTACTCTACGCCTGTGCTCTAGGCTTTGGAGACCAACTCAAGTTAGATCAGGGTCACCAATCAGCCTCTTTGCACGTCTCTCCACTGAATCCAAAGTGGCCAGGTGACACTTGGCAATACCAGCCCAAATGTGGCTGCAGTACTCCACACACGAACGGACCTGTGCTTTGTATAACATTAGAAGCTGCCCAGGTGTGAAGTACTGCCGGACCTTTGCGATAACGCCAAGTTTCCTGGCAGCCACCTTGGCCTTGGACTCAATGAACTGCCCAAAGTTAAAGTTCGAGGAAATCTCAACCCCCAAAAGCTGAAGGCGGTCGGAACACTCCAAGGACACATTTCGAAAAGTAGGAGCCAAGGTGAACGGGCTCCTTTTGGCGGTGAAAAGACACGCTTGTGTTTTGGCGGCATTGAATGCTACAAGATTGGCATTGCCCCATTCGAAGACTGCCTGCAGTGCAACACTCGTTCGCTCAACCATGGCCTCTCTTTCGGACCGGATTGATTCCCTAATAGCCTGAGCATGATTAATGCTTGATTAATTCGTATTGATAAGAACTTTGCACCTATGCTCGGTGCCTTTGCTCGGTGGTAGGCCATAACATCGGCTGCCGGCAGAAGTTAGCACCCACCAGACAAAGACTTGCCGCCAAGCAATTCGTCGTGTTCCGGCCTGATTTCTGGTGAAGCCGTACGGAGGACGGGTCTGAGCAGTTGTGTTGCGATGTGTGCCGGGTACGATGCGCCAAATGTTGTTGTGCCGGGAGTTTGGTCGTGGATGGTCTCCACATCAATCTCCCTCTGGCGCAGCGTTGTCGACGCTCAACTGCCGTCTTCCTTCCTATTCACTAAGGTTTTGTAAGTGAATGGACTTAATAAACTAGCGCGCTTTACCATCAACGATTGCATCACTGCTTACCATCAGGCGGAATTGCAGTCAAGCGCTAGTTTATAATTATTAAAAAAAAAAAATATGTGGGCTAAAATGAATGTTTGTCGGTCGTGGTCTTCATCATCAAATCTACTACAGATTTTCATAATAATGCATATCGGTGAAAATTGCTCATCAATATATAATTAAATCCAAAAACAAGGGAACTACTGTAAACCGTTAAGAAGTTACCTGAACTGGCCTTTGTATTCATCATCAGAGCCTTAATGACAGTTACAACCCATTTAGGTGTAAAGTTCTTATTAATACAAATTAATCAAGTTCAAACACAAGGTAGTTGCTGTGAATTGTCGAGGAGTTCCATCAACTGTCTCCCGACTTCATATCTACTCCAGATCATTACTAAATTGTAGTGCTTTAAAATACTTAATGAAAATAACTAGAAATGCAATAGTTGCCCGTAAAAGTTTTGAAAGTTTTCCTTGATTTCTCTAATCTTTAATCATCAGATCTATGATGACTATGGGACCACCCTTTCAAATAAAACAAGAATTTCGCAAACGGGTCCAGGCGTCTTACAGTAATCGATGAACATACATAAAAAAAAAAAAAGATTGCGACGAATTGTGAACCTCCTCCTTTTTTTTGAAGTCGGGTAAACACTTAAATTGCCAAAAGAAAATAATTTTTCTGTTGACAACTTTAACAACAAATTTAAATTTTATAGGATTTTGACAGTGATTACTAACTTTTTTATTGCTTTTGCCCGAGGTCGAATCCTTTAGTCTCAACGCCCGCGCTGCTGCCGATGACAATAGTATCATACTAAGCAGTATACGGTGAAATCACGCAGGCGTTTACTAACTACTTTTCTGAAATAATCTGCGGAAATCAAATACATAATTTTCTTTTTTAAGTTCAGTAACGAATAATGGACAATGATATTTTTTCCCGCGCTATTATAATGTTCTTTCGTTTTTTTCAACAAACAATCTACTACTGTCTATTTGCAAGATAGTCCAAAATTTGAATAAAACCTTTTATTAGTTACCTCCTTGGTATTCCATGTTTCGAATGCAGTTTTTTTTTTTTCGAAATAAATTCAAACTAGGACGTTGGAACGAAACGCAAACTCCCTATTTCGAAATTGCGGCCGCTAAAGTTGACATTCCATGTGTCTAACGCGTTCCAGTACCTACCACAAACCGTTATTATTCATTCATCATATCATTATTATTCTTTGTAAGATCTGTCAATATTTACCTGTGTTAACAAATAAATGATTTAATTTGATTTGATTAGAGAAAAGCGCTTTCTTTCGCTAAAATATAACGCGACTAGGTAAGCGAAATTATTTTTATAACACACTTAGGTATGTAACTTTGAGTAGACTGAGAAATCATCCACCAGATCCACAGATCTTTATTACCTTTATTACTTAGTAAGTAGCAAATATGATTTTATTTCCACTAACGTGCAGTTGAGTTTATATTTATAATTTACAAATATATTATAAATGGTACACATGTTTATTGTACACACTACGCTAGGATATCTCAATGTTCTTTATGAATTAGGTATTTACTGAATGCACTTTTTACTACATAAATCTCGCACTTTTATTTAGTAAAGAACACTTTAAATAATTTAAAACTCCAATGGAAAAATCGAAGCTCAGCTTAACTTTCCCGCCAAAACTCCTGACTCGGATTATAACATCAGGAAAACATTGTTTTATTTTGAGTACGAGGCTTTTTAGTAAATTATATTACTTTTTTTTTCTTTTTCTTTATTTTGTGTTTATTATTTTTAGTATTATTATTGTAATGTGCGTTCTGTTTGGAAGGAGTAAACAATTTTTCTTTCTACCTGATTAATACCTTAAAAAACCGCTACGCAAAATTCAACGCTTAAAACTGAAACTTCAAATTTAATAATAATATGTATTCGCATACAATTTCTAGCAAAGAAGTCTATACAAGCAGTGTTAATTGCATTGAGTGTAACTGAGGCCGTCCACACAATATTTTCAGCCCAAAACATGCAGCGCCGATATCGTGTTTAGACTAATTAGATTGATTTCGATGAATAGAGTTTAAAAACTTAATATAAATGGTAAGTTAGAAATAAAGTATAAAAACCCCATACGCAAAATTCAACCTCTTTAAATATTAATAACAATAACTTTGACTTCATACTAAACATAATTGATCGACCGGTACGGTATCAGTACATTTTCAGATCAAAATAAGTATTACGAAGTACGAGTAGCTACATGGATCAACATAAGACAATGATTTTTGAAATATATTCCAAGCCAAAAAGTCTTTGTGCATTTAAAAAAAATTGTCGTTATGGATCCACTAATGCATGGAATTGTTAAAAAATATATATAGATCTTACAATGTATGGAGCATTGCGAATATAAAATATCTAGATTAGCTACAATAAATTCCTATTTGATCAACTGTTACGGTATAGGTATCGGATCAAAAGATGTATTACTGAAAGTACGAGTATATAAATGGTTCAACACAAGTAATTGATTTTTGAAATATATTCAGAGCTAAAAAGTCCTCGTGGGTTCAAAAAATTTAGCCGTTATGGATCCACTAATGCATGAAATTGTTGAAAAATTTTTATCGAGTATAATGTCCTATCGAGGAATATGTTTGGCAACATCGCTTAATAGAATGCAACGTTGCCACTCCGCCCGAGAAATACGCAACTGGATTAAAGTTATTCCGTGCTAAAGGTGGAGTCTATTGTGTTCAGGATCGCGGCTGGATCAACTAAGTGTGCAAAGAGGTGTTTATATATATACAATATATATATATATAAGTATGTTAACTAACAGAGGGCGTTCCCGTTAACCCGAAATAGTATAGCATACATACATGCTAAAAAAAATATTTCCATTCGAAAACAAAATGTTTTAAAAAAATTTCCAATAAGAAAATATTCAATAAAAATTTTAAATTGGCATGTAAAAGAAACACACTGTACACGCGAACATGAAAGACGGCAACGTCGCAATTTATTTATACATGACGACTACTATTTTGATTTAAAACAGGAGGTTTCAAATTTATTTCCAATTAGAATTTTTTTTTATTCGGATTTTTTTATGCTTATTTTTCTATGCTGATATGTTTATTTCAATCTATTAATGATATATATTAACGAGTTTAAGGGAACGCCCTCTGTTATTTAACATACTGTATATTGTACGCTGAGAGCGTCCATTATAGAAAACACACAAAAATCAATTCAGAAATTAAAATACGCCGTGGCAGCTAAGAGATGACCAGTCCCCTCCGACGGCGTCCGCTCACCAATGATGTATGGATCAGCATCATTCAGCTCAACCATATCGAAGGGAACCCAATGACCCAACACACACGCTACCACCAGCGAGACATTTGAGTGAGCATGACATACTCTCAACAGCCAGAGCACAATCAAGTCAATAAAAAAGACTAACCCAACAAAAAATGCCTTACAGCACATTCGTACATTGTGCTCACACGTTTGCCATGCAATTATACAATACTAAGAAATTGAATCTACACAATGCTAACATAGTTTTGTCCAAGGTTCAGCAGCTCCAACAGTGTTCCCGAATCTGTGGAAAGTTTAGCTCCTGTGTAGCTGTACAAGTGCCGAACACCTCTGTCAGCGATACAATTCCGTAACGTACAATATGCTTGGCTACATAGTGTGTAATACAGGCTTTGAATTAGTAACATTAACAGTTACATATTAAAACTACAAGAGGAAACATCAGAGAACAATCAGTGTATAGAAATCGGACGCAGCTCAAGCCCAAGCCTTTTTGTCCTCAATATAATCCTTCACACTATAAAATGCTTTCCGACACAACTTACGTTTAATGAAGGATTTGAATTTATTCAGGCTCAGATCTTGAACCACCTCTGGAAGTCCATTGTAAAAATGTATACATTGGCATCTGAAGGAGCCACCTATTTTCTTGAGCCTTGTTGTAGGTACAATAAATTTGTGCCTGTTCCTAGTATTTATATTATGGATATCACTGTATTTTTTAAACAATTTTATATTTTTATGAGCATACAAAAGATTTTCATAAATATATTGAGACGGCACGGTCAGTACATTAATCTCTTTAAATTTTTCTCTGGGAGAGTGTCTCGGACTTAATTTATAAATTGCACGAACAGCTCGTTTCTGCAAAACAAATATTGTTTGAATATCGGCGGCATTTCCCCACAACAGAATGCCGTACGACATTACGCTATGGAAATAGCCAAAGTACATTAAACGGGCCGTCTCAACATCAGTCAAATTACGAATTGTTCTAACTGCGTATGCAGCAGAACTTAGTTTTTTTGACAATTTTTCTATATGTGGACCCCATTGAAGCTTAGCATCCAGAGTTATACCCAAGAATACTGTGCTGTCTTCAGATTTCAATTCTTCGCCCTTTATCAACACTCGCTTGATCACTTGACACTTGCTTGATGTTTGATCGCTTGAAGAAGCATGTAATCTCGGAAACGGTCCTAACGAATTCGCTGAAATTTAATATGTGGGGGTTTTCGGGGACGAGAAATTGATCTAGCTCAGTTTTATGTCTGGGGAAGCGCATATTTTCGAGTTTTCTCTTTCGCAATATTTCACGTATAATATGGACGCTAATTTCGCGCGGCTTGACATAGCGGCTGTGGCGTAGGCGATAGTGGTATGGTCTACTCGCGATGGCTGGTGTTCCTCGGTTCAAACCCGGGCTTTCAAGGTTTTTTTTTTGTTTTAGACAAGTTTATAGCTTTTTATTTACGTAGTAATAAAAGTAGTAAACGTATGTAGTTACTTAAAAAGAAAATTATACATAAGAACTAAAAGGGGAAAAAATAAAAAAAATATTTTCATTTTTTTAAATTAACTTTAGTTATGAACTAAAAGAGAAAAAATAAATAGAAATAAATAAATATTTAAGATTTTTTATTTAACTTTAAGAGACTGAAACAAGAGCTCTAGGGGTAGAGAGAGGTATGATATATTTGTTACAAATGTCACAAATTTGTGACAATGCTTTCCATGGGTATGTTCCTAAATCTGCTGTACCTGTGTACGTCACTGAATTCCTCCTAAAGGGCTGGTCCGATTTGAATGAAGTCTATGTTAAATGAAAGTTGTGTTAGTTACTCTATTTATAACTCAAGAACCGCTTAACCAGTATGGCTCAAAATTGGTAGGGAGGTAGATAAGAACTGGGAGAAGGACATATCACATAGGATACTTTTTATCCCGTTCCCGTTGTTCCCATCGTTCCCGTGTGACGTGACATGGAATAACAAAACAACCCAGTCAAAATATAAGTTAGCGGTTCATTTGTTAAAAATGGTACAAACACACTGCTGCACTACTCAGCATATTAAAAAAAATCTTAACGGTTGAATGTTGATGCATTCATTTAAAGCAAGGAATATAAAATATACTCTCTGCCGGTTTAATTTTTTTTAATAAAAGCCCCAAAGCAAACTTCAACTTCAAAATTTCTAATATTGTATTGCTGTGCCATTTACCACTTCACTACATACTATAAAACAAAGTTACATTCTCTTTCCCTATGTCCCTTTGTATGATTAAATCTTTAAAACTACGAAACAGATTTTGATGAGGTTTCTTTTAATAGATAGAGTAATTAAAAAGAAACGTTTATATGTATAATAACATCCATTAAATTGTGTCCATATCCAATCCATAAAATCCCAATACAGCGGACAGAGCTCCGGCGGGATCTCATGGCGACATGGAAAGTGTGATTGTCGCAATCCAGCACAGAGCACGCCACAATAGCGGCAGTAAGTCCTCTCTTTGAAGAGTACCTAGAGAGGCGCCACGGCGTCCTCACCTTCCGACTGACGTAGGTCCTCACCGGGCACGGCTGTTTCGGGAGGTTCCTGTTCCGTATAAGGCGGGAGGAAACGCCAGGGTGACCACTGTGTGCATCGCCCTGAGGACACGGTGGAGCATATGGTGGAGGTCTGCCTGGCTTGGGTAGAGCACAGCCGTGTCCTCGTGGCGGCGATCGGCGGCGATCTCTCGCGTCCGACCCTGGTCCGGGCCATAGTCCGGAGCAAGAGTGCATGATGGCAAGCTTTCACCTCCTTCTGTGAAGCAGTGATGCTGGCAAAGGAGGAGGCGTAGCGCGTGAGGGAGCGGAAATCCCACTACTTTCACTCCTCAAACCGCCGCAGGAAGCGCCCTGGTCGGGTGGCAACATCGGACTCCCGACCACCGTAGGCTTGGCTTGGCTTGGCAAAAAAATAATATTATTTCGCAAAAGGAGGTAACTTAATACATGTGAGGTAAGCCATACATGCGCTGGCGAAGGGCAGCAGGACACGCGGCAAGCCGTCGCATCGCTCATAATAATTCCGTCGAAAACGGTATTGTCACTTTTTTAAAAATTACCAAATTTTGGGGAAAGTGGAATTAATTCGCAAAAAAAAAATATTCTTTCAAAATTCATTAGTATTGTTACTATGATGCTTATGTAATATTTGGTATTTTATTTGGTCATGTGTTTACATTACCGTTATTGTCCCTATGGGTCGGACGGAGTTTTCTTTATATACCGTATATATCCAACATTATTTTTCAAATGTATATACAACGTTATTTGTTATTTATGATATCTCTTTGAAATTTTGTAAAAGATTATTTACTTAAAAATATATTATATTAGGTATATGAACCCATCTGCAAAAAAGGGCTCCTAAGCAATGAACCATTTCCAACACACCAGACAAAGTCTTGCCGCCAAGCGATTCGTCGTTTTCCGGCATGATGTCTGGTGAAGCCGTACGAAGGACGGGGCTGAGCAGTTGTGTTGCGATGTGTGGCGGGTACGATGCGCCAAATGTTGTTGTGTCGGGAGTTTGGTCGTGGAGAGTCTCCAGATGAATCTCCCTCTAGCGCAGCATTGTTTGGTCGTGTTGGTCTTGGGTTTAACATTGCATTATCTCGCTCAACTGCCGTCATCCTTCCTATTCCTTAGTTTTTTAAGTGAATGGGTTTAATAAACTAGTGCGCTTTACGAATAAAAATTTAACTAGATATTTACGAAACTCGCCGTACAATGGAGTCGTCCCATAATGGAACGAAGATGGGGGAATTAAATTATGCAATTCTCACACACACTCTCCAAAATGCATCCTATAGAACACCGATAGGTTGGTTACTCTTCGCCTTGCTCCAGGCTTTGGAGACAGTTTAGAGTTAAATCTGGGTCCTCTTCGCACGCCGCTTTATTGAATCCAAAGTAGCCAGGTGGCATTTTGCAGCACCAGTCCAAACGTGGCTGCAGTACTCTAAACACGAACGGACCTGTGCTTTTTATAACGGCGTAAGGGCGTGTCAGACTTTTACTGACTAAAACCCACCCGTGTTTCTTCACTTGCCTATGTGCCAGGGCATTGTTTCTTTTTTAACCAATCCGCAACCCTGACCCAGGAAATCGCTCGAAGGCTCGAGGAAATCTCAAGTCACGGCCGGTGCACTCCCAACTATGTATTACGAATATTGATAAAAAACAATTATTGTTCGAATTCGATTAAAAAGACACAAATTGATTCAAAATTAAATAATGCGTTGTTTATTTAGTTATGAAAACCACAAAAACCAAAATAAACACTTTTACTGATTTTGAGCAGACGATTTGGAGACGTTCAGTGCGTATCTTGGGTTTTAAACGTCATTGTCAAATAAATAGAATAATTACCAAAAAAATAATTAAATAAAATATTTCTTGAAGGTGATTTAAACATTAGAACTTTTCAGTATTTATATAATCAAATCAAAGCACATAATTTGTCATAACAGATACGTTTTGTGTTTATATTTGGCACATGTCCATCCGATACTTTTGGGACGGACGACGTGCGAGCTCCTGCGGCCGCTCGCTGTGTGGAGCCGACCTGTGTGTGTGAGTCTGTGCCAGCGACTGTGTACCAACTGCGGTTGTAATTAATTGTAGTCATTATCAACAAGGTTTTGTCAAGTCAACTTTAATGGGAAAACTTTCTATTAGCTCATATTATATTCACATACAGGATTATACGAAGCTTCGCAATGTACTAGCTGTTTATTATATACATACAATATGTTAAGAAAACCCTGTCCGACCGGTGAAGGTATTGTTAGGTATCGATAACTGATTCTACTAATGCCTACAAAACCTGGCTAAACTTAAAAAAAAAAATCCCCCTAAAAAATAAATAACTTAAATAAAATAAATAGGTAATCTCATGGCAACACATGCACAGTTCATAACCTCAGTTGACCTCATGCATGTAGGTATAGGTAATTTATTCACGTTTATCGAGTCTCGAAAGAAATAATGATACTTAGGCAGCTCGTGAAAAGAACTTTTTTTTAAGTAGGAAGGTCGTCTGACTCTCCAAATGTATCATTTCATTCGATGAGCATAATGGCTGTGGCGGAGATGTTGTTCCAATTTCGTTCACTAATAACGATACAGGCCCAGCTGGCACCGTCGCACGAGATTAGCACGGACATGCACACAAATAAAAATCAAGTGGTGTCAAATCCGCGCTGGCCACAGTTGGTCCACCCTTACCAATCCACTGCTCGCCGAGCTGATAATGGAGGTTCTCACGTACAGGACAAAGATATGGTGACGCACCGTCATACTGGAACCACATTGACCACATTGACTACAATCACCTGATCACAAAACAGCAGTTGCTACCTTCCATCAGCATTACTCTACATTAGGAAACGACATGATCACACAATACACGAATAGTCTTCACGAAAGCGATGTTTACGCGCAACTGATAATTTAAAGTAAAAATTATTTTTATTTTTTAGAATTGTACCTACGGGGCTAGCCTCGCCGCATCCTTTGAGTAAATAGGGATGTGTAAGTTATCAAAATATTGATTTTCGATGGAAACAATTTACTCGACTATTTTTGTTATCGATTTAGTATTGTAGTTTCTCATTCTCATTCTAGATTCAACATCGCATGGAATATATGTTTCGATTAATAGCGATAAAAAAACGTTCTTGCGCAAAAATTAGTGCATCACTAGTTATTTCTTTTACGTCGCCGACAAAGCTCACGCGCGACGCCGCCAAAGAAATAAATAATCTAACAAAATAATAAAAGGAAAGCCGACAATTATACCGCCTAAAATGGTGTTGTAATTTTTTTAAAAACACCAAATTTTGGGGAAGTTAGCGTAAATTCGCGGGGAAAAAAGATAGTTTCAAAATTGATTAGTTTTGTTACTATGATGATTATGCAAAATTTTAAATTTTATTTGGTCATGTGATTGCCTAACCTTTATTATCCTTATGGGTCGGACAGGGTTTTCTTTACATATTGTATATTTAAAGTTAATATAATTAGCTTGAATAAATAAAATGTCTATTTGAACTTTTCTATATTCAAGACCTAGTTCATCTGTGGTGCTTTCCCATCTTCAGCAACATGTTTGTAGATACATTCATATTAATCTCTAGTAAAACATCCATATACGTTATTTTATGAATATGTGAAACCACGTATCCAGTGTTTTTAAGTAAAGAATGTACTAAATTAAAAAACCGACCAAGTGCGTGTCGGACTCACGGACAAGGGGTTCCGTACCATTGATTTATGAAATTAAAGGGTTTAAGTTATTTGTATAAAAGATTACGCGGTTATAAGCGGTTTACGATTTACGAGGTATTAAAAAAAACTACTTACTAGATCTCGTTCAAAACAATTTTCGTTGGTAGTTTTTATAGTAATGTACATTATATGATTTTTTTAGATTTTTCATTTTCTTATTTTAGAAGTTAGAGGGGGGGGGGGCAACTTTTTTTCCAATTTGGAAGCGTCTGTCACGCAAACAATCCGGTTTAGAAAAAAAAATATTTTATAAACCTCGATTTCAGTTTTGAAGATCTATAGATAACCCATAGGGCTGAGTTTGATGAAAAAAAAAATTGTTTCAGTTCTAAGTATGGGGACCCCCAATATTTATTATTATTTTTGCATCAAAATCATAATGCGGTTCACAGAATACATCTACATACCAAATTTCAATAGTATAGCTCTTATAGTTTCGGAAAAAAAAGGCTGTGACAAACAGACGGATAGACGGACAGACGGACAGAAAGACATGACGAATCTATAAGGGTTCCGTTTTTTGCCAGTTGGCTACGGAACCCTAAAAAGATGTCATGAAAATTCACAAGGTTTTTTATTGCTTAGTGTTAAATCCTCAAGACGCCCGGGCTGCCTCATGAGCCGGTCTGAGCAGTGCCGGACTCTTACCGGCTAAAACTACACTTCTGCCTAACATTGTTACCGCGGACTTTGTGTTGTGTGCCTTTATTTAGATTACAATATTTTCTATTTACTTTTTCTATAATTATAACAATTGTAGTGTTCCCACGTCGGTCACTACTTTTACATGATCCATGCTATCTTAATCCTACGTTAGTCTATCACAATACAAATATTTTAAAACATGCATTTTTTTAAATTATTATTTCCTTCCAACACTAGCAATCCGCTCCGGCTTCGCACGGGTGCAATGTTGATACTAAATACACTACAGAACAACTGTAAAAGTTGTATAATAAAAACATAGCGGCCCACTCCCGCCGCCCTGACGGCCTAAGCCCCGCAATTTTGAAATCTGTAATATCTTCGAAAATATTGATTTAAATCATATGCTGTGGAGGGCGATATAAATCTATATTATTAGTATTTGTCGTAAAAAGTAAATGACGAAAACATTGTTACTGAGGGATATCCATAGATATATACAATCAGGGACTTTTTGTAGACCTCTTCAATGTGTATAACATTTAGTATATTATTTTGAAAACTGTCTTAGGGTTCAACATGCGTTTCACTGCAAACGCGGAAAAAATGTAATTATTTACGACATCACATTAGAAACCTCAAAAATAATAGTTTTTCTCCAGAATTTAATGGATATTATTTTACATATAAACCTTCCTCATTAATCACTCTATCTGTTTAAAAAAACAGCCTCAAAATACATTGCTTAGTTTTAAAGATTTAATCATACAAAGCGACATAGGGAAAAAGAAAGTGACTTTGTTTTATGATATGTAGTGATATACAACGTTATTTTTTCTATATGCGAAATCCGAAATACGAGTCCATTGTTTTTAAGTAAAGAATCCATGTCCAAAATTTCATAAAGATATAATGATAAACCACAAAATTATGAGCTTCATATTATTACGGGCTAGGGTTATTAAAACGCCGGTTATGGGTTGCGAAGTTTATTGTCAACGAAGGTACAGTCGATTGTAGGCAATAACAAGTAGAACGTAGCTGATCTCGCACCGAAGTCTTCCCTTACGTCCACGAAGTCCGTGTTGTAAACACACAATGACACTATAGATGTTACTTCACGTAGTACTCAAAGTTCTCGTTACAGTTGTCACAGTAGGTATTCTCAAAGATCGCTTCTTAACTGTCGCTTGTTCTCGTATCGCTAGTCGAATGCAGACTGACTGCCTACTGGCGTCACGACGCTTTTTGTAGGTTAGCGGATCGAATATTCCAGATTCGTCTATACGTAATAATAATAGCGCATAACTTTCGAGTACATTCAGTATGTACCTACGGTAATTCACCGGAGACCTGTACCATTCAATAGGTCACCCTAGGTCCCAAAGCGTTTTTATACGGCACCTCAACAATGTCTAGATTTCGAGTTATAAGGCTTAAAAGTTATGCACTGCATGTCGCGCGATATTGAACCTTATGCCATCGACATAAGGTGCATTCGTAACAATATGTTACCTGATTGTCCCAATAAAAATATGGTCAACGCACCGTTAGCCAGCCCGCGTCTGCAGCGGCGCGGCATCGCCTTGCGTTTAATGATCATAATTTCTGTTTGTTTGTTTGTAATTAACAAGTGACCACATTTTCCATCACACTTACTGGTAACGGTCAAGTATAGATAGATATTATTATGTACTTTACACGTAAAAATAAAATGTTGTATAATTTACTTAAAACATTTGTTAGTTTTAAGTAAATTAGTGTAATGGTTAAAACACCAGCCTCTCAAGTATGAGTGTGCGGGTTGGATTCCAAGTCAGGCAAGTACCAATGTAACTTTTCTAAGTTACATGTCCTTTCTAAGTACATCTTGGACACCAATGACTGATTAAAAGGTGAAGGAAAATATCTTGAGGAAACCTGGACTTTAAGTCTGAAATTGCTAAAACACATTGAGCAAGCGTGGTGATTACGCTCAATCGTTCTATGTACGAAAGGAGAACTGTGCCCAGCAGTGGGACGACAAAGAGGTTGACGATGATGTTAATTTTACTTAGGACGTATTGCACCCCTACACACAGGGGTGTGAGTGTCCTGTCCCGCTGTGCGCACGCGGCTACTACCACTGATCTACAGTGAACTGTGTTATGACCAACATAGTTCACGACACACACACAATTTCTAAATTTATTTCGGAAAAATATAACATGATTGGTGTAAAAATGATTGGAATCAATTTAGTTGCTTATTCTGTACAAACTGTATTCAGGTTTTGCATAAATTAAAAATAACCTTGTATTTAAAAAAAAGATAGATTTCTAACACACGTTTGCAGCGACTCACACATGAACACAGGGACATCATAACAGAAGGCGCAGCACGTGAGGGAAAGGCACTCTGAGCGCCCTCATGTCACATCGAACGCCCGGCCAAGGAAGACACAAGCTGCCCTCTACTCGCCGTCCGGTAAGGACCAGGCCTGGTTCAATGACGCGCTAAGTTCCGCACACGCCTCAAAGAGATGTCAGCACATAGTGACGGGGTCCACAAGGACCGGTGCCTCCCAGAGCTGCGGGTTATTAGAAAAAGATATCGTGGCCCTTGACGAACTGGCAAGCGAGGGGACACGGGTTGGTTTTAGCCAGTAAATCTAACGGGCGTGCTAGACTTACTGGTTACCACTTCACCCAAAGAAGGAGAGGTCATTTGATGATTTCCCATCCATAAAAACAGTTATTTTTCACTTTTTTTCTTTTTATCCGATTCTTTCGAAACAGACTACAAGCACTCTTTTCATTAGAAACACTGTGGTACATACTGGTAGCTAATTGTAGATAGCGACGGTATCCAAACGAGCGGACCTTATCGTTGCGATATCACATTGGCATCTTTCAATGTTGTCAGTTGAGCTAAGCCCCTCTCTAACACTCGACACCCTAACAACAGTACAGTTCGAAGACGTGGCCGTTGAATCAGTGGTCAGTAGGCGCTCGTCGTCGTCAGTGGGCGCTCGTCGTCGTCAGTGGGCGCTCGTCGTCGTCAGTGGGCGCTCGTCGTCGTCAATGGGCGCTCGTCCTCGTCAGTGGGTGCTCGTCGTCGTCAGTGAGCGCTCGTGTGTCGCAACTCTCGGCCTCGTCCGTCAACGTCAACTTAATGAAACGCCGCCGGCGCGCGGATGACGCTGACAGCCACTCATCTAATCTAATATTGAAAAGACTCTAAAAGATATTATTATTGAATTAGGGTTGCGTGTTCATATCGATGAACGCTTTTCGCGAAATAATTTAAGCTTTGTTAAAGATTGTGCATTACATATTAGATACTACAGGCTCTATCTAGATTTGTATTCACTTGAAAATTGGAAGAATGTGTTTTGTTCATGAATAAATTACAAATGCCAGGTTTTTATAAATAATCCCACATACAAAGTGAACTGTAATTACCTAGGGAGGTAAGATAAAAATATCGTGGTAATGGTAATAGTTAACTGTTACACCCTACATGTGTACCATATTTTAACAAATAAATATTTTGATTTGCTTATGAACGAAAAATATGGAAAATCTATCAACCGTTATCGAGAAGCTTGCATGCTAGTTTCTGCTTATAGCTATTTCTAGACTTCGCAAATCGAGGTTTTAAAAGTCGCTCTCAAGCCCTCATATCGTACCGAATTCTCGGAAAACGTGTCAAACGTGCACTTGACCGGATTTTTCTTGTTGCAAAGAAAAAAAGTGAATGTTGTGACCTATTTGACGAATGTTTCTAACATGTTCATCGCCTGAACTAGGGTTGTAACGGAGCTTCGCCTCCGGTTCCGTTACTGTGGAAGTTCCGCAAGAAATCGTATCTTCGCTTCCGCCTCCGCCTACGTACAATTTTTGCGGAGTTATAACGGAGGTTTATTTACGTATTTATAAAATAAATAACGCGCAAGCTGCGACGCTCGACAACCGTCCGGCCGCGTTTGAGCGCGAAGTGGTCAAAAATCAACTAGTGCGAGGCGGGAATGCGGCAAACACAATTTGTTTCTCCTTAATTTTCATTACAAGAAGGTAATATTTTTTTACCAAGTATACTATTATTAATGTACGTATTTAAAATAAAAAATTGTTTTAATTAACCATAAATTTCAATTTTTTCTATATGTACTTTCACCTCCGCCTCCGTTAACCTCCGCATCCGCGGAGGTGAGACTCTTCGCCTCCTCATCCGCCTCCGCCTCCGCTAACAAGCCTCCATTACAACCCTAGTCTGAACATTATATATGGAAATAAAAATGATTCATCGTCGTGTAGCACAACATGCACGTGATTGGAAGCTCAACAAAGGAATACCTCGTCATTATAATCATAAGTTTTCATTTGATATTACGTAGTACTTCAGGTCAATAAAACAATTTCTAAACATGCATTTCTCACACCTATGAGAGATATGATCTTTTGATGACTTTAATAGTTTTTCAGTGTGGGTAACTGCGCACGAATTTTTATTTGTGAGCGCACCTTAGGCAGAGACAATAATGTTTGGCGACGTCTGGCATCACGGTGGGAGTAGAGCGTCGTCAAAAACAAAGCGTGGCATCAAAAATGTATGTAAATGAGTTGGAGCTCGTTTGTGCTCGTTAGCGAATTGTTCCAGGCGCTGTGCCGACATCAGTAGTTAATACTAATGGAACAAACGTCAGCCCTAACGACACTCACAGATGTGAGACGTATTAGGTAATCAGATAGATGGGTTCCAACTGATTACCTAATACTACTCGTAACTAATACTATTTTTAACGACACGATTGGCATAGCGGTTTATCGATCGACTGACTATAACTTAGTGTTTGACTACAGTCCCGCCTGATGGTAAACAGTGATGTAATCATTGATGGTAAAACACGCCAGATTATTAAGAGCCTATTCACTTTAGTCTTGAAGACTGACGGAAAGCCGCCGCTGGCAAATTGTCCCAGTCCCTCGATATTCGTGATATGAAAGAGGAGGCGAAACGCTTCGTCCGGATCGTAGTGGTGACAAAAACTTAAGGTAAACTTCTCGCCGTACTCCTCCCGTACTCGCCGTACTCCTCCCGTACTCGCCGTACTCCTCCCGTACTCGCCGTACGACGGAACAGACGTTTGTCCGTTGATGGAACGAATTCATTCGCACACTCTCCTAAATGCCTCCTATAGAGTCGGGATATTGCAAGCGGTGCTTAATGACTTAATGACATAAGCGTTTCACCTCGTTTTTTATACCACGTACTTCGAAGGACTGGAACAATTTGCTAGATTGAGCCTGAAGTGCCTCAAACACGAAAAAATGTAAATGTTGGCCAGAAATATCAAACTCTGAATTACAATGAGCGGAAACACAAATATAACGAAAATGTTCCTAAAAATACTATTCTAACGAGTCTTTCTTCAGTGAAGCAGCGAGATGTGCGAACATAATCGGCTGCCGAGATACCGCGGAGCCGGATCAGTTAATACGTAACAGTGTGGGGTGACGTGCTTGTCGCGCGCATCCTGCCTCAACATTCCTAATAATTACTAAAACTTTCATAGCACTCGACTGCACACTGAACGATTCGAAAAGGAAACCGATTGTTGATTTGTTTAAATATTAATTTAAACTAGTGCTTGACTGCAATCCCGCCTGATGGTAAGCAGTGATGCAATCGTCGTCCTCCGTGGCGCAGCGGTCAACACGCCTGCCTGCGACGTGGAGGCCCCGGGTTCGATCCCCGGCCAGGTCATGATGGAAAACGATCTTTTCCTGATTGGCCTGGGTCTTGGATGTTTATCTATATATGTATCTATTATAAATATAGTATCGTTGAGTTAGTATCCCATAACACAAGTCTCGAGCTTACTTTGGGGCTAGCTCAATCTGT
>JADWQK010001460.1:0-24043 GCA_017933935.1 Sesamia nonagrioides | reverse complement strand
CCACAAATGTAAAAAAATAATTTAAAAAATTTAACACCCGACTGCATAAAAAGTGAACCCAACTACGTCCCTAATATAAATAAAACTGAATCTGGAACTACGAAGAATAACAATTAAGGTAATTAAATAACAAAAATAATTCTATAGTAACTTATTCGGGACCCGTTATTGGAGTCTGAGCCGTTCTAGACTTTAATGGGTGTCGACTGTTTTGCTAAGACAGTTTAGACGTTAGTTTGGGTTCCACAAATGTAAAATCAAATAATTTAAAAAATTTAACACCCGACTGCATAAAAAGTGAACCCAACTACGTCCCTAATATAAATAAAACTGAATCTGGAACTACGAAGAATAACAATTAAGGTGATTAATTAACAAAAATAATTCTATAGTAACTTAGTCGGGACCCGTTATTGGAGTCTGAGCCGTTCTAGACTTTAATGGGTGTCGACTGTTTTGTTAAGACAGTTTAGACGTTAGTTTGGGTTCCACAAATGTAAAATCAAATAATTTAAAAAAATTAACACCCGACTGCATAAAAAGTGAACCCAACTACGTCCCTAATATAAATAAAACTGAATCTGGAACTACGAAGAATAACAATTAAGGTAATTAAATAACAAAAATAATTCTATAGTAACTTAGTCGGGACCCGTTATTGGAGTCTGAGCCGTTCTAGACTTTAATGGGTGTCGACTGTTTTGCTAAGACAGTTTAGACGTTCGTTTGGGTTCCACAAATGTAAAAATAAATAATTTAAAAAATTTAACACCCGACTGCATAAAAAGTGAACCCAACTACGTCCCTAATATAAATAAAACTGAATCTGGAACTACGAAGAATAACAATTAAGGTGATTAATTAACAAAAATAATTCTATAGTAACTTAGTCGGGACCCGTTATTGGAGTCTGAGCCGTTCTAGACTTTAATGGGTGTCGACTGTTTTGCTAAGACAGTTTAGATGTTAGTTTGGGTTCCACAAATGTAAAAATAAATGATTTAAAACATTTAACACCCGGCTGTATAAAAAGTAAACCCAACTACGTCCCTAATATAAATAAAACTGAATCTGGAACTACGAAGAATAACAATTAAGGTAATTAAATCCATACTAAAATTTAAATGCGAAAGTAACTCTGCCTGTCTGTTTGTCTGTTACGCTTTCCCGCTTAAACCTCTCAACCGATTTTAATGAAATTTGGCACAGACAATCTTTAGACACTGAGAAAGGACATAGGCTTTACCTTTTATTGAAAAAAATGATATTCCAGAGGGAAATCTAAAAAGCGCGATATAACTGAATTCCACGCGGGCGTAGCCGCGGGCTGAAAGCTAGTAACAAAAATAAGTCTATAGTAACTTATCGGGACCCGTTATTGGAGTCTGAGCCGTTCTTAATGGGTGTCGACTGTCTTGCTAAGACAGTTATAATTTCTAATAATAATTAAAATCTAAATAATTTATTCATTTATTCATTCCTTTATTCATTTATTCATATATTCATTTATCTATTTCATTTATTCATCTATTCATTTATTCATTCATTCATTTATTCATTTAGTCCCTTATTCATTTACTCATTTATTCACCCGTACTGGTACTATTCTCGCGCTAAACAACAGAGGTCATTCAAATTCAAACGGTCTATTCTCGTAATTTAAAACGTTCAAAATTTAGTCGCGGTCTCATTACAGACACAAATGTCAAAAACATGTCAAAATGTAGGAAACTTAGAGGTATTTTTTGACAGATTGAAACTGAGATCTCGTGTGTATGTAGGCCCTTTTATAGTATTACCAAGTTAAAAAAAAACGTAAAAAAAAAAGCAAAATATAATATATAAAAAAATAGTTTAATGGCAGTATTTACTTACACATCATTCGTCGTTTTATCATTTCACTCCGATTGCCAACATCAAAGAACTCAATCAGTGAAATTTTTTAAAATTAGTAGAATTACCCCCTGGTTTTGACTGTTAGCTGACTCCAACAGTTGGGAAAAGGCTAAACAAATGATTGTGTGATGTTACATACCGGTGTGACAAGTTGACTACAAACGGATATTCATAAGTAACGGCTTCACCTTATGTCAGGAATCCTTTAACCCTTTTGCCTTTTGACCCTTTTTGACCTCTCGCAGGTCAATAATGCTTTTAGTAAAATGAAAAGGAGAGCTGCTGTAGATATTTTGAAACAAATGAGCTATCAAATATATTATGAGTTTTTTCTTGCTTATTTAGAACATAGTGTTAATGTGTTAGTTCTAAGCGTTTTCTATAAATAAAATAAATAAAAAATAAAAAGCCTTTTATTCCTTGCTTTCCATAGTACTATTTCAATAACAGTGTGCATGCAAAAATTAAAAGAAAATAAAATTAATGTGATTATAATAAACAAATTATAAATAAGATTAATTAATTAATGCTGTTTTTGAATTTGCTTTTGCTTTTTTTGAATTAAAAAATTGATACAATAATAATCACAATATAATTATACTATACTATCTATACTAATATATAAAGCTGAAGAGTTTGTTTGTTTGTTTGTTTGTTCGCGCTTATCTCGGAAACTACTGGTCCGATTTGAAAAATTCTTTTTGCGTTGGATAGCCCATTAATCCAGGAAGGCTTTAGGCTACATAACATCACGCTGCAACCAATAGGAGCTGAGCATAACTAATTCCACGCGAACGAAGTCGCTGGCGGCCGCTAGAACTAATATATAAAGCTGAAGAGTTTGTTTGTTTGTTTGTTTGTGCGCGCTAATCTCAGGAACTACTGGTCCGATTTGAAAAATTATTTTTGCGTTGGATAGCCTATTAATCCAGGAAGGCTTAAGGCTATATAACATCCCGCTATAACCAATAGGAGCAGAGCAGTAACAAAAAATGTTGCGAAAACTGAAGTCAAAGCGGAGCATAACTAACTCTACGCTGTCGGAGTCGCTGTCGGAGTACGCAGTCGCTGGCGGAGGCTAGTCATAATATAATTATACTATACTATCTATACTAATATTTAAGCTAAAGAGTTGGTTTGTTTGTTTGTGCGCTCTAATCTCTGGAACTACTGGTCCGATTTGAAACATTATTTTTGCGTTGAATAGCCTATCAATCCAGGAAGCCTTTAGGCTACATAAAAATCCCGCTATGACCAATAGGAGCAGAGCAACTGAGCTCTTTCGGTTCGAAGCTTACGCTGGTGAAACCGCAGGGCACAGCTAGTAGTAAAAAAAAGCCGGCCAAGTGCGAGTAGGACTCGCACACCGAGAGTTCCGCCGTACAAACGTAGCGGTCTCCAAAGCCTGGAGCACAGGCGTAGAGTAGCCAGCCTTTCGGTCTTCTATAGGATGCATTCTGGTGAGTGTGCAAGGGAATTGCATGATTTAATTCCCCCATCTCCGTTCCACCATCGGACGACCCGTCGTACGGCGAGTTTCCACCCTTACGTTGTTGACACCACTGCGATCCGGACGAAGCGTTTCGCTTCCTCTTTTATACCGCCTACATCGAGGGACTAGAACAATTTGCCAGCGATGGTGTTTCCGTCACATTACAATTTGAGTGTCTTCAAGGCTAGAGTGAATAGGCTCTTAATAAACTAGCGCGCTTTACCATCAACGATCGCATCACTGCTTACCATCAGGCGGGATTGCGGTCAAGCGCTAGTTTATAACTAATAAAAAAGCGGTTTATTGATAAACAAAGTAGAAGTAAACAAAAACAACGAGAAATTGTCGCAAATTTTACTAGTTTCGGTACACGTGCGAACAGCATCTAAGCGCTCGTGCGTATGGCGCACGGCTGCCGCTCGCTGTGCCGCGATACCACTTCCCTTGACCAACCGCCTGCCTTCGCGCCAGCGGGCGGCTAGTTCTTGGGCGTTCTTTCGTTACTACTTACTGCCCCCCGTCCCGCTTCGCCAGTAGGAAGCAAGCTGTCTGATAATCATTGACAATAATAGGAAATTAGAATTAATGTCTTTGAATATATTTATAAGTACTAAGTATAACACAGCAGTTAGGACGCATTTAGGTTATATACAGAACTACATTCACCAAAATATTTAGATTGAATGACTATTGTGTTGGTCTTTGTTTTGGTTTAACTAGTTACTATGCCTAAAAATTTTAAAAGGTTTCGGGTTTTTCTGTTAGGTTACCTTAAGCTATTGTTTCATACCAAAATTCAATATTCAATGTCAGCGGGAAGTAGTCTATGTTTTGATTCCGTTGCGAGTAGTGGCGAATTTCAAAATATGCGGTATGATTATAGGTAGGTACCTCAGCATTTTGAATTTTTGCGTTGATTTAGAATTTTTCACATTTTAGAGGTAATCAGATATAGAAAGTGTTTGATATGAATTTCAACTTTAATATCTCTACGCGTTTATGTGAAAAAGGGTAGGTAGTAAGTTTATAATTATTAAAAAAATATTTTATGTCATGTAAGCAAAAAATGTGTGTGGGTGGAATAAAGTTGTGAAAGAGGTTCATGCTCGGACGCGGCTTGCTTTTCGGAGATGGGTCTTGCACGGAAAACCTGCATCGGGGGCTATATATCAGGAAATGAAAACTTTGAGACAAACATTTAAATCAAAGTTGAAGTGGTGTCAGGACAATGAAACCCAGATTAAAATGGACATCATTGCAACCCTTCACGAAGATAAGAAATTCAGTTCTTTTTGGAAGCAAACCAATTCTTTGAATCCCAGACCGAGTCTACCATCAAACGTTGATGGCTTGTCACAGAACAGTGGTATAGCCGGCATGTTCATGAACCACTTTAGAGTTGTTCCGCATTTTGTAAGTACGTCGATGCGAGGCACTCAAGCCCCGTGTGAGGGCGATTCTCATTTAAGGTTCAGCGTGAAAGACGTAAAAGACGCGTTGAAAAGTATGAAGCAAGGTAGGTCGCCTGGGCACGATGGTTTGAGTGTTGAGCATTTAAAGTCCGCTGGTGTACATTTGCCTAGGCTACTCGCTATGTTCTTCAATTTTTGTATGGGTCACTCTTATCTGCCTGACGATCTCGTACGAACTGTTGTTATTCCTATTGTTAAAAAGAAGACCGGTAATTAAATTATAAGAATATAATAAATATATATAAAAAAATATATATAAAATAAAATAAATATATTAAATAAGGCTAGAATGTGGGGTGACGCAGGGGGGGTTGACCTCGCCCAGCCTTTTTAACTTGTACATAGATCGGCTGGTTGGTGAGCTGAGTAGCACTCTGGTTGGTTGTTCTGTTGATGGCAAAATGATTAACAACATAAGCTATGCTGATGAAATGGTGCTGCTCAGCCCATCAATCTGTGGACTAAGGAAGTTAGTGGCTGTGTGTGAAAGGTATGCGGGGGCCCATGGCTTGAGGTATAATGCCACGAAAAGTGATATTATGGTATTTAAAGTTCGTAATAATACACCCACGAATATACCACCGGTGATGTTACAAGGAACACCATTAAAAGTGGTCTCTCAATTTAAATACCTCGGTCATGTGGTGACGGATTCTCTCACAGATGACCAGGATATAGATATGGAGCACTGAGCAGGTAAAACTGACGCTCTTTAGAGTTTACTGCCAGTCGTTTTACTCGTGCAGCTTGTGGGTTAGGTATACGCAGAAGGCTTACAACGCTCTGCGCATCCAGTATAACAATGGGCTGATGCGCAGAACATGAGTTTACGGGAAGTATCCTGTAGGTTTTGATTCCTTTGCAAGTGTCGAAAATTTGTTGAAAATATCGACATAATCGGCTGTATCTTTTGATTGGCTTGGCTTAGAAGTTTATTTTCACAGCTTAAAGGGACAATAGATCTGAGTATTTCATGTGAATTTCAACGATACGTCCACGCGTTCTTGAGATAAAGTCTTGACCGACAGACAGACAGACAGACAGACGGACAACAAAGTGATCCTATAAGGGTTCCGTTTTTTCCTTTTGAGGTACGGAACCCTAAAAATGAACAAATCATGTTAAACGTTCAGGGAAATGTTATTGAATACCTCTCAGTGGACAATATTACGGACACTGAACAAGTTACATCATACCCTATAGAATTTTTCAACTCTTTAGAATTATCAGGAGTGCCACCCCATAAGTTGATACTAAAAGTTGGTGTTCCAGTCCTCTTAATGAGGAATCTTGACGCTCCAAAGCTATGTAATGGTACTCGGTTACAAATAACACATTTGGGTCACAACATTGTAAAGGCTTCAATCATGGCTGGAATGGCAATAGGACAAAATGTCTCGATTCCCCGTATTTCCATCAACCTGACTGATCTGCCATTTCAATTTAAAAGAGTACAGTTCCTTCTGAAAGCAGCATTTGCTATAACAATAACAAAGCCGACAGACGCTTAAAGTTGCCGGAGTTCATTTAGAAACAACATGTTTTTGTCATGGGCAACTCTATGTGGCATGCTCACGTGTATCAAATCCAGAAAACCTTTATGTTTTGGCAAAAGACAGCAAAACAAAAAAGTTGTTTATAAAACCGTACTTACTTAAATGTGCTCATATTTTATCAAGCGTAATAATTTTAACCCTTATTTCATAATATCCTAAGCATATCCAAAACACCAACCAAAGCAAAATAATTAGAAGTATGATATTTGATGTTTCTTTCCTTTGCTAAACCTTTAAACCCGGCAAAATTAACGTTGCTATAGACCTTATTTATCTTTATAATCCTACTAATAATATAAACGCGAAAATGTGTGAGGATGTTTGAAACCTTGCAGTAATGTAGGCATTTATCTTGGCATTCCCCCGGAAACGGGAACCACCCCGCGCTATAAACTGAACTCTATGCGGACGAAGTCGCGGGCAACAGCTAGTAATATTATAAATGGGAAAGTGAGTTTGTTTGTTTGTTCCGCTTTCACGCCGTAACTACTAAACCGATTGCTTTGAAATTTTGTACACGTAAAGTTGAAGAAGAAGTCCGGATTTAATAATAGGGTAATTTTTATCCCAGAAAAATTTGATATTCCCGAAGGAAATCTAAAAAGCGCGATATAACCGCCATATAACCATACTAATATTATAAATGAGAAAGTGAGTCTGTTTGTTTGTTTGTTCTGCTTTCACGCTGTAACTACGGAACTTTGCGACGAACTACGAAGCTTTGAAATTTTGTAGACGTAAAGTTAGAAGTCTGAATTATGTCCGGAAAATGATAGGGTACTTTCTATCCCGGAAAAAATTTGGTATTCCCGAAAGAAATCTAAAAAGCACGAAAGCCTAAATACTAATTCAATAATTTAGCAAGAACCCTCTCTATAAAAGGTAAAGGCCTCCTCCAGAGAAGACCAGTACTCTCTGTTTTCTGCCGCGCGTGACCAATGAGTACCTACTACTTTTATGATATCGTCTACCCAGAGTGCATTCGGTCTTTCCTTTACTTCTCTCTGTCCTGGTGGGCATGTTGTGTGTGTGTAGTGTTTTCTATATGGTCAGATAAATGCACTACCAGATCTGTAAAAGATCTGTAATGCGATTCTGTAACCATGTCATAGTAAAAACTTAGGTGACGTGTGTATGGAGTGAGCTGTTATTAAAACTAATTCTAGGGATTATCACCATTGACAGCCTCCGTGGCGTAGCGGTAGCGAATGCGGCAGCTGCGTAAGGAGGCGCCGCTGTGCAAATATTTGTATGTATATTATGAATATTTGCACTGGTCTGGTAGTGCCTCGGAAAGCACGTTAAGCCGTTGGGCCCCGTTGCCATACAAACATCTAATGGCAGTCGTTTCGGTTTATTGGAGCCCTCAAAAGTCCAACATTATTGGTCTAACTGCAATGCTTCGATATCGCGTTCGGGTTGTGGTGGTCAGTCGAGGCTTCGCGGAAAATTTCGAAGTTAAGCCAAAATCAGCAGTTAGACTGGTAAAGCAGACTCCAGACTCCAAAAGCTGAAAAACTGATGATGATTATAAGTCACTTTAAACTCAATTCAGCTAAGTTTTCGCGATAAAATTTTTAAGAATTGATCGGTTGATAGTCGTAGGTATGTCGTTGTCGTAAGTGTTTGAGCTCCTTAAAAAAGCAAAACTTATATGATGTGAGCATGGAGTGAGCAGTTATTCCAACTAATGCTAGGGATTATTACTCTTGATAACTCACTTTAAACTGTCCAGCTAACTATTCATGATAACATTTTACAGAATTGAACGGTTGGTAGTCGTAAGTCGTTATCGTATGGTGAGTGTTTGAGCTCCTTAAAAAAGCAAATTCACATTATGTGAGCATGGAGTGAGCAGTCATTCCAACTAATGCCAGGGATTATCACTATTGATAATTCACGTGAAACTCAATTCAGCTACCTTTTCGCGATGAGATTTTGCAGAATCGATCGAAAGGTAGTCGTAAGTCGTTGTCGTATGGTGAGTTCTTTAAAAAAGCAAACTTACCCTGATGTGAGCATGGAGTGAGCAGTCATTCCAACTAATGCTAGTTGTATAGTGGGGTGTTCATTGAGCTAGACGATGACTGGTGCGTATTGCGCCATCAGTTACTATATATTTCTCAAAGCTGCAATAACTCGTTCTTCCATATGTCCCTCCGGACAAGGTTCTGTATTATAAATTGGAATATAATCTTAATATAAGGTTGTGATTAAAAGAGACCGGGACCTCTGAATTTGTTTAGGCATTTCTACTCAGGGATTAGTCACCTGGAAAGTTCCGTCGCCGTCTCGTTACAAAATATTGACGTGAAAAGCGTCATAAATGGTATACTTACTTCTGTAAGTATAACAGGAGAGGTACGGGTGCCTATGTAATTCATCATAAAATATACAAACTTCAAATTCATTAAAAGTTATGTTTATAGAAATAAACATAACTTTTAATGAATTTGAAGTTTGTATAATTAAACATAACTTTTAATTACATAGGCAATTCATTAAAAGTTATGTTTATAGAAATAAACATAACTTTTAATGAATTTGAAGTTTGTATAATTTATGATGAATTACATAGGCACCCGTACCTCTCCTGTTTGAGTGTATGCCATTATAACTAAACATGTAGGTATAATTCCTGTTAATTATAGTCAAAGTATACAATGAAAATATGTATATTAAAAATGTTTCTTTACTAATTATTCTGTGTTTATGTGTGTTTTGTTTTTTTCTTGTATAATTTATTCTTACTTATAGCACTGCATTGAAATGCTGTGTAATAGTCATATAATTGTATGTTTGTAAATAAATCCATACTAATATTATAAATGCGAGAGTATCTCTGTCTGTCTGTCTGCCCGGCTTTCGCGGCAAAACTACTGAACCGATTGTAATGAAATTTGGTACACAGATAGTCTAGAGCGTGAGAAAGGATTTTTTTTTTGTTTTAATAATTATAAACTACCGCTTGACTGCAATCCCGCCTCATGGCAAGCAGTGATGCAATCGTTTATGGTAAAGCGCGCTAGTTTATTAAGCACATTCACTTATGTTATGTTATGTTATTGGTTTGGTTTCCGCACTCAGTCCCTCCAGCGGACCATTGTGCGTGGACCATGGCGGCCTTTGGCGGTTATTCCAACCAGCCCACCTCCCTCCAGAAGCCCATCAGGTCTCCTAGCCTGTTGAGAATATCTGTGTAAGATCTTGGTGCTCCTATGGTTTCGTTTCTGATTTGGGTAACGCCTGTACACTCGAAGAGTACATGCGCAACTGTCTCGTCAGCCTCTATGCAGGCTCTGCACAGAGGGCTGTCTGTTATGCCTATTGTGTGGAGATGCTTATTCAGCGAGCAGTGGCCCGTGATGATCCCCGTCATCAATCGTAGGTTCCTCCTATCCAGGCGCAGCAATCTTTTGGTTAGCCTGTCATCCAGGGATGGCATGGCCTCCCTGGACTGCCTGCAGCCCGGTGACGAGGACCACCAGATCTCCGCTTGTTCGTAAGTATGCTTTTGTAGCCATCTGCGTATTTGAATAAAGGGGATAGGCACAATGGGCTCCGGTCCGCTGACCAACGCGCTGGATGCCCTTCTAGCCAGCTCGTCAGCTGCGTCATTGCCCAGTGAGCCGCTGTGACCCTTTATCCACTGTAGGGTCACAGTGTTGCGGTTTGGTACGGTTATCCGTTCCAATGCATCGTGGCACTCAAGTATAAGACTTGATGTGATGCATCCCTGCTTTAGGGATTGGAGGACGGAAGCACTGTCAGTGAGTATGCGGACACGCGTGTCCGCAACTCCTCTGGCTTTTATGGCTAGGGCCGCCAGAGTTATGCCCACACACTCTGCTTGATAGACTGTGTTGAGCATCCCTAGCGGTCTGGATATATTTATGTTGAGGTCTTGTGAGAACACTCCAACGCCCGTTCCTTGATCGGTTTTCGATCCGTCGGTGTATACTCTCAACTCCTCCGGTCCTGAGTGGTCGCACTGCTCTTCTTCAAGTACTATCTGATAGTGCTTTTGAAAGCAGTACTGTTTTGGTACCCTGTCATTGGGTGCTTGTAACATTGGCCGCCTCTCGATTGCATCGAGCATCAGGCGTGTATGTTTGACCCTGGAGTCTTTGCTCAGGGTTCCCGATAGGTGGAGTCTGAAGGCAGCCAATGTCGCTTCCTCCCTCACAACGAGGTGAAGGGGGGGCAGTCCCAACATCGCCTGCAGCGCGGCAGTAGGCGTGGTTCTCATGCAACTGGTGATTGCCACACACGCCAACCTTTGCAGTTTCTCGAGGTCTTTTTGGGCTGTGCTCAGACTAGTTCTTGGCCACCAGACTAGTGAGCCGTATGTTATAATTGGCCGGATGACTGTGGTATAAAGCCAGTGAGTGACCTTGGGGCTAATTCCCCAGTTTTTCCCAAGCATCCGCTTGCACTGCCACATTGATATGCTGGCTTTAGTTGTGATGTAGTTGGTGTGTTTCGCCCAATTCAGCTGTTTGTCCAGGTATATACCCAGATATTTTGTTTCAGCGGATAGACTTAGGGTGGTGCCAAAGAATCTTGGTAGATTTAGCGGTGTGAGCTTTCTCTTTTTTGTGAAGAGAATCAGCTCGGTCTTATCTGGGTTCACAGAAAGTTGGTGTGTATTACACCAATTTTCTACGATTTTTAGGGCCTGGTGCATTAAATTGCACAGGGTGTTTTCATGCATACCGCTTATTATTATTGTTATGTCGTCGGCATAACCCACGGTATAGTAGCCTTTGTTATTTAATGTATTTATTAGGCTGTCAACAACCAGGTTCCATAGTAACGGCGAAAGAACGCCCCCTTGCGGACATCCCTTCGCCACGATGGCCCTTGTGGTGTTGTTCACAGTAACTTGTACGGCTCTTTGGCCGAGCATGTTAGCGATCCAGCCTCTCAGTGTCGGGTCTATGTTGTGCCTGTTCAAGGCCGTGCTGATACTTGTGAAGGTGGTCTTGTCGAAGGCGCCTTCAATGTCGATGAAGACGGCTAGTGCTGAGCATTTGTGGTCCACGGCGCATTCAATCTTGGATACTACGCTGTGTAGCGCGGATTCTGTTGATTTGCCCGTGGAGTACGCATGCTGTTGTTTGTGGAGTGGATTTGCCCGGAGAGGTCCGTCGCGAATATACCGGTCGCAGATCCTCTCCAGGGTTTTTAGTAGAAAGGATGTAAGGCTTATGGGTCGGTATGATTTGGGTTGCGTGTAGTCTGATTTGCCAGGCTTGGGTATGAAGATAACCTTCACTTCCCGCCAAGCATGGGGTATGTGTCTATACGCTATGCATGCTCGAAAAATATTTACGAGGCACGGAGCGATGTACACCAACCCCCATTGTAGTAGGGCTGGGAAGATGCCATCCAACCCCGCGGACTTGTATGGTTTGAAGGTGTTGATAGCCCACTTTAGCCGGTCTACTGTTATTAGTTTGTGGGCGTTGGACCAGTCCTGCTCTGTTGGAGTCCATTCTGGTACAGCCTCCCAGGTCCTGTCTTCCAGGAGTTTACAGTCCGGGAAGTGTGTTTCCAGGAGGACTCTGCTGGTTTCCTGATCCGTTTGTGTGTAAGTGCCGTCGGGTTTTTTCAGCGCTCCAAGGGTTCGGTCCTGATCAGTTGATAGTATTTTCCTTACCCTTGCAGCTTCATTGTTGTTTTCTATAGACTCGCAAAACTTCCGCCATGCAGTCCTTCTGGCGGTTCTGATTTGCTTTTTGTAGGTGTATTGGGTTTCTTTGTATGTTTCCCAGTCTTCTGTGAGCCTACTGTTTTTGGCTCTGTTGAAGTGCTTACGTAGTGTTTGGCGTAGCTTACCGAGCTCGGGATTCCACCACGGACTTCGCTTGCTGTTAGCCTGCGGTGTCCTTAATTTACAGCAAGCGTGGTAAGCTTCTATTAGGTATTCTGAGAGCTTTGTTACAGTGTATTCTAGCTGTGCAATTTCTTTTATGTTTGTTTGTGCCAAGTGCCTAGCTAGTAGGGCAGCTAGAAGGCGCTTGTACCCGGGCACATCGGTACGCCTCGGGTTACGTTTGGGTACGGGCCCTCTCACGTTAGTGGTCAGTGTAAAGCGGATCCTTCTATGGTCTGAGCATGAAGGCTCGCCCGACACATGCCAATTCGTAATAAGGCTCGTAGCGTTTTCTGAAGCTAGTGTTAGGTCTATGATCGTTTGTCCTCGGACTGTAACCCAAGTGGGTTCAGAGCCTCGGTTAATAATATTGAGGTTAGTTGAGAATAAATAAGTGGATAGTACCTCTCCTCTGGGGTTAGTTGTCTCGCTGCCCCAAAGTGGGTGGTGGGCATTCGAGTCGGTGCAGATGATCAGGTCCAGTCCAGCATCCTCGCAGTGCCGCACTAGGTCGACCATCTCCTTCGGCGGGCAGTTTGTGTCCTCACCTGGCATGTACACCGAGGCTAAAATGACGTCTGCGGCGTCGCCTTCAGTCCCGAGCCTAACAGCCGTCAGGTCTCTGGAACAGAATTGGGTGAGTAGTGTGGCGGGGGTATCTTTGGGTACATAGACGCAGGTTCTAGGTTTATCAGTGTTATGTGTATTAAGTATTAGCTTACCTCCGATGTTGCTGAGGCCACATATTCTGTTGTTCCTGATCCACGGCTCTTGGATCAGTGCGATAGTATTAGGCTTAACCTCCAGCGCTCTGCGTAAGCTAGCCGTAGCAGTCTGGCTGTGCTGGAGGTTAGCCTGTATGATGTTGAGTGGCGTTAACGATGATGAGTGGGGTGGGGTGTTAGTCGGTGTCCGATCCATCGGAACATCCTACCCCTGCCCCATCCCTGTACGCTCCGTGTTGCTCTCCCGGTGATGCCAGGAGCTGTATGGCCCAGTCAGGAGATGTGAGTGTAGATGGCCCGGCTTCCTGTTCGTCCGCCATCGCTGCCCGGGCCATGTACTCCTCCAGTTGAGCAATATCTGTGTTGTCATTCTGTGAGTCAGTCAGTGCTGTCCGAGTCTCAATCGTTGGGTCTGGATTGCAGTCGGAGGGCTGGGTTCGGGGCCAGAAGCGCACGTATATCGACCCCAAGAGGTACGACACACGCCGCTCCCGAGCCAGGACCTTTTCCACATCCTCCGGTGGCACACCCAGGGTCAAATAGGACCCATAGTTGTCCCCACCGACAGTGGTTGCCTTGTAGAGTGACCACTGTGCCATGTTGTAACACTTATTCTGACGAATAAGCGTTTTGTGTAGCCTCCGTATGTCTCCCGTGTAACGGGGGACAAAGAGGGAGGCCTTAACACGGGTGGGCACGTCCGACTGCTTGAGTACCGTTAGTTTAATGTCGGCGTCCGGGAGGTTTAGTCGGGGCACGTTTTGAGTCAGCCAGGTCAAGGCGCCGTCGTCCTCGCACCACACCTGCACCGTGCCATCCGCTACCCGTGGGTATCCGCGGAAGGCAGGGAGTTCAGTGGCGGAGTCGCCGTCGTCGAAGAGGATCAGATGTTCCAGTCCTGCCTTGACCTGTTCGGCTTCCTCTGGAGTTAGGTCTCTAGAGGGGGGAGAGCGACATATTGCTACGGCGAGACGCGCAGGAATGTCCTTAGTGGCCCGCGCGTAGGTCTTTGTTTCTCCCTGGTCAGGATGGATCCTCACGCGTTTCGCATCCCCCTGGAACGTGCTCGGTGAGCCCGAGTCGTCTGGGCGCTCCCTCTTCGACGAGCCCGTACCGCTAGGTCCCGGCTGCGCCGAAGAGACGCCCGTCAGGGTATCATGCTTTTTGTGCGAGGATCCGCCCCGCTTCCCTCTGGTCTTTTTGTGTCTTACTGTCTCTGTCGTTGGCAAGGATCGGCTTGCGACCCCGGCTGGCTCTGCCGCATATGAGGGTTTTTCGCGCGGGGTTACCCCCTCGCGTACTTGCCCCTGGGCTAGTGGTTCCGCGTCCGGCCTCTTTTCGCGCTGGGTTGCCCCTTCGCGTACTTGCGGCTGGTCGCTTGGTCCCACGTCAGGCTGCTTTTCGCGCTGAGTTGCCTCTTCGCGTACTTGCGGCCTCCCTGCCTTTTCGGCGTCCGATTGCGCTCCGCGCTGGCTCATGCCTTCGCGGATTTTGCGCTTTCGGTCGCCTACTTTCCTCCCCCGGCCAGTAGGTTTTCCGCGCTTAGGTAGCAGGCGTAGACCATCCGCCGGGCGAGTGGTAGGGCCGCCAGGTTCGCTTACCTTTCCAGACGCCGTCTGTACGTTGGTCAAGTTCGGGTTGGTGACGCTGTTTCTCACGATGCTCTGATGCCAGAAGCTCGTGGAGGGCGTACATCGTTTGTCGGGTGTTGGCGCGTGTGTCGCTGCCGGGATGGTGTTGGTGGGCGCGTTGGTCGCTGCCTGTGTCATGGGCGCTAAAGCAGCCGGCCGTGCTGAAGTGCACGGCGAACTGATGCAAGAGTTAGCCCCCCCCAGAGTACGTTGGGGGCTGACCGCCGTGGCGGTGTGGGATTCCCCGGCTTGGCCGGGACCCACCTGGGTAGTCTTTTCTTGTTCCTGCATTTTCATTTTTGAGGTGGTGGGCTTTTTTGGAATCGAGGTTGCCCTTCCTCTAGGACCGACGGGATATGGGGATAGGAGGGAAGGAAGGAAGGGGAGGTGTTTGATGGTAGAAGGAAAGTTGGGGAGGGTAGGTCACCCTAGGTCTGGGATTTGACCTAGGGATTTTGAGAGGAGTGACGGGAATTCATGGATAAGGACTAGGATGGGTTTGTGTGGATCTTTCGGAACATGGGATGAGGTGTGAGGGTTACCCTAAACCTGGGGTTTGGTGTTCGGGCACTTCTCTTGTCCGGGATCTCTTTCGAGATGCCCCAGACGCGGGACCAGCCGCGGTGGCCGGTCCCGCAGCCGGGATTGGGCTATCCGCAACCTGCCCACCCGCTCGGTTGCATGAGAAGAAGTGCCCGGCCGTCCGGATCGCTCCACCACGGATGTACGTATACATACGCGTTGGTACGGTCCGGCTTGCCCCGAGCACATTCACTTAAAAAATCTTAGTGAATAGGAAGGAAGACGGCAGTTGAGCGAGGTGATGCAATGTTAAACCCAACAACACAACCAACGATGCTGCGCCAGAGGGAGATTGATGTGGTGACCCTCCACGACCAAACTCCAGATACAACAACATTTGACGCATCGTACCCGACACACATCGCAATACAACTGCTCAGATCCGTCCTTCGTACGGCTTCACCAGACATCATGCCGGAACACGACGAATCGCTTTGCGGCAAGACTTTGTCTGGTGGGTGGTAACTTATGCCGGCGGCTGATGTTGTTGCCTACCACCGAGATATAGGCTATATACAATTTTTTTTTTATACTTATAAACTAGTGCTTGACTGCAATCCCGCCTGATGGTAAGCAGTGATGCAATCGTTGATGGTAAAGCGCACTAGATTATTAAGCCTATTCACTTAAATACTTAGGAATAGGAAGGATGACGCCAGTTGAGCGAGGTGATGCAATGGCAAACCTTAAGACCAACACAACCAAACGATGCTGGTGGCCAGAGGGAGGTTGCTCTTGAGACTTTCCATGACCAAACCCCGACACAACAACATTTGGCGCATCGTACCTGCCACACGATGCAACACAACTGCTCAGACCCGTCCTCCGTACGGCTTCACCAGACATCATGCCGGAACACGACGAATCGCTTAACGGCAAGACTTTGTCTGGTGGGTGGTAACTTTTGCCGGTAGCCGATGTTATGTCCTACCACCGAGCCGTGATAATATCTCTATATAAAATCCCGCTATAATCAATAGGAGCAGAGTAGTAACAAAAAATGTTGCGAAAATGGGAGCGAACAAGGACGTACATATTGCTCCCATTATTTTAACAGGCGCTTATAAACTGAAGTTCACGCGGACGGAGTCGCGGGCATCAGCTAGTAAATAAATAAATAATGTATTTCGATACAATTATGCGTACTTTAGCGATATTTAGAGCAGCAGACGATAATCCTTAACTTTCACCACACTAAAAACCGCTCCCTCTATTATCTATACTTCTATACTAATATATAAAGCTGAGAAGTTTGTTTGTTTGTTCGCGCTAATCTTGGGAACTACTGGTCCGATTTGAAAAATTCTTTTTGCGTTGGATAGCCTATTAATCCAGGAAGGCTTTAGGCTATATAACATCGCGCTATAGCCAATAGGAGCAGAGGCGTAACAAAAAATGTTGCGAAAACTGAAGTCAAAGCGGAGCATAAATAACTCTACGCTGTCGGAGTCGCTGTCGGAGTACGCAGTCGCTGGCGGAGGCTAGTCATAATATAATTATACTATACTATCTATACTAATATTTAAGCTAAAGAGTTTGTTTGTTTGTTTGTGCGCTCTAATCTCTGGAACTACTGGTCCGATTTGAAAAATTCTTTTTTGCGTTGGATAGCCCGTTAATCCAGGAAGGCTTTAGGCTACATAACATCACGCTGCGACCAATAGGAGTTGAGCATAACTATTTCCACGCGAACGACGTCCCTGGCGGCCGCTAGTCGATTATATAACTTTTTAATGATTAATTAGGACCGGTCCCCAAATACGACGTATTTTTGCTTTATGAATTAATAGATACTTAGGTACTTTAAGATTAAGTTTCCTTTTTTAATTGTTAAAGATTTAAAGTTAGGTTTTTGTGCCGGAGATTTTATTTCAATCTGATAATTTATTTTTTTATTTTGTATTTTTACAGGTAGGTACGTTATTAATTAGATTGCAAATAGAAGAAAATACGTTTTTGATAAGAAGCTTTGTATGTATTTACCGTTTATTGTTAACTAGCGGCCGCGCGCAACTTCATTCCCGTGTAGTTAGTTATAATGCTCCGCTCCTATTGGTCGCAGCGTGATGTTATATAGCCTAAAGCCTTCCTGGGTTAATGGGCTATCAAACGCAAAAAGATTTTTTCAAACCGGACCCGTAGTTCCTGAGATTAGCGCGTTCAAACAATCAAACAAACAAACTCTTCAGCTTTATATATTAGTATGGATAGATAGATAGATTTGCAAATACAGAGCTTCTTGTTGTCAATTAACGTCTTGTGTAAGTAATATAAGAGTCACGTTATGTGAATAGCTCTGTTACTACCGAGGGTGATGTGGGATGTGTAGGTTTCAATTTATTAAGAGCATCAAACACATTTCGTGTCTGTTTTCTTTCGATAAGCACACGCGAGCGAAAAGGAAGTTCAAAAGAAATTCGGCAAGAAAAGTATTTTTTTTCACGAACTCTGGCATACCTACATACATACAGTATGTTAAATAACAGAGGGCGTTCCCTTAAACTCGTTAATATATATCATTAATAGATTAAAATAAAAATATCAGCATAGAAAAATAAGCATAAAAATCCGAATAAAAAAAAGTTCTAATTGGAAATAAATTTGAAACCTCCTGTTTTAAATCAAAATAGTAGTCGTCATGTATAAATAAATTGCGACGTTGCTGTCTTTCATGTTCGCGTGTACAGTGTGTTTCTTTTACATGTCAATTTAAAATTTTTATTGAATATTTTCTTATTGGAAAAAATTTTAAAATATTTTGTTTTCGAATGGAAATATTTTTTTTAGCATGTATGTATGCTATACTATTTCGGGTTAACGGGAACGCCCTCTGTTAGTTAACATACTGTATATGTAAGATGAAGGGCCCAAAATGAAATACCGTTTCTTAAAATTCTTTTTATTATAATCTCTTTTACCTTAGCGTGACCTGCGTGACTTGTAATCTTAGGTCACAAATCTGTGCATTCTCTTACTCACTCATAAATCATCTCACTCTCTAATTCTCTTTCTATTAATACTAATTAGTTCATAAACTCATGACAATTATTATTTTCGGAAACACTATTAAAAAAAAATATTACCTCCATCTAAATTAAATAAATTATTGCCTCTAATATTATCACAATTTATCTAATAATATGATCATTATTAATTAATAATATACGAGAGTAACCGACCTAGCCCGAAGAATTGCAACACTAAAGTGGCAGTGGGCTGGACACATTGCCCGTAGGACCGATGCCCGATGGGGCCGACGGGGTCTCGAGTGGCGACCACGCACCGGAAGACGTAGCATGGGTAGGCCCCCGACAAGGTGGACCGACGACCTGGTGAAGGTCGCGGGAAACCGCTGGATGCGGGAGGCGCAGGACCGGTCGTCGTGGAGAACCTTGGGGGAGGCCTATGTCCAGCAGTGGACGTCATTCGGCTGATAATTAATAATATACAATTATTATTTAATGATATACAATGTTATTTGATAACAAAATTCTACATATTTTAAACTTACTTTTCTCACAGAAGGCAGATCACTACCTAGTACGATTCTAACTTATTTGTAGGTTTTTGAGCAAATAAAGATGATATTTGCATGCATGAATGTATGGAAGTATACCACGGAGACAAGTAACTTTTTTTTTTTATTTAGTGGGAAATCATCAAATGAGGTCCCGCTCTGGGCGGAGCGGAAGGGCGTGTCAGACTTTTAGTGACTAAAACCCACCCGTGTTTCTTCACTTGCCTGTGCGCCACGGCCACGGTTTCTTCTTTAACCAACCCGCAATCCTGACCCAGGAAGCATCGGTATTCGTGGACCTCGTCACAATGTGCTGACATCTCTTTGAGGCTTGCCTGAAACACATCGCACCATGGAGACAACTCTGACACGGATTAACAAATATGTACTCACATAATGGCGGCGATTCTCTTGTTCACAAATTAGAGTAATTTTAAGTAAAGTGCATCTTTTTATTTTTATTTAATTAAGAAAAGGATAGAAGATAACATTTTAGTTTAATGCTGTCAAATTAAGATATTCCATAGACATTTTTTGGTTCAATTCTTTTCGTTCTTCTGAACGGAAAAGGCAAAGGCATAGTACGCCATACAGCCTAGTCTTCAGTAAATATATTCTTGAGTAAACTTGTATCCTAACTTATCCTAATTAATCCTAACTTATCCTAATTAATCCTAACTTATCCTAGCTTATCCTAAACTTATCCTAACTAATCTAACTCCTTTCGTTTCCCGCGTTTGGATGATAAGGAGCGGTTTAGCGTAAAGACATGATGCGGCCACTATGCTACAATATTTCACTGTTCTTTTTGAATTATTCACTGAATGCACTTTTTACTACATAAATCACGCGTTTTTATTTAGTAAACGACACTATAAATAATTTCAAAAGTCCAATGAAAAATGAGCGTGACACTCATCTTGACATTCCCGCCAAACCTCCCGACAATGACAACTCTTCCATAGACAGTTTAGACGTGATTATAAACATGGCGACCAAAAATACATCAGTGTAAGTTAGACGCCGACTAATTTGACAGGTCTAAACTAACATATTATTTGATTGATTCTGTCCTTTTCTTAATGAATTACAAAGAAAAAGTTGCACTAAATTTAAATTTAGTTTAGTTTGTGAACAAGGAAATCAGGTCAATATTGAAGTGTCAAGGATCAGAACTAATCCGGTTGGTTATCAGGCGGGAATATAGTCAAGCACCAGTTTATAATTTAAAAAAAAAAAAAACATTCTTCACATATTTCATCCATCGTTTGATAATTCAAAAGGTAGCCCAGTTCAAAATATTGAACATGACTTATTAATTTGCCTTGCCGGCCGTTGACGGTAGAAAATCATATTTTAATGAAAATTCCATATAAATTGAGCAGCGTTGACCCAGTGGCAAAAGCATCGATTTAGGAGTTGTAGGTAATCAATTTGTTATGTTCGAACCCAGACTAGTGATGAAATATATAATTTACTATGGTCTTGCTCTACTCTTATCGCCATCGACATTTATCCTCAAAACACAATAACACATTTCTCCTTAACACCAATGATAACCAATTTCCACACAACTTTTTAGGTAAGCTTTCAGATTTTCTCGTATTTACTCATTCCTTATTCTATCCATTGGTGTAATACCACACATTCCTCTTAGCATTCTCATCTCAGCTGCATGCCTTTTCATTCAACCCTTTTGTAGCCCAATGATCTGATCCATACAAGACAGCAGGTCTTATCATAATTTCATGTGTCTTCCCCTTTTACCCTTAAAATTTTAAGGGAAATGCAGAAGTCACAGATTGTTCCAGTGACCTGCCGCCATTTTATCTACCCAATGTTAATTTAGTGCTCACCATCGCTTTGTACGAGTAAGCTGATATACCGAAAGTCCTAGCAGATTGGGAGAGATGCGCTATCAAGCACTAAGGCTCCAAAAGTGGAAAGACGACCGAAATAGCAGAACTATGGTTCTGCTGATTTTCAAGCCAACATTCTCCAGCTTCTGTTGCCATTTCTCTAATCTGCTCTGCATCTCAGGTCTATCTTCACCGACAAGAACAATGTCATCTGAAAACAGCATGCATCAGGGTGCCTCCTCTTGGATATCCATAATCAACAGGAAGATGTAAGGACTCAAGCCAATCCCTACAAAGCTACAGCCACACTGAACTCCTCGGTATTGCCAGCGACTGGACGTATGTACGAGACTACGAGACTGACTGTATACAACGTTATTTTTTGTTTATGCGAAACCTGAATATAGTTTGTTCAGAACAAGCAACTAAATCGATTCCAATCATTTTTACACCATGTTATATTTTTCCCAAATACATTTAGAAATTGTTGCTCTTTGGATACCGAGTGCGCATAAGCAGCTTTACGATATCATAGTAGTCGCGCGCGCAAAAGCTGACGCCAGAGGTCAACGCCTCGCGCTCGCCCGCACGAGCGGACCTTTGACCATATTTTTGTTGGGACAACCAAGTAGAATAGCAAGCTTATAACTTTGTGGTTTTTCGTTATATCTTTTTGAAATTTTTACATAGATTCTTTACTTAAAAATACTGGACACGTGCGAAACACGTGTCCAGTATTTTTAAGTAAAGAATCTATAAACAAAAAATTATGTTGTATAGCACGAATTAACTCTATATACTTCTACTCTCTCTTATACTTCTCTCACTGTTATATCCTGTAATACACTTTCTCCAGATCAATGGGCACTATGTGCACGTTCTTTTGTGCACATCTGTGCTCCTTGCACAAATAGTGGAGTGCAAAAGTGGTGTCCATTGTTCCTCGACCTGGCATAAACCCAAACTAATTTGGGGTAATCTCACTCTCCTCTCACGATCTTTTCTGATTTACTTTCTCTCATATATTTATAATATCTGACATGAGGTTTCTAAAACTTATGAGAAATAAAAAACGAGTAATAAAATAACTTATATTGCCCTAGGTACTTTCAATAACAAATGATCCATCTCATCACCAGCCTGTAACTTAACGGAATTAGGATTTTTCCAACTGGTCGGAATGTTCAAATTGAGAACCATTGAGTTCATTCGTCTGTATTTAATACAAGGGCCCAATCGACGCAAAGTAGTTTGATTAGTACATTTTAAGACACATGCGTTGTAATAGGTTTCTTCGTTGTATCCGCACGCAGGGTAAAATACCCGGGGGCACGTGCAGTTTCTTAAATTTTCAAGGTCTTCCAACAATTTGTACTCGTGCGGTAGTTCGTAGGGATCAATTAGACTGTACTTGCCTTTTATTTCATCGTAACGATTTTCTCTCATGACTACCCTTTTTGATGCATGAACGTGGTGATAAACATCTGTGACGACATAAATAAATTGTATTGATGAGTAGAAAAAGAGGTACTTTGGGAAAACTAGAGATTTTTTCCTATTTCCTTCATTTTGCAGAAGCTCTGGGTCTGGTTTTGTCTGTTTAACAGAACAGACATCAGACACCTATACTGCCCCACGCGGTCTACTCTCTGATGTGCAATGGTCTCTATAGCACTATGAACTTGAAGCTGCAGGAGCTACTGCGAATCTTGGTGTTTACTCCAGGGAGTCTGGGATTGTCTTTTACTATACAGCATTTTAATTAATTACATCACTTCCTGAAAATATATTGTTCTAAGAACTTTTTATCCCAATAATAATTTAAACTACGGAAATCATTGACATATTAATCCTGTTTGTACAGAATTTTAAAATCAAAGTTTTACTTGTTTTCATACAAACTTAATCATTCAATACAAAATAAATAAACCTTATTCCAAGAATGTTAAGGTCTTCGTTCTCCAAAGATTGGTATAACTAATTTAATAAATAACAATGCATATAAATGTTAAATTAAAAATTCAGTGCATGTGTTATGATTATAACAAAATATTCTAATTGGGATGTTTGAGGGTGTGCGTTAATTACATTACATGTTGTATACGCTTTAGAATTTTTCAATATTGATAAAGTATATCCTCAACGAGTACAAAAACCATTATTATTTATAATTTTTAGACTGATTTAAATTATAAATTATAATTAATTTTACAAAGTCTGAAATCGCCAACCCGCATTGAACAAGCGTGGTGATTACGCTCAATCCTTCTCTGTATGAGAGGAGACCTGTGCCCAGTAGTGGGACGATAAACGGTTGATGAAGTTAAATTAACATAAATGGTATACTATACAGGGGTCGGCACTCGAAGTGTTACCAATTAAAAATGCTGTAATTCTGTTAAACATGAGCATATTTATTTTAAAACTTCAGTATCGAAAAAAGATATATACAATAAATAAAAAGCTATTGTTCGATATGGCCACCTTTAGCGCGGATAACAGCATCGAGTCTGACCGAGAAGGCTTCACACGCTGCACGAATGTGGTCTGCTGGTATTTTGTTCCATTCTCGGCGAAGCGCAATCTTTAAGGCGTCGACCGTCTCATATTTTTTGTTGACACTTTGGCTTCTAGAATTGACCATATGGAAAAATCCATTGGGTTTAAGTCCGGGGAATATGGTGGCCATTGTTGCGAAGAAATGAAGCTCGGAACATTTTCTTGTAAAAAAATTTGGGTTTCACGAGCTTTGTGAGATGGTGCCGAGTCTTCTTGAAAGGTCCGATGATTTCTACCAAATTGCTGACGTGCCCAAAGTAACAAAGCATCGTTTAAAATCTTTTTACGGTAGATCTGCTGGTTTATCTTTACACCCTGGTCAATGAAAACGAGAGGTGAGCGTCCCATGGCAGTTACCGCCGCCCAAACCATCACAGATGCTGGTGCTTGCTTTCGCAAGGCAATTCGTTGGTCGAAATTGTCATTTGATTTACACTTTAACCATACGCGATCATTTTGCTTGTTCACATATTGCTGAACGGTAAAAAATTTTTCATCGGAAAATACCAAATTTTCAAGCAAGCTATCAACGTGCAAGTGCTTTAAGTTCTTAGCTCTTTCTAGACGAACTGTCTTTTGTGCAAGTGTCAGATCTTGCACTTTTTGTAATTTGTAGGGCTTCAGTTGAAGTTTATTTTTTAATATGCGCCCTATGCTCCGGGCAGATATATTAAGACTTTTCGCCAATTTAACTGCGCTTTGTCGTGGATTTCGTTCAATTCTAGCCTTTACCTTTCGAACCATTGCTGATGATGTTGCTGTTGTTGGATGTCCACCTCCATGGCGTTTTTTGATGCTACCCGTATCATTGTAACGCGTGATGGTCCGATACACAAACATTTTGTTCAAATGTAAATGTCCTAGCTCATTAACGAT
>JADWQK010002162.1:0-389926 GCA_017933935.1 Sesamia nonagrioides | reverse complement strand
ACAGACAGACAGACAGACAGACAGACAGACAGACAGACAAGACAGACAGACAGACAGACAGACAGACAGACAGACAGACAGACAGACAGACAGACAGACAGACAGACAGACAGACAGACAGACAGACAGACAGACAGACAGACAGACAGACAAACAGCAAGACAGACAGACAGACAGATAAGGACAGACAGACAGACAGACAGATTTCTATGACAGACAGACAGACAGACAGACAGACAGACAGACAGACAGACAGACAGACAGACAGACAGACAGACACAGACAGACAGACAGACAGACAGACAGACAGACAGACAGACAGACAGACAGACAGACAGACAGACAGACAGACAGACAGACAGAGTTACTTTCGCATTTATAATATTAGTATGGATTAAAAAAAAGTACAGACAACAGCACATTTCAGCTACAATTTGTCAGATTTCTTTATTAGAATTTCAACCCTATCCCTAAAGCTAAGGTTGATTGGGAAAATTTGGCAATTTGGGGTAGCTTGACGTGCTGTCGTCCGTACATACACGTTAAATTTTTGGAAGAATCGTGGCGTTTCTTGGCCCCCATATAAAAATTTGTTTGTTTTTAAAGTTTCTGCGTCCATGGAATAATAGTGACAGGCCTGAAAGGGGTTACTGTACAATCGAAGTTCTAAAGGTTTTTTTTTTTCGTTTTAATTTTGAAAAACTTCTTTTACCAGCTGCGGTTGTAACTGGAGGGGTCAAGAATAAAAACCATGTTATTATTATTTATTCTTTGCACAGAAAAAAAAAATGTACAAAGGCGGACTTAATGCCTTAGGCATTCTCTACCAGTCAACCCCAGGTGGTGAAGAGATAAGATGGTAGGTGCTTTAGCTTGATTTTCTTACAAAAGGAAAAAAAAAAAACCTTATAATTATTAAAAAAATACTTAAATAAGCTAAATATACATACATACTATTACCAAAATATATACTTATAATATATACATAAAAAAAAACTAAAATTTGGGAGAGGGGTGTAACAATAACTCTACGCTAGTTGTTGCGAAAATAACTCTGCAATTTCCGCTTAAATGCAAACCGACTGGCGGCCATCCTGATATCAAGAGGAAGCGCATTCCATAGAAGAATGGATTGAATGTGAAATGAAGAATGAACAAAGTCAGACGTATGTGAAGGACAGAGTAAGAGGGGATTGTTAGAAGAACGCAGATTCTTAGAGTGTGAAGAACATAAATATTGGAAGTGAGTCACAAGATAAGAAGGAGGAGTGGGCGATTTAAGAAGGGCCATTGCCCGAGGGGGCCCGTATAATTGACACGGAAGATACGTCGGTTGCTACGCCCCTGATAGTTGGTCTCGTTTATAGAAAGAAAGACGTCGTGGTAGCCTAGTGGTTAAAACACCAGCCTCTCAAGTAGTGTGTGGTGAGTAGTGTGTCGTGTGTTGAGTGTGCGGGTTCGATTCCAGGTCAGGCAAGTACCAATGTAACTTTTCTAAGCTATATGTACTTTCTATGTATATCTTGGACACCAATGACTGATTAAACGGTAAAAATAAAATAAATAAGTATATACGGACAAATCACACTAGCCCCAAAGTAAGTTCTAGACTTGTGTTATGGGATACTAACTCAACGATACTATATTTATAATAGATACATATATAAATAAACATCCAAGACCCAGGCCAATCGGGAAAAGATCGTTTTTCCATCATGACCTGTCCGGGGTTCGAACCCGGGGCCTCCACGTCGCAGGCAGGCGTGTTGACCGCTGCGCCACGGAGGATGATTAAAAGGTGAAGGAAAACATCTTGAGGAAACCTGGACTTTTACAAGTCTGAAATCCCCAACCCGCATTGAGCAAGCGTGGTGATTAGGCTCAATCCTTCTCTGTATGAGAGGAGATCTGTGCCCAGCAGTGGGACGATAAAATGTTGATTATGATGCTAGAAGGAAAGTAACAGCAAAAACAACCCGATGTTAAAAATTGCAGTAAAGAGTGCCTCGCGGTTGCACCAAAAAGGCCCAGTTCAGCAAAAATGCCAGACAACTACTGCCTGACGCTGGTTTTCAACTGAACCTGATGTGAGGTGACGGATGTAAATCAGTTTTACAATACAAGATAAAGTGTGTATGCATACTTAAATCCATACTATATACTATTATACTATTACTGTATTTATTAATATCCATACTAATATTATAAATGCGAAAGTATCTCTGTCTGTCTGTCTGTCCGGCTTTCACGACAAAACTACTGAACCGATTGTAATGAAATTTGGTACACAGATAGTCTAGAGCCTAAGAAAGGACATAGTCTATATAACATCCCGCTATGACCAATAGGAGCAGAGCAGTAACAAAAAATGTTGCGTAAATGGGGGCAAACGCGGACGTACATATTGCTCCCATTATTTTAACAGGCGCTTATTTTATATCAACACGCGGACGGGGTAAAGAAAAAATACGAGTTAGATTGTCATTCTTGGGTCTCTGGGAGTCATTAAAAGTCATCAGAAGTAATAACCAGTCTTACCAAGAGGTATCGTGGTACCCACGGATTGAGGAGGTAAGATAAGCACGTAGAATACAGGTTTTCAGTTCATCTGGTTAGACTGATAGCCGACGTCTACGGCTAGGCACACGGTGGTTGGTTGGTTATTAGTTATTACAGTTGTTTGTTGGATATTACATTTGTTATCTAGCTAGATCGAATGAACGGAATATTATGTTGGATAGTGTACAAGTTACATCCGGAGTCGTTTATTATACGGACCTTGTAGAAACTAGAACCAATTTCCATGCGTTTAGGCGCTTTTGCCATACCTATTATTGGTTTCAATTGTAACAGCATATACCTACTTAGGACCCATTAACTTGAACAAATTTTATTCCGTGGTGCTTGGCAATCTGGGCTTCTCCCAATTGCAATAATGTTCCTTTGTGCCTATTGGCCTAGTTCTGTTCTGTCTCCTGCTTGTTATGGAGGGAAGTGGAAAAATTATCTTTTTTCTTATTCCTCCGCTATTCTTTTCTGATTAATTTCGTTGCGGGACCCAAGACAGCTGAACCGTTTCTCCGGAACTCGTCGAGCTTCATTGCTCGTCGTTTTTCTGGCGGTCTCCACTGATGATTCTGGCTTTCAGGAGTTGCAGTGGGTGGGATAATGTGTGGCGGGTTTTTTTTATCTAGATACACAAGTGTTCCATACAACAGTCCCCCAACTGCGATTGTTCAACTTGTTTCTGCCTTTTCAGTTCGTTAGATTTTGATGCAGGCAGGTGTGAATGAAAATCCTAAACCGTAGAAAAAAAACTTAAAATGTCACCTTACCATATATCTAAGAACACTTGGGCTATTAAGACAATTCTAACGTTACCTACCACAAATGTGAAAAGCGGTTCTGGAGATACAAGGTATTAAAGAATACATAGTAGTACCTATGTTATATTCTTATTACCTATATTCATACATACAAGATACGCGCTAAAAACATAACCCGTTCTGGCAGTCGGGTAAAAATCTAAGGGTGTTACCACACCAATCGATCGATGCTATCGATCGACATCCGTCGACGTTAATCGATTGGTATGGTAGCTTTAATTGATCGACGTAGATCGATTGACCCCGGCTATATTCCATCAGTTTCTTTCGAAATGTATTCCCAATAGGACGTGTTGTTGTTGTTGGCCAGTACGATGTTGTTTGTACTATTATTCTTCTTCTTCTTCAGCCTATAGATGTCCACTGCTGGACAAAGGCCTCCCCCAAGGCTTTCCACGCTGACCGGTCTTGTGCTGCCCGCATCCATCGGCATCCCGCGACTATCACCAGGTCATCGGTTCACCTTGTTGGGGGCCTCCCTACGCTGCGTCTTCCAGTACGTGGCCGCCCTCCAGAACCTTACTGACCCATCGGCCATCGGTTCTACGAGCAATGTGCCCTGCCCACTGCCACTATTATTACGGAGACTTGTCCATTTACCAACGATGGATCGATCGGTCTACCTCTCGACGTCGACGTCTATCGATCGACGTCGATCAATCCTTTCTACTATCGGTCGATGCACTCTGGCGGCTATCGATCGACGTCGACTAATCCATTCTACCATCGATCGATGGCATCGATCGACGATATTTTTTTATAAGTTATAAAGTAGCGCTTGACCGCAATCCTGCCTGGTGGTAAGCAGTGATGCGATCGTTGATGGTAAAGCGCGCTAGTTTATTAAGGGCCTATTCACTCTAGCCTTTATCTTTTCTATTTTAGTCGATCGATCCATTGGTGTGGTAACACCCTTAGTAAACACATTAATAACATCTAACATACCGAATGTGAATTAGTAGCCTCCTTCTATTAGATGTCGGCTAAATCACTAAGGTTCAACTATACAGGGTGGTCTGCACTGGACCAGAGAATGCGTCCAGATGAGCGACTAAATTTAACCCGTCACTTTCAGTCTAGACGTTATGTAAAACTAAATAAACTAAAAGCAACTAAATAAAACTAAATATTTAGCATTGTCTTAGTGTTTGGCATTGGGTACGGATAATTAGTTTGAGATAAAACGACGAAGTAATGGAGACGTTTTGTTTTGCGTCTGCGCAGTTTACGCATTTGTAGTGTAGGGTTGCCTACAGAAGGCATCGTAAATAATATTGAAAAAAAAATGGGATATATTTGCTAATATCCTACTATTCTATCTTCTTAATCAGCCTATAATGATCCCACTGTTGGTACAAAGGCCTCCTTTCGGTTAGAGGGAGTGGGCCGTAATCTACCACGCTAGCCCAGCACGGGTTGGTAGATGTCACATGTCTTAGGTTATTTTTTTGGTCATGCCAGTTTCCTCGCCATGTTTTCTTTACCATTTTAAGAGCAGTGGTGATGCAATAATTTATATCTAGTCCCCCCAGGCCATCGAACTCCCGGCCACCGTAGGCGCGACCAGGCCCGAATTCCCACCGGCTGTCGAGCCTGGGGTTTGACAGCCGATGGGGATTCGGGCCCCACTTTCAGCGGCTGGCGTCCAAGCTGATGGGTGCAGCGGACGCGCTTTCAACTTAGCTTCCCAAAATGGGGGGCCCGAGCACCGCCTATAGGCGGTTGTACGTGGGAATCGTGCGGTCCATGGCCCTGTACGGGGCCCCTGTATGGGCGATGGACCTGACGGCCAGCCCTCTCGCCATTTTGCGCAAACCGCAGAGAGCGATGGCCGTCAGGGTCGTAGGGGTATCGCACGATTTCCTACGAGGCAACTTTTGTTCTGGCTTGGTCCCTGACCTGGGATCTAGAGGCTAAAGTTCTCGCGTCACTACACTGATGGCGCAAGGAAAAGCGGGCACGGGGCTCGGCAGATCGAGCTGCGGCAACAGGGGTTCCATCAGGTCTTGGTGGCGGATTAGCGGCAAAGGCTTCTGCGCCCTACTTACCGGCCTCGCTACCATCGAGGTGATCCGGCCAGTACTCGATGACTGGCTTGGGAGAAGGCAAGGCTTCATGTCGTTCAGGGTGACGGAGGGGCACGGCTGCTTCAGCAAGTACCTGTTCTGCATAAACAGGGAGCCGGACGCTCGGTGCCACCACTGCGTTCAATGCGGGAAGGACAAGATGCCCCCTCCACACCCTCGCCGCGTGTGTAGCTTAGTTGGAATAGCGCCGTGTCCTCACAAAAGAAGCAGGAGGCGATCTGACGTTGCTGGCTAAAATCAGTAGGATGGTTGGTAATGCAGAGTCGTGGGACGCGGTGGTGTCTTGCCAGGATGTATTGTCGCAGAAGGAAACTGCAGCGCAGGGGGAGGGCGGACAACGCCCTTTTCCGACCCCCATGAACGGTTCCAGGGGTGGTGGACTTGGGGAAATCTCCGCCCAATATTCGATGGACCCGAGGCGTAGGCACGCACGAGTGTGCCGCACGCCTCTGAGGCGATGCACGGGGTGGTTAAACAGCTCAGTACCTTGTGCCGGAGACGGCGCCCGGACACTGGACTCCCGCTGGCCACCAGTCTTACCAAGGGGTATCGTATTACCCAATAATTTGTTTCAGGATAGGTCAGAGGAGGACAGACAGGTAGTCGATCCATCTAACACACTGGTATTTAGCTAAATCCGGTCAGACTGGAAGCCGATATTCACAAAGTTGAGAAAAAGGTTAAACGGACGGTGACTTGGCTAATTTCTACTGAAATTCGTAGCCGTGATTGAAATAGGTCATTAGAGATTGAAATGGTCATTAGAGATTGAAATAGGTCACTAAAGATTGAAATAGGTCATTAGAGATTGAAATGGTCATTAGAGATTGAAATAGGTCACTAAAGATTGAAATAGGTCATTAGAGATTGAAATAGGTCATTAGAGATTGATATCGGTCATTAGAGACTGAGATCGGTCATTAGTGATTGAAATAGGTCATTAGAGATTGAAATCAGTCATTAGAGACTGAAATAGGTCATTAGAGATTGAAATAGGTCATTAGAGATCGCGCAATCGTTGCAAGAATTCAAGAGACTCGTGAGGGAACACTACTTGTCGTTATGATCTTGTTCAACAAAATATACTTTTTGGCTAATTTACTTGCTTACCTGTTATGTTCAGTTTCTATGGATTAATTTTTGTATATGTATGTATTTGTGTATCTACTTTAGTATATTGTAATAATGATGTTTGCACCAATGACAGTCCCATTTGTGGTTCCGGAATATCTGTCCATCCTTTGGTTGCCTGGAAGAGATCGCATTAGCGATAAGGCCGCCCATTGTATGTTTTTTGTGATGAATGTTTTTTGTTCCATGTTTGATTGGTGTACAATAAAGAATATATAAATAAATAAATAAATAAATAAATAAATAGAGAATGAAATCGTTGGAGCAGCAGTGATCTAGTAGTATCGGTCATGACTTATAACTTGTAGGTTCCAATCTCATCAGGCGCTTTACTTTGTGTAAATTACATCATTACCATCTGCTCTCAACATCGTGAGAAAACCGGCATGGTCTAGCTATAGCCAAAAACTTCGAAGACATGTGACAAGTATCAACCCACACTGGGCCCGCGTGGTATATTACGGCCCATTCCCTCTCATCGAGAGGAGGCCTGTATTCCAGGAATAGGAACATTATAGTCTAATTATACAATATGTAAAGAAAACCCTGTCCGATCCGTGAAGGTATTGTTAGGTAGCGATAACTGATTCTACTAATGCCCACAAACACAGGGTAAACTTAAAAAAAAATCCCCAAAAAATAAATAAATAATATTTCGCAAAAAGAGGTAACTTAATACATGTGTGGTGAGCAACCCCTTCCGCGGGTGGCGGGGGGCAGGGCACGCGGCACCTGTGACGTGTTCGCGTCGCTATTCGCTTATAATAATACCGGTGTTGTCACTTTTTAAATTACCAAATTTCGGGGAAATTGGAATTAATTCCCGGGGAAAAAGGATTATTTCAAAATTCATTAGTATTGTTACTATGATGATTATGTAAAATTTTATATTATATTTGGTCAAGTGTTTACCTAACCTTTATTATCCTTATGGGTCGGACAGGGTTTTCTTTACATATTGTATATTGAAATCGATCGAGAACCTATTATTATTTAAATGCATGGACGACAGCAGGTCAAACTACCCGAAACTGTGAAATTTTCTCAAGCAATCTTGGACCTTAATGCGTTAGCGATAAAATTGAAAATGTATTAAAGAAATTTTACACATTGTAGTACCTTGATGTGCTGTCGTCTGTACCAGAAATAACCGCCACTATGCTTTACCATATCCACTTTTGCCAAATATATTCTGTTTCTCGGTGGTAGGCCATAACATCGGCTGCCGGCATAAGTTACCACCCACCAGACAAAGTCTAGGTAGCCGCCAAATGATTCGTCGTATTCCGGCATGATGACTGGTGAAGCCGTACGGAGAACGGGTCTGAGCAGTTGTGTTACAATGTGTGCCGGGTATGATGCGCGAAATGTTGTTGTGTCCGGGGTTTAGTCGTGGAGGGTCTCCAGATCAATCTCCCTCTGGCGCAGCATCGTTGGTCGTGTTTTTGGGTTTAGCATAGCATCACCTCGCCCAACTGCCGTCTTCCTTACTATTCACTCAGTTTTTTGAGTGAACAGGCACTCAATAAACTAGCGTGCTTTACCATCAACGATTGCATAATTGCTTACCATCAGGCGGGATTGCAGTCAAGCACTAATTTAAAATTATAAAAAAAATATTTAAAAAACAGTACTAAAACGGACAGCCCTAGCCGTCTCTTGGCGCGCTTCCACTACATAGTACGCAGACTGTCTGTGACGTCACAGGGCATTCCTACGACACCTACCAACGAACTGTATAATTATATCTACTATCAAATACCTTCGTCTGATCCGACGTGGAATCCCGGAGCGTTGGACTGAAATACTCCAAAGGTGATGTACCCATTTGTTCGGCCTCTGAAATTGTACGGTGTCTATCGTGAAACAATGTATTTCGTACTATAGATAAAGATGCATTTATTTGTTTCACTATGCCCCGCGGTTTCATCCGCGATATTCCTTATTCTATGTTGTGGAGATATCGGGATAAAAAGTAGATATCCTATGTGTTATTGCTTATTTTTTTTTTTCATAATTATAAACTAGTGTTTGACCGCAATCCCACCTGATGGTAAGCAGTGTTGTAATCGTAGTTGGTAAAGCGCTCTAGTTTATTAAGAGCATATTCACTGTAAATAAACGGAGAGAATAGGAAGGAAGACGGCAGTTGCACGAGGTGATGCAATGTAAAACCCAGGCGGAGATTGATCTGGAGGGTCTCCAGATCCACAACCAAACTACAGCCACCGACTAACCAGTACTAGCGACTAAAATCCAGTAAGTGGGCAAAACTGAAGCCTTTGGTAAGACTGTTTATCAGCTTTCGAAGTTTTACAATAAATACCTGTAACGATTGTCTAAGATCTACGACTGACAGCTAAGACTAACGGCTTAACGTACTTTTACGGAGTTGTCACAGTACGCAAAAATGGTCACCCATCCACAGTTTGACCGCGGCAAGTGTTGCTTAACCTGAACGATCGACATTTGCGGCTGTTATTATTTAGGAACGGAGTCACAGTCATGCGCTAGTTATTTAGCCTTGGTTAGGAATCCCTTAACATAATGAGTTAAATGTTGCAATGTTTTGTTTGCTCCAAGCTATAGCGGTCAAGTCGTGATGTTAGGCTCAGCTAAGTTAAGGCGACGTCGACTTAACTGTTTACGTTGCTTCATAATGAAGAGAACGTGTTTTTGAGCCCGTGCGAATGATATTTCAACTGCACGGGTCGATCAATTAGGTCAAGCTAAATATTCAAGTTCAAGGGCAATATTTAATTGGAATTATAAGTTAAGGAAATAATTAAATTATAATATAATCAATTCAAATTACTAAGTTCAGTAAATACAGTCAGCAAATATTATTAATTAAACAATGAAAAAATAAAACAAATTAAATTACCTCAGTTTAAAAATTGAGATTCAAAAACTGCGTGACATTTACCACCACTACTGTAACTGTAATAATTTATTTGTTTTGTGTTAGGTAATTACAATTATGCACACAGGGCATGATATTACATATATTATATTAGTGTGTTTACGACGTAGCATCATATTATACATTTATGTCCAGCATGTAAAGAAACCCCATCCGACCCATAAGGATAATATAAGTTAGGTAAACACATGACCAAATAAAATATGAAATTTTACATAATCTTCTTCTTCAGCCTATAGCTGTCCACTGCTGGACAAAGGCCTCCCCCAAGGCTTTCCACGCTGACCGGTCTTGCGCTGCCCGCATCCATCGGCTTCCTGCGACCTTCACCAGGTCTTCGGTCCACCTTGTTGGGGGCCTCCCTACGCTACGTCTTCCAGTACGTGGCTGCCACTCCAGAACCTTACTGCCCCATCAGCCATCGGTTCTACGAGCAATGTGCCCTGCCCACTGCCACTTAAGTTTAGTGACTCGAAGAGCTATGTCAGTGACTTTGGTTCTTCTGCGGATCTCCTCATATCTGATTCGATCACGCAGAGAAACTCCGAACATAGCTCTTTCCATTACCCTTTGTGTGACTCTGAGCCTTCGTATGAGGCTTTTATTTACATAATCATCATGGCAACAATACTAATGAATTTTGAAATCATCTTTTTTTCCGCGAATTAAATCCAACTTCCCCAAAAGGCAACTTTTAAAAAAGTGATAACACCTTTTTCGTCGGTATTAATATGAGCGATGCGACCGCGTGCCGCGTGCCCTGCCCCCCTTCACCCGCGCATGTATTGCCTAACGCACATCTATTAAGTTACTTCACTTTTGAGAAATAATATTTATTTTTTAGGGCATTTTTTTAAGTTTAGCTCGGCTTTGTAGGCATTAGTAGGATTCTACTAATACCTACAAATCCGAGCGAAACTTTAAAAAAAGCAATATATATAATATATTCCAATTATACAATGTATATGAAACCCTGTCGGATCCGTGAAGGTACTGTTAGGTTAGAGTTATCGATACCTAACAATACCTTCACAGGTTTCTTACGCATATTGCATAATTGGAATATAAATTATAGCAATCAATTCAGACACCTAATTTCAGTAAATACAATTAATTTACAGTCAATAAATAATATTAATTAAACAATAAAACAAATTAAAGAATAAAACAAATTAAATTATCCCAGTTGAGAAATTGAGATTCAAAAATACGTGACATTTACCACCGTAATTTATTGATATGTGTTAGGCAATTACAATTTCGCACACAAGGCATGCCATTACATATATTATATTAGTTTGTTTGCGACGGAGCATCGTATACAGAGTGGTGCTGACAATACGACAATAAATTAACCATCGTGTACCTCAACACATTCTCAATCAACCCATAAAAAAAAACATATAAATATGTCGATTATTACATGACGTCCTCCGTGGCGTAGCGGTCAACACGCCTGCCTGCGACATGGAGGCCCCGGGTTCGATCCCCGGCCGGGTCATGATGGGAAACGATCTTTTCCTGATTGGCCTGGGTCTTGGATGTTTATCTATATATGTATCTATTATAAAATATAATATCGTTGAGTTAGTATCCCATAACACAAGTCTCGAACTTACTTTGGGGCTAGCTCAATCTGTGTGATTTGTCCGTATATATTTATTTTTTTATTTTATTAGTTTAGTCACGGGAAATTATTTTTCATATTTCACATTTTCTACATGATGTACATGTTAAAAGGGAAGCGCTTACAGGTTAATGACCGCCGCATATTGCGGTACCAAACTTTAATAAAAATGGCGCGAAAAAAGCAAGTCGATACAGAATCCCGCTGTCACCGATCGGAGGTCAGTGAACCAATATTTTTAAAGGATGTTCCATTCCGTTTGCAATTTTATACGATTTAGTTTGCTTGAAATTTATATTTTTTTTATTTTTGATGCTAGGATTTTTCTCTATGGTTTAGGATTATTCCTATGAACCAGCATTATTCGTGTTTTGATTTATTGTCGTATTGACAGCACCACTCTGTATATGATGTAATGATGTTGATAGATCATAGTGCTACTGTAGACACCAGTGTAGGTACACTACTATAATGGAGATATTTCAGAAATGTATGGAGCCTGAGCCAGCACATTGTACACTTAATGTTAGGTATAGTTACGCTATAGTTAACTGTTTTTAATGTTGGTTTTCTATATTTTGGCTTAGTTTTTATACAGATTCAATTTAACACGGCCAAGGAGTGCAACACAACTACTAATAAATATGGTGGTCAGCAATAAGCAAAATAAGATTTTGACAGTGACATTTCATTGACGTGCTCTGTTTCTAAGGCTATCGTATCTATATTACCTTTTTTTTTTTTTTTTTTTTTTTGTACTAGTGAAAATGCATTTACGCACCGTACCGTCGCTAGCGACGCTAGCTAGGCAAACGGCGTGTGTGGGACTCGCCCGGCCGGAGCCGGGAATACCCACTAAAGACACTCGGTTCCCTCGAGCCCTGCGTTGAGAGTGACCCGGGCTCGGCCCGGAGATCTAACTCCGGGCCACTCTCAGGGCTTACCGGCCTAATTTAGGCCGGTTTCCGCGCCTAGGGAGGATTACCCGGGAACGGATAATCCCCAGACGTGGTGACCGGTGCAATGCGCGTGGGGAGCTACCCACACACGCTGGTCACACTCGGGGGCTAAAGGAGACGGGGGTACGTCCCCCGCCTTCTTCGCCCCGCCCGTCTACGCCGGAGGGGAGCGGCAAGAGCATCCTCTTCCCGCTCCCTCTCCGCTGCCTCCTTCTGCAAGAGGACGGTCTCGCAGAAGGAGGCGGCAGCCTCCCATGCACTCTCACTTTCAACCATGGCTCGCACCATGGTTGCCAGGGAGAGGCGTCCGCCTCCGAGCGCCGCAACGAGGTCGCGGCGCTCGTTTCGCCAGGCCGGGCACTCCAACAAGGTGTGCTCGGCCGTGTCGTCGAGAGAGTCGCAGTGGTGACACCGCGGCGACTCCTCCCGACGGGCTACACGCTTGGTGCAGGTACTGACCGGACATGGGTGCTTCGGTCACTACCTGCACCAAGCGGTAGGTGAGGCTGCCATGCCGGCGCCCAACCCATCCCTCCAACACCGGACGAATCGCTCCAATCGTCCGGTGGCCGGCAGCTGGTGTGCGGAGTGCCTCCCTCCACCGACTCAGGGCCTCCCCCTGAGCCGCTATTCTGACCCGCCTTACCTCCTCGAAGGCGGGTCGTTCCCCCCGTTCCCGGGCCGCGACACGGTGTCGATGCACCTGGGACAGAACCCGTGCATCGACCTCCCACGGCGGCGTGCCCGCGAGCACGCAGGCAGCCCCGTGGCTGACCGTGCGGTACGCCCGCACGGTCCGTGTCGCGATGACCCTCTGCGGCTTCCGCAGCAGGGCCACTGTGCGCCGGGATAGGCACTCCGCCCACACCGGGGCTCCGTAGAGTGCCATCGACCGCACCACCCCATGGTACAGCCGACGGCACGCCGAATTCGGCCCCCCCAAATTGGGGAGGAGCCGTCCGAGGGCGGCTGCGACAGAACACAGCCGCGGGGCGAGGAGCCTAAAGTGTTCCTCGAAATCCCAACGGGGATCCAGGATCAGGCCGAGGTACTTGATGTGCACCTCGACGGGAACCTGGACCCCCATCGTATCTATATTACCTACCATATGACTACGAAGAAAACAAAACATGAATTCCGAACATACAGCCCATTAAATAAACACATCATCATCATCTCAGCGTTAATCCCAGTTGCATCCGCAGCCCTTTCAGCTTTGGAGTCTGGGGTCCCATAAAATAAACACAATCAACTCAAATCAACACTCGACACGAACACAACGGGAAAATAGAACTGTCAAAGTCGCCAATCAAACGTCATAACCACTGTCATGGTTACCTTAATAAAGGGTTATCTCACTAAAAAAACGTTTCAAATAATTAATTATATGTACTTGTATTTTTATTCAAATTAATTTAGTAGTATTTTTATTTTTTTCCTTTTTATCTATATAGCGTAAGTGGTGGCCCAAAATGAAACATCTCCTGTGATGCTACATCACTTCTTCTTTATTCAAGGTCAGATTCAACCTCAAATCTTGTTCAATGGCCTCTGTGGAATAGATACCACAATTTTGCCAAAAACACGTACAACAAATTATAGAAATGCTTTGAAAATTTTATTTCACAATAATGGCGGATTTTTCTATCGCCAATGACAGTTGAAAAAGACAGCCGCGTGACCGTATATGAGGGAGGTTTGAGGCAAAGTCATGTTGTGGCCACTATGCTGTGATATTTCAATGTTCTTTATGAATTATTTCCTAAATGCACTTTTTACTACATAAATCACGCGCTTTTATTTAGTAAACGACACCACAACAAATTTTAAAAATCCAATGAAAAATGCGCGTGACACTTATCTTAGCTTTCCCGTCAAATCTCCGATGCTACATCGCAAAAGGTAATTAATTTAACATTCCAGTGATTTGAGTGTCAAATTAGTTTAAATTTAACTGAATTACATTTGTCGACAATATAGGCTGATAGAATAACGAGGGTGTACATACAGTTACGTAGACCTTCACTAAGCTTAACATAATAGGTATAGGATATTATGATTGACCCATATTATGATTTATAACCCATACTATGATTTTAAAAGAGTGTCCATGGAGTTTCTTGCACGTTCTTCTCCATAGAGACCTACGCTTTGGAACGTGCAATTTAGCTTCACTTTTCTTGGACTGACCGACATTGACTATTCAAAAGCACCAACGGATGGTTAATTTGGAATAAACAATTTTGATACTTTTTATCCATATAGTAGGGCCGATTCTCCTGTACACAAACTAAACAAATTTTAAGTTAAGTGCATCTCTTTCCTTCTATATCACTAAGAAAAGGATAACAGATAACATTTTAGTTTAATCCTGTCAAATTAAGATACAATATGGCGACTAAAAGACCATGCGACTCTCACCAGGGAGGCGGGCAGCAGCACTTTTCCTGTGGAAAAGTAGTCAAATTACTGCGATCCCCATCCTGCCAAGCGTAAGAGTTATTGAAAACCCCCCCAATAGTATGAAAGCCTTGGGGGAGGTCTTTGTCCAGCAGTGGACCTCTATAGGCTGAAGCAGAAGAAGATGGGGACCAAAAATACGTCAATTTACGTCAAGAGCAGGACTAACTTGACAGGACAGCTTGTGAATAAGGAAATCGGGACCAACGTCAAAATCAAAAGTAATTATTTTAAATTAGGCTAAGAATTTGTACTTTACGCACGACCAATTTAGGTCCTCTATCCTCTGAAACAGCATACTTCTATAATTCTAAGTACTTTCACTGGAAAGAAGAACTGGAGGCGGTTTGGTATGTCAAGACGGGTCACCCATCGATTCTGTCTGTTAACTTCCATAACCACAATCCTCCTACAATGTGAATCAAAATTGTAGCGGTACCTACAAACGCCACAAATAAACAACGCGCCATACTGACGTCACACGAATTCTACATCTCGCAAGCAGAGTTTACCGTGCAATTAGTATACATACAACTTCCCAACTTCAACCGTTGGGCAAATACCCGTCAGACATAACACCAGTCTGATCGAAGGATCCTCCCTTTTCTATGAAGAATCAGTGTCATCCTGTTCCTCGTGTCTCCATGAAAATAAAACGTCATTTATTCAAATAGGGAGGAGAATCAGCACTTTTTGAACGTCAATATTACATAGGACAGTCCCCCAAAACGCCCGCACTTAGCCACTTCCTAGTGCTTTAGCTTGAAGAAGAAATGGCGGAACAAACTCCACAGAAGTACAGCTGCCTGTTCATAAAAAAAAAATCATATTACTTTATACAATACTAACTCAAAACATTAAATGAAACTATCCACCATATGCCAGCTAGTTACATCAATATACCAGGGCCTATAGCCAATGTAACATCGTTTCGTAGCGAAGCGAAATTGAATACCAAACCAACCAATAGCGGGAACGATTGACCACGTGATTTATCGCGTCGCGTGGTCAATCGTTTTCGTTATTGGTTAGTTTGGTATTCGATTTCGTTTCGCTACGAAGCGATTTTATATTGGCTACAGGCCCAGGAAAGTAAAAAAAGAAATCGTTAAAACTGGGCAGAATGTACAGTTTTAAGACTTCCTCTTAAGCGTGTAGTAACGAAATGCAATAATCAACTCTGCAACACAATTGTTGTCTCAACGATAAGTATTGGTCACAGATACCGACAGAGGTTCACTACGAAAACTAAGAAACGCTTGAGTTTTTTTTATAACTTTATACTTATTTAAAATTATAATTATATACTAGAGCTTGACCACAATCCCGCCTGTTGGTAAGCAGCGATGCAATACCATCATCCCAGTCGCATCCGAAGCTTTTCAGCTTTGGAGTCTGGGGTCCGCTTCACCAGTCTAACTGCTGATGTTGGAAACTTCGATATTTTCCGTGAAGCGACTGCCATATGACCTCCACAATCCGAAGGCTATATCGAAGCATTGCAGCTACACCAATTGTTTGACTATTGAGAGCTCCAACAACCCATAACGACTGCCATTATATGTTCATATGGCAACCGGGACCAACGGCTTAACGTGCTTTCCGAGGCACGACCAGATCAGTGCAAATATTCATAGTCATGCACACAAATATTTGCACTGCGCGGGGATTGAACCCGCGCCTCCTTGCGCAACGGCTGCGTTCACTACCGCTACGCCACGGAGGCTGTCGTAAGGGTAAGCAGTGATGCAATCGTTGATAGTAAAGCGCGCTAGTTTATTGAGAGCCTATTCACTTAAAAAAACCAAGTGGATAGTAAGAAAGACTGCAGTTGAGCGAGATGATGCAATGTTAAACCTAACAAAACGACCAACGATGCTGCACCAGAGGGAGATGGATCTGGAGACCTTCCACGACCAAACTCCCGACACAACAACATTTGGCGCATCAAACCCGGCACACATCACAACACAACTGGTCAGACCCGTCCTCCGTACGGTTTCACCAGGCATCAGTGCTTTATTTTGGTTAGAATTGAGTTTTCTCCTGAGTCTACGCCAAGTCGTGAAAAATTAGGTAAAGAGAGATCAGAGAGAGATGTCAATAGTGTTAATCTGCAGCATTAGAATAATTTATCTTTATTATGTACGGACGACAGCAGGTCAAGCTACCCCATACTGTCAGATATCCCCAATCAACATTGAGCCTTAATGCTTTAGAGATAAAGTTGAAAATCTAATAAGGAAATCTGTCAGATTGTAGTAGCTTGATGTGCTGTCGTCTGTACACCACCACCTTTCAACTACCCCCACCCAGATTTGGTTCAAAACGGTCTCCAAAGCCTGAAGCACAGGCGAAGAGTATCCAGCTTATTGGTGTTCTATAGGATGCATTTTGGGGAGTGTGCGAGGGGGGAATTGCATGACTTAATTCCTCCATCTCCGTTCTATCATCGGACGACCCGTCGTACGGCGAGTCATCATCATCTCATCGTTAATCCCAGTCGCATCCGTAGCTTTTTAGCTTTTGGAGTCTGGTTTGGAGTCCGCTTTATCAGTCTAACTGCTGATTTTTAGAGAAGGCATTTCAAGGGAGAAGGTTTTTCAGAAGGCGATATCTAAGCATTGCAGTTAGACCAATTGTTCGACTTTTGAGGGCTCCAACAACCCGTAACGACTGCCACTAGATGTTCGTATGGCAACGGGGACCAACGGCATAACGTGCTTTCGGCGAGTATCCATCCTGATGTTGTTGACATCACTACGATCCAGACGAAGCGTTTCGCCTCGTCATTTACATCGAGGGACGGTGTTTTCGTCTGACTACAATTTAAGTGTCTTCAAAGCTAGAGTGAATATGCTCTTCATAAACTAGCGCGGCTTACCATCAACGATTGCATCACTGCTTACTACCAGGCGGGATTGCGGTCAACCACTAGTTTATAGTAATAAGAAAAAACTATATAAGTTACAGACCATAAATATATGAAGATTTTACAAAGCGCGTCACAATGGGCGGTCTTATCATTAGTTGGAATTACAGATCACTCCATGCTCACGTTATCTAAGTTTTCAGTAGTTAACATGCGAAAGAATACACCAAAAGAAGACGTTATTTGGCGAAAAAATATATATAATATAATATAAATAAATATATACGGACAAGTCACACAGATTGAGCTAGCCCCAAAGTACGTGCGAGACTTGTGTTGTGTTATGGGATACTAACTCAACGATACTATATTTTATCATAGATACATATGTAGATAAACATCCAAGACCCAGACCAATTAGGAAAAGATCATTTTCCATCATGATCTGGCCGGGGATCGAACCCGGGGCCTCCACGTCGCAGGCAGGCGTGTTGACCGCTGCGCCACAGGGATGTTTTCTACGTAAAAAAAAAAGATTCTATTTAGTCCGTCATTCAGATTACTGAAAAATATTGGATACGTATATTTTGTTTTATCAAATCAATAAAAATCGGACGACCCGTCTCGTACGGCGAGTTTCCACCCTTACGTTACACTACTACGATCCGGACGAAGCGTTTCGCCTCCTCCTTTATACCGCGTACATCTAGGGACTGGAACAACTTGCCGGCGGCGGTGTTACCGTCGGACTACAATTTGAGTGTCTTCAAGGCTAGAGTGAATAGGCTCTTAATAAACTAGCGCGCTTTACCATCAACGATTGCATCACTGCTTACCATCAGGCGGGATTGCGGTCAAGCACTGGTTTATAATATAAAAAAATAAAAAATTTACTAATATAAAAGGCATCAAAGACCAGGAGTGGTGGCTGGTGACGTCACTGGTCCCTAAGTCTTGTTTTTTGTAGTCAAATACCCTATTGTATTTGTTCTTTAACAAAAATGTGCCCAAGTTCTTACAACAAGTGATTAGAAATAATAGAATTGTCACAGTAAGTACTATTCGTATGTCCGTTCGTGGCGCAATGCCGGTCGCATTTCAAGCCATTATGTGCGTAAAGCCGGTCACGGCCCGACTGTTTGTCACCTATTATTAGAAATATTATGTTGTTTGGGCAATCCGTTTCACTTTTCGGCAATTATTATGTGTCACGCTTTGTTGTGTTTTATGCAATCGGAATGTATAATAGCTATGAATGGCAGACGATCGTTGGATGCGACTGTTATTATACAATACAATATACCTACATAGTTTAAATAGACTTAGAAAGAATCATGTCTACGAAGCCAAAAGGCTCCTATTTCAACATAGCAAAATTTTTGAAAAATTAATTTTGAAACAGTTGTTGAGGCACTTTAATTTACACAATTTATTGCACGTGAAACAATTTGGTTTTACAAAGGGTCGTTCAACTACGGATGCGGGCGTGGCATTGCTAAAGAACATATTTGGGGCCTGGGAGGAATCGCAAGATGCTCTTGGTATTTTTTGTGATTTGTCCAAGGCCTTTGATTGCGTACATCATGATACTCTTATCAGGAAATTGTACCATTATGGTTTGAGGGACAGAGCTCTCGACCTTCTGACTTCTTATCCGAATAATCGAATTCAGAGGGTTGATGTTAATGGCAAGAGGATCTGCAGGATCTGTGGTCACCATGCGCGTTCCGCAGGGCTCGATTCTAGGTCCATTCTTGTTTTTAATTTATATTAATGACTTACCTCATCACGTGAGGGATAATCACAACATAGTATTGTTCGCGGATGACACTTTTCTTATTTTTAAAGTCAAGCGTCAGCTAACAAATTTTGACGAAGTTAACAATGCACTCTCTAAAGTTGTCCATTGGTTTAATGTAAATAACCTCCTTTTAAATGAAAAAAAAACTAAACTCATTAAATTTTCTACGCCAAATGTCAGGCAGCTAAGTACCAATGTTCAACTGAATGGAGTAGAGTTGATCCCTGTCGAGTCGACAGTTTTTCTTGGATTAACCATTGACGCCAAGTTACAATGGGGTCCTCACATTGAGAAGCTGTCGGATAGATTCGGTTCTGCCGCCTTTGCTGTTAAGAAAATTAGACAGATAACTGATGTGGATACAGCCAGAATTGTTTATTTTAGTTATTTTCATAGTCTTATGACTTATGGGATTCTTCTCTGGGGAACTTGTGCGGACATCAATACCATCTTTGTTTTACAGAAGAGGGCTGTCCGAGCCATTTACAACCTTGGTTCTAGAGATTCTCTTAGGGAAAAGTTCAAAGAGGTGAACATTCTGACTGTAGCTTCACAATATATATTTGAAAATCTTATGTATGTTCATAAAAATATCTCGAATTTTAAGAAAATCATAATATAAATACCAGGAACAAACACAATCTTGCTGTACATCACACTCGTCTCCACAGAGTAGGCAACTCGTTCATGGGTCAATGTATACACTTTTACAACAAGCTTCCCATGGACATTCGAAACTTACCCATTAAACGATTTAAGAACTATATAAAGGCCAAACTTTGCAAAAAGGGGTATTATAAAATCACAGATTATTTAGAAGACAAAAAAGCTTGGGACTGAGCTGCTCGCTCTGTTAAGCATTGTTATTAAGCAATATGCGTAATTATAAGGTAAATTATTGTAAGCATTTTCATTTTTAATGTCTGGACTTGAAAAAAGACGGTGATCCCTGAGTTTGTTTCGGCTATTTCTTCTCAGAGGTAGTCAGTTAGGAAATGCCGGCTTCATCTAGTTAAAAAAATAAAATAAAAAATAAACATGACGTGTAAAAGTGATCAGTGATCCTACTTGCTTAATAAACGATTTCATTTCATTTCATTTCATTTCATAACGCTTCGATATTTAAAAAGTTAATGTCACAGAGCTGGTATTCTGATAGGTGTGATGCCACGGGGAACAACACAGAAACATATACATATATATCGACGCTTGAAAGGCAATCATATCTAAGCGACAAAAATTCATAAATTGAGTTGTATACACCATTCGAACAGCCAGACTTTTCTGCGTCGTTTGATGTATATAACTCAATTTACGAATTTTTGTCGCTTAGATATGATTGCCTTTCAAGCGTCGATATGTATTTATAAATACGTAAAATATTATTATATAAAAAATAATTAGTTCGTATTTACCCCGCGCGACACGTACCCCTTTTTTTGTTCTGGGTGGAAATCATCAAATGACATCGGTCTTCGTGGATCCCATAACGATGTGCTGACTAGGGTTGTAACGGAGGCGTGTTAGCGGAGGCGGAGGCGGATGCGGAGGCGACGAGTCTCACCTCCGCGGATGCGGAGGTTAACGGAGGCGGAGGTGAAAGTACATATAGAAAAAATTGAAATTGATGGTTAATAAAAACATTTTTTTTTTATTTTAAATACGTACATTAATAGTAGTATACTTGGTAAAAAAAATATTAACTTCTTGTAATGAAAATTAAGAAGAAACAAATAGTGTTTGCCGCATTCCCGCCTCGCACTAGTTGCTTCTTGACCATTTCGCGCTCAAACGCGGCCGGACGGTTGTCGAGCGTCGCAGCAGTAAATAAACCCGGTAAACTCGGTGGTAGGCCGCGACATCAGCCACCGGCGTAAGTTACCACCCACCAGACAAAGTCTTGCCGCCAAGCGATCCATCGTGTTCCGGCATGATGTCTGGTGAAGCCGTACGGAGGACAGGTCTGAGCAGTTGTGTTGCGATGTACGTGCCGGGTACGATGCGCCAAATGTTGTTGTGTCGGGAGTTTGGTTGTGGAGGGCCTCCAAATCAATATCCCTCTGGCGCAGCATCGTTGGTCGTGTTGTTGGGTTTAACATTGCATCACCGCGCTCAACTGCCGTCTTCCTTCCTATTTACTCAGTTCTTTTGAGTGAGTAGACTTAATAAACTAGCGCGCTTTACCATTAACGATTGCATCACTGCTTACCATCAGGCGGGATTGCAGTCAAGCGCTAGTTTGTAGTTTATATATATAACCTCCGTTATAACTCCGCAAAAATTATGCGGAGGCGGAGGCGGAGGCGGAAGCGGAAATATAATTTCTTGCGGAACTTCCGCAGTAACGGAAGCGGAGGCAAAGCTCCGTTACAACCCTAGTGCTGACATCTCTTTAAGGCGTGCGTGAAACTAGTCTTTACCGGGCGGCGAGCTGCCCACTGCTCGCTGCGCGAGATATACCCTTAATTGTCTATGATTGTGATAAGCAGTCAGTATATCTACTTAGATTTGTAAAATAATAAATCGGACAATGAGTTTGTTTGTTTGTTTGTTTGTTTGTTCCGCTTTCACGACGTAACTAATGAACCGATTGCTTTGAAATTGCAGACGTAAAGTTAGAAGTCGTAATTAAATAATATGGTAGTTTTTATCGCGCGAAAATTTGATATTCCCGAGGTAAACAAAAATATTGTTAGCTTCATACCAGGGCCTGTAGCCAATGTAATATCGCTTCGTAGCGAAGCGAAATCGAATACCAAACCAACCAATGCAATGGCGGGAACGATTGACCACGTGATTTATCGCGTCGCGTGGTCAATCATTGTCGTTATTGGTTGGTTTGGTATTCGATTTCGCTTCGCTACGAAGCGATGTTACATTGGCTACAGGCCCTGTTCGGTGATAGATGGCGCTGTGTGTCGTTTAAAACAAGGTAATATATTGCAAACAAATATGCACATATAAATTTCGAAGCTAAATGATACGATAATGAATCCCCAAGAATGAGGAATTCCCGAGGTCGAGGGATGACGTAAAATTTGGTTTATCGTCCCTTACATCCTTATCCTTACTATAATATTACAAATGAAAAGTGAGTATGGTTATTTGTTCTGCTTTCACAACGTAACTACTAAACCGATTGCTTTTAAATGCAGACGTAAAGTTAGAAGTCCGAATTAAGGTCGTACCCTCACCAAATGACCTTGAGCATTTGCTTCCTCTTCACCGCGCCCCACCTCTACAATACTTCGCAAAATATTACTAGCGCCGTCTGGCGGACGAAGTACTTACAAATACAAGTTAAATTCATAGACCACAGAAGTAACAGACATGGCACTTTTATTTTTGTTTATTGGTGCGCCCAAATACGTTTGGCTATTATAGACTGAAACAAATGTTGACGATACTTAATAATAAAAATTTTGCGTATTTTATTTTTTAACCGACTTCCCAAAAGTGTGGTTCTCAATTCGATTTATGTGTGCTCGCTGATAACTTTATCGTTAATGAACCGATTTTGACCATTCTTTTTTATATGAAAGAGTATGCTGCCTATGTAATCTCATTGTTACCACCTTAGTGTCGATAATGAAAATTCTAAGAAATTTAGGCAAATTATCGAAAATTGTAGGCACGCTTCGGGTGAAAACTTGATACTCGTATTTATATCGGATGATACTATAAAACCGTGAAGATTTGGGCCTGACCTGATGATGGAGATGACAGAGAATCAAGGGAATCCACATCGGAAGCAACTGTCATGTGTTTGGGCTTACTTAATTTGTATTGATTAGACCATTACGACTAAATATGTTATGACTGTAACTTCAGGGTTGCAAGTCAGTTTTGTAGATTGAAAGTTAGCTAAGTCAGATGGTCAAAGGGATAGAAAAATAATATAATAAAGGTTAATTTATCATTATTTATTATTTTAAGGGAAAATGTAATCAGGGTCAAATAAATTTCTGCAGACAGGAAACCTACATAAAAAAAAAGATTTGATGTTTTTTTTTGGGCTCAGGCAAGACTGAAATTATATTATTTTTCTCGTTTAATAAAACAAATACGTAAATTGTAAAAAATAAAACTACCGTATAAAAAAAAAATACATATACTATAATATTATTTACACAAAGCTTCCTTGTGCATAAAAATAATAAACATCTGACTAATACAGGGTGTATCTGACATCGTAACGCAAACTCTGCGAAAAGGCTAGACCGCATGCCACTAATAAAATTATGATAGTCATTTATGTCGTTAATGAACGGTTACAGAATACACAGTGTTTAAAATAAAGTGTCGGCTCGGCTTTTGAACGTTGCAAGCGTGCCGCCGTGCGAATTTGTAGGTATGACGTTGATCCCTGATGTGGACTCTATTAAATCAGCTAACAAGATCGTTATTCGGGTTTTGTTTTCATTGCGCTTTTTTATGTAATTAGCGAATTATTTAATTTTTACTTTAAGTTCTTATTGGGTTATAAAATTATAGCAATTGTGAATGGTCTGAAGTAAAAAAAAAAACTACATTTATTTGTTTCAAAACATGAAAAAGCCGACGAAAAATTCCACCACTGGGGGGTTCAGAATCATGTACTGGTTCCATGGTACTCGTTTGTGCGTCGATGTCAGATACACCCTTTACAATATCCGGTCAGACTGGACGCTGACGGCAGCATATTTGGAAAAGGGCTGCAAGCAAACGACGTATTTCGTTTGCTTTAATTCCTATAAGACCACAATGAAAGTATGAGCATTTCTAGAAATAACGCAATGAAATAACACAACTTAAATTCAGTCTCTTGATTTTAATTGATTTTTGCATAAGCATGACGAGTAGGTAGTGTTTGTACTATGTTAAAGTACAGTGTTGTAAATTGTTGAGGAATTCCCTCGACTGTCTATGGTCTTCATCATCAGATCTATTGCAGACCTTCATTTAAACCTATATGGGTGTAAAGTTTTCATTAATATAAATGAATTAAGTCCAAACACAAGGTAACTATTGTAAACCTTTGAGGAGTTCCTTTAACTGGCCTTTGTCTTCATCATCAGAGCTTTAATGACAATCACAACTCATTTAGGTGTAAAATTCTTATCAATATAAATTTATTAAGCACAAACACGAGGCAGCTGATGTGAATTGTTAAGGAGATCCCTCGGCTGTCGCCCGGATCCATCATCAACTCCGAACTTTACTAAATTGTAGTGTGTTAAAACACTTAATGAAAAAAACATAGAAATGCCCTAGGCGCCCCTATGATTTTTTAAATTTCTCCTAGGTTTCCTTAGTCTTCCATCATCAGACCCTAATTTCCTTAAAATGAGACTACCTTGAAGATATAATCTTTCTAATTAAAAAAAAAAAACATGTGGCACTCGGGAACTGCCGCGGTAAAGCTATTGCATAGCATTTTTTATCAACTTATGCAATAGGGTATTTGACTAAAAAACCTAATTAGTCCGTCAGTTAGATTTCCAAAAAATACTCATCATCATCATCATCATTTCAGCCGAAAGACGTCCACTGCTGGATATAGGCCTCCCCCAAGGTTCTCCACGACGACCGGTCCTGCGCCTCCTGCATCCAGCGGTTTCCCGCGACCTTCACCAGGTCGTCGGTCCACCTTGTCGGGGGCCTACCCAAAAAATACTAGACACATATTTTTTTCTTTTTTCATATAAACAAAAAATGAAGACAGTGCCTTGAAAACTCGTGTGACGTCACTGCACGCTACTCTTTTTAGCGGCCAGTGACGTCACCAGCCATCACTCCTGGGGGCCTAGTCTGCTATTTTATATAATTTTGTCATTCCAGCACGTTTCCATTGTCATTTTGCTATTAGCCCCTAATCTGCTCTATCATGAACATCGGTCATTGATTTCTTAACGGAATGGTCATTGTTGTATTGCCATTATTATAAAACTCGTTAGTAGAAATGAGTTTCTAAAAACTACTACCCAATTTGAACATTTCTTTAAGCAAGATTTTGTTAATATGTATTTTTAAATATTAATTACAAGTTTTATAAGCAGTCTAGAGTAGAAAATAGTTATTAAATAGCAAAAACATTATTGTGACACTATAAAACTAAAAATTTTGTTATCTGTTAAAGTCAAATGTGACATTAATACAAACTGACTGACGATTATTTGTTTTTTAACAGCTGGTGTTTTGATATGTATTTATTTTTGTTTATATTATTAAAATTATAATTACTACATAAAGAAAAACAAGAATAAAACAATCAGCAAATTTAGGCCGAGATATGGCTCCTGGCCACTACAGCCGCGTCAATAAAAGGCGAAGTGTGATTTGTAAACTCCAAGCTGCATCATCACAGAGTACTATAATTTTGTGCATCAATCATCCTTTAAGGCTGGATGCTATTGAAGTCAGAAACGCTGAGTCGTCTTTTGCATGCTCAGACCATCAACGACTTGACTAAGGTCATTAATCGACAGAGCTCCATCACAGCAAAAATGGTTCAAGTTCACCGAGACATCTGTGTCAAAAAAGGTAATTAGGTACTGTTTATTATTCGTAATTCATCTTTATGAAAGTTTAGTAGAATAAACTTAATTATTCAAAATGAAAACTTCCACTCATTGGGTGTTTTATTTATACAACACCCACAATAAGAATTAAATAGCTTTGAAAACAATTAAATATAAAACCCCCCGCTAAGCTTGTGTTAGATGTAGATTTAAATCAGTAGTAGTACATTGGCCAGAATTTAAAATCTTTATGGCAACTACATACTAAGCGCTAGGTTACAAATTTCACATTAGTTAAGTTTAAGTTGGATTTTTTTTATTAAAGTTAGTTTTGTTTTACAGAAACCCTGCAGAATTATAATGTCATCAGATTCTGAGTCAGATTTCTGGAGAATACAAGAGGTAAATTTGAAAATTTATTAAAAGCTAGTTTAACTATACAACGTGTAACAAAAAGGGTATATACATACCAAGGGCATGGCATCTTTACATGATATCAAACGATATCGGAAGGGTTTCAACTCAAAATAAAATACTCAAAAAATTGGTACCAAATTTTCGGTTTCGTGTGTTTCTTAAAATGAAATCATAACAAACGTGGCAGCACACTACATACGTTAATAACTACTCGTTACCCGTCACGTTACTTGCCAAAATCCGATAAATGTCTTCAATATCCCTGTGCGACTAGTGTGATAGTAGCCTATCACAGGCGGTGTTTTTCCTCATAACTTCCTAACATAAAGAGATAGGATTAAAAAACTCTTCCAATATCGTTTGATATCATGTAAAGATGCCATGCCTTTGTTATGTATATACCCTTTATGTTACACGTTGTATATATTTTAGAAGAGATCTCCTAAAATATTGAACAACCTATAACCTACTAAGTATGTCCATATAATAATAGTCCATAGAAGATATGTTTAGCAGTATGTGTTACAAAGGTATATAAAAGTAAATGAAACAGTGTTTATTAAAAAGAATAATAATTTATTTTAAATTTCTGTTTTGTGCAATACTGCGGCGTATCTGTAATAAAGAGTTAAATCATTTTAATAATAATTAGAGTATTTTCATACTTTCCTAGAATATTGAGAAGGGTTTACACTACATACCTGCTAATTTATTTTATGCATTTTTCCACAGGATGTCAACAAAAGTGCAGTGCTGCAGTGATCCCGATCAACCTTCAAGAAGATCCCGATTCACCCTGCTATGGTCTTGATAATTAGGGGCTTCTTATTGCTTTCGTCCTAAATTAAAAGACTGATTATCGGTGTGTTTTATTATTTAAATGACAAAATGTATTTTTTTGTATAATAAAACTTTTTGACTTAATGTAAAGTTGATATTTAGTTTATGAGAAAATAGATATATGTATAGTTATAAATAAATGTTGAATTTTAATAGGTATAGTGGTCTCATTTATGTTGCAGAAAATAGATATATGTATAGTTATAAATAAATGTTGAATTTTAATAGGTATAGTGGTTTCATTTATGTTGCAGAAAATAGATATATGTATAGTTATAAATAAATGTTGAATTTTAATAGGTATAGTGGTTTCATTTATGTTGCAGAAAATAGATATATGTATAGTTATAAATAAATGTTGAATTTTAATAGGTATAGTGGTCTCATTTATGTTGTGACAGGATTGCAGATGAATGGAATAAGCTTATGGGTGTATATTTGGTCTTCTGTGAAAGAAAGTATGCGAGAGAGTCCACTGTTGCATGTTAGTTCTAGTAGTAGTTTTTAAGTTAATTAATGTAATTAACGTTGTACCATTTTATTTAACTATAAATAAATAAAGTAACTAATAAAAGTCCAACTATTATGTACCTTTACTAACATAGTTAAAAGAAATTACATACCTGCCGCAGTGTTCCTGCATAATCTTCATCAGGTGGCAATAATGCTTTTGGCATGTTTGCAATATTTATGGTTTATTTTTTAGTTTCAAAGTCTTTGTTTCTTCATTGATTGCAGTAGACACAGTAATTTGTGAAACTTTATGGAGGGCATATTGAGCAATAAAAATTCTCATAGAACCTCGATGCATAAAATGCAAGTGCTATTAGAATCTGCAATAAAAATATAACATTAATCAATCTATGCCGTGTTTGTAGCTATAGATTAATAGATAATAATAAATCAATTGTCAAATTACGTTTCCTCACCTTAATTTCTGTCCATACGCTATCGATTCGATGCAGTCTGGCCATAAGGAGAATGAGTTCTTCAATTAACCCTCTTAATGAGACATATTCAAGGCGAAACGTTTTCACAAATTCCGCCTCGGGAATATCAATAAAGGGATTCGTATTCGAACTCGTCAAGCGATGAGTTCCACGTCTCCTGCTTATCTTCTTTCTCTAGCATCCACTGCGTTGGCTAGCTCAAGAATATTTGCTAGTAGTGAAAACTTTCTCAAATATTCCACAAACACAATAGATATCTCACTTTTTGTACAAAACCACCACCACCATCGAGCTGCCTCGCTTCGAAAAGCAATGTTTGTACAAAGACGTCATCATAACAGTTCAATGATCAAAAGAACTGTCAAAATTTTAGCAGATTACCGCGTATGTCAGTCATTGATTTGTGATTTTTTACAAGATTACCGTTTTATGCCATTTCGTTCAGTGATTGACCACTTGGCACGCCATTTTGTTAGCAGATTAAGGATTTTGTGAAAATCGGTCATTATGATATTAAAAGTCGAGCATTTTGACACTATTGCAATAGCAGACTAGGGCCCCTGATCTTTGATGCCTATTATATTTGTCAATTTTTATTGATTTGATAAAACAAAATATACGAAATGTAAAACGTATATATTAAACCTATCCAATATTTTTCTATAATCTGATTGACAGACTAATTAGTTTTTTTTAGTCAAATACCCTATTATTTATATTATAGTAAAGTTATCCGCAAACAAACATAAAAAAACATATAACCTCCTCCCTTTTGAAATCGGTTAAAAAACAAACACCAAAATGAACATCAATAACAGAGACACTTTATGATAGTATTATACTCTATGCGACATGCGGTGCGTGAGCGAGCAAGCAGACGCTTTCTCGCTCACGCGCCGCTCGCTATGCTAGCGGACCGCGCGATGACGAACGACACGGGTTCCCCCTTCGAGAGCTTGTGGCATACTGAATCTGAATAGCTCGGGCAAGAGAAATGACGGGGAATACGCTCAGACTGTTGAATAAAATTTTTGTTTTGGTCGTTTTAAAAAAATATTTCTACAATAATGTTCGTCATGAAATTGCCTATCCATTAGTGTAAGAACGCAATCTAAGTAATGCTTATTTTTCGAGGAGATGCACGTTTTTAATAATTATTTGTCAGAGGTTTCGTTGTGAAAGAATTATATAAACATTATACTTAGTAAAAAAAAAACTACAATTTTGGAGCCAAGATTATGGAGAAGATTTGTGTATTTTTAATAAGTTGATATTTCTTTTGGATAAAGAGTAGATAGCTCCGAAAAACTACATAAAAACGGCCTGCGGTGTGTTTTTCCTCTGAAACCGCCTTAAATAATAGGGTACTTTTATATAGGGAATATGCACGCGTCATGTAAACTTAGAAGCTAAAAGATATGATAAATAATCCCCGAAAATGAGGAATCTAAAAACCGCGATATAACCGAATTCCACGTGGGTGAACCGCTGGCGAAAAGCTAGTATTTTTTAACTCTGGGTCAAAAGGCTAGGAAAGGGCCCTTTAAGTAAAACTGTGTCTTCTATCTTTATCCTAATAATTTCTCGGTGGTAGGCCATAATATCGGCTGCCGGCAGAAGTTACCACCCACCAGACAGTCTTGCCAGCAAGCGATTCGTCATGTTCCGGCATGATGTCTGGTGAAGCCGTACGGAGGGTCTGAGCAGTTGCGATGCGATGTGTGGCGGGTACGATGCGCGAAATATTGTTGTGTCGGGACTTTGGTCGTGGTGAGAATCTCCATATCAATCTCCCTCTGGCGCAGCATCGTTGGTCGTATTGTTGGGTTTAACGTTGCATCACCTGGCTCCTCGTTTAAGTTTTTTAAGTGAATAGGCTTAATAAACTAGTGCGCTTTACCATCAACGTTTGCATCACTGCTTACCATCAGGCGGGATTGCGGTCAAGCTCTAGTTTATAGTTATTATAAAAAAATATCTTGTTATTAAAAACTTTGTGAAGTTAATTGTTTTGTTTTTAACAAGCCATGAAGGTTGATTGGGTTACTATATTGATGAGTACAACATCCAATATGCAGATAGCATCGCGGTTGTAGAAGGCGTGGTCTGACTTTTTTGCACACTACGGTATTAAGGCGAGGGTTCTACGTTTCTCGACAAATTTTGAACTCATGAATCACTGATTATGTAAGATTTGTTTTTTTTTAAATGGATTTTGCTAGCTTATACCTGCGGTTTTACCCGCGTAACTTTTAATCCCGTTGAAATATCGAGATAAAAAGTATCACGTGTGTTATTTCTGGTTACAAACTATTTGCATTTGCAAAATTTCATCCAAATCTGTTCCGTAGTTTTAGCGTGAAATGGTAACAAACATTCATCCATACTCACAAACTTTCGCATTTATGACATTTGTACGATAACTATTAATACTTAGCGTAGACTCTGCATCGGCAACCTTTTTATCGTCCCACTGCTAGGCACAGGTCTCCTCTCATATAAAGAAGGATTGAGCGTAATCACCGCGCTTGCTCAATGCGGGTTGGCGAAATAAATCTTTGTTAAAGTCCAGGTTTCCTCAAGATGTTTTCCTTCACCTTGTTATCAGTCATTGGTGTCCAAGATGTACTTGGAAAGTATATATAAAAAAACTTTGAAAAGTTACTTTGGTACTTGCCTGACCTGGCATCGACCCCGCACACTCATACTTGAGAGGCTGGTATTTTAACCACTAGGCCACCACGGCTGTAGGCCACCACGACTGAGACCTTCAGCCTTAATACTTCAGCGATAAAGTTAAAAATCCCATAAAAATTCTGACAGATTGTAGTAGCTTAATGTGCTGCCTGTGTATGTACAAATGTCTGTGCTTTATGTTTGTCTCTATCTAACCTACTAACGCTTGAAGCTACTTAAAAATGTTACTAACCGTATGGACTTTTGTCTGAAGTACAAGTTTTTTATTCTATTCTATAACTCTAGGATTGTTTAGGTTCTGTAAGTAAAAATAATACAACACATACTAGAATATAAATAAACTAGCTTTCCGCCCGCGGCTTCGCCCGCGTGGAGTTCGGTTTTATCGCGCTTTTTAGATTTCTCAGTGTTTCTCTACTATATTATGCATTTATTATACATACAAACCTTCCTTAAGAATCACTCTATCTATTAAAAAAAACCGCGTCAAAATCCGTTGCGTAGTTTTAAAGATCTAAGCATACATACGGACATACAGCGAAAGCGACTTTGTTTTATACTATGTATTGATAAATAAATATATACGGACAAATCACACAGATTGAGCTAGCCCCAAAGTAAGTTCGAGACTTGTGTTATGGGATACTAACTCAACGATACTATATTTTTAATAGATACATACAGTATGTTAAATAACAGAGAGCGTTCCCTTAAACTCGTTAATATATATCAATAATAGATTAAAATAAAAAAATATCAGCATAGAAAAATAAGCATAAAATAATCCGAATAAAAAGAAATTATACCTAATTGAAAATAAATTTGAAACCTCCTGTTTTAAATCAAAATAGTAGCGCGGAATAGTATCTACCTAACGTTGCATTGCCCAACACACATCAATCAATTAGATCTTAGATCGCCGCCGCATACGCGGCTCGTCATTCATAAATAAATTGCGACGTTGCCGTCTTTCATGTTCGCGTGTACAGTGTGTTTCTTTTACATGTCAATTTAAAATTTTTATTGAATATTTTCATATTGAAAAAAATTTAAAACATTTTGTTTTCGAATGGAAATATTTTTTTTAGCATGTATGTATGTTATACTATTTCGGGTTAACGGGAACGCCCTCTGTTAGTTAACATACTGTATATAGATAAACATCCAAGACCCAGGCCAATCAGGAAAAGATCGTTTTTCATCATGACCTGGCCGGGGATGGAACCCGGGGCCTCCACGTCGCAGGCAGGCGTGTTGACCGCTGCGCCACGGAGGCCGTGAATGCATAGTTGCAAGTCCAAAAATGCTTAGTTTTGAAGATATACCCAAGTTATGTACCTACATATACAATTTGTAAAGAAAACCCTGCCCGACCCATAAGGATAATAAAGGTTAGGTAAGCACATGACTAAATATAGTATAAAAATTTACGTAATCATCATAGTAAAAATACTAATGAATTTTGAAATAATCTTTTTTCCCGCGAATTAATTCCAACTTCCCCGAAATTAGGTAATTTTTAAAAAGTGACAACACCATTTTGACGGTATTATTATAAGCGATGTGACACCACGTGCCGCGTGCCCTGCCCCCCGTCGCCCGTGGAAACGTTGCCTACCGCACATGTATTAAGGTACCTATTTTTGCGAAAAAATATTTATTTTTTAGGGATATTTTTTTACAGCTTAGCCCGGCTTTGTATCCATAAGTAGAATCAGTTATTGATACCTAACAATACCTTCACGGATCGGACTGGGTTTTCTTTGCATATTGTATAAACTGCATTTGCAATATATACATTTGGCAACAATGTAAATGTATGATAAAATTAAGGCTCTTGAATGGCGACCACGTACCGGCAAGCGCAGCGTCGGACGCCCACCTACTAGGTGGTCGGATGATTTGACCAAAATCGCAGGGAAGCGCCGGATGCAGGCCGCGTCCAACCGCTCTTTTTGGAAATCCTTGGGGCAGGCCTATGTCCAGCAGTGGACTTCATGTGGCTGAGATGATGATGATGATGATAAAATAACTTTAAACCCTTCAAAAAAAGTGCAAGTTTACGCTCGCGTCATGGGTGCCTCTGTATTCATATGACGTCGCCTTAAAAGTTGTGTGGGTTACTGGGATAAAATATCAATTAAGTGTAACCATTAAAATTTTAAATATTTATTCTGACCCGCCAAGATAATGTAACTGATATGATCTGTATCACGCCCTGTATTATTTTATGATGCAGGCAGAACTTTAGGTCATGCCTACACGAAGTTATTATGGGTTAGAGAAAAGCTTCGGGGTAATTGTGTATCTAGTACAATTACAATACCAATGCCTTCTATTTTGATAGTTTAACAATATTACCCGTGTGGTATCGGTTAAAATAGTACCAAACCATATCTTCCTGTGAGTGTCGTAAGAGGCGACTAAGGGAACTCTCACCAGGGAAGCGGGCAGCAGCGCTTCTCCTGTGGAATAACAAATTACTGCTATTTCCAACCCAACGGACAAGCGTGGGCATTATGGCAATGCCCCCGAATGGAATGAAAGCCTTTGTCCCAACTATAGACCTCTATAGGCTGAGAAGAAAAAGAAACACTTTACTCTTTCTTTTGAAATTTCTTTAAATCATCATCATCTCAGTGTTAATCCCAGTCGCATCCGCAGCTTTTTCAGCTTTGGAGTCTGGGGTCCGCTTTACCAGTCTAACTGCTGAATTTGGCTAAACTTCGATATTTTCCGTGAAGCGACTGCCGTCTGACCTCCACAACCCGAAGGCGATATCTAAACATTGCAGTTAGACCAATTGTTAGACTTTTGACGGCTCCAACAACCCGTAACGACTGCCACTAGATGTTCGTATGGCAGCCGGGATCAGCGGCTTAACGTGCTTTCCGAGGCACGACCAGACCAGTGCAAATATTCATATTCATGCATACAAATACTTGCACTGTGCGGGGATCGAACCCGCGCCTCCTTGCGCAACGGCCACGTTCGCTACCGCTACGCCACGGAGGCTGTCAAGCAAACATACAAGTGAAGCTAATAAAATGCATGTAAAAAAGACTCTAAAAAATTTCTTTAAATAATGGCTTTTATGTATTTGCGTCCGTTCGTAGAGTCGCTCGCCCCCCACTTTTTGCGTTGGACATTATAACAAATTTTTAGTAGTCGTGGTGGCCTAGTGACTAAACACCAGCCTCTCGAGTATGAGTGTGGGGGTTCGATTCTAGGTCAGGCAAGTCCCAATGTAACTTTTCTATGTTCTATGTACTTTCTAAGTATATCTTAGGATTATGTTTGTTTCACTAAGTGTATTAGCTTCAAGATAATATTATAAGGTACAATGGGACTGCCATGTATTTATATACAAAAGTCCCTAAATAAATAAAGGAAAAAAAAGTAGGTATATCTTGGACACCAATGACTGATTACAAGGTAAAGAAAAACATCTTGAGGCAACCTGGACCTTAAGTCTGAAATCGCCAACCCGCATTGAGCAAGCGTGGTGATTATGCTCAATCCTTCTTTATATGAGAGGAGACCTGAGCCCAGCAGTGGGACGATAAAGAGGTTGATGATGATGATTATAACACACACATAATTTACGAAATGTGTCTGTACGATCCGCAATGCCGAAGGGCTGCGTTCGTACATACCCCTGCCAACCCCATCTCTAATTTCAGGCGTTAGGTTATGCTAATGCAGTGTCTACTTGTTTTATTCGTGTCGATTTCGTCACCTGGCATGTGTTGATCAGTATGCGTGTTGCATGGCTTGACCACCCCCTACTATTGGTTACACAGTACACTGAGAAAACTTTAACTTTTTTTATAACATGGGTTATTACATTTCCTGGGTAAAAAAAAAATATTATTTTTAGTCCGTCATTCAGATTATAGAAAAATATTGCATACATGTATTTTGTTTCATCAAATCAATAAAAATTGACAGATATAAAAAGCATCAAAGATCGGGAGTGGGGGCTGGTGACGTCACTCGTTGCTAAAAACTGTAGGAAGAGTTTTTAACACACTGTATCGTCTTCATTTTTTGTTTATATGAAAAAAGAAAAAATACTTGTCTGGTATTTTTTTTTAAATCTGACTGACGGACTAATTAGTTTTTTTAGTTAACTCCCCTATTGGCGAAATGTGTACCTATATATAATGTGTAATGCCGAAGGGCTGCGTTCGTGCACACCCCTGCCGACCCCATCTCTGATTTCAGGCGTTAGGTTATGCGAATGCAGTGTCTACTTGTTTTATTCAAGTCGATTTCGTCACCTGGCATCTGTTGATCAGTATGCGTGTTGCATGGCTTGACCACCCCCTACTATTGGTTACACTGAGAATACATTAACTTTTTTTTATAATGGGGTCTTTCCTGGGTAAAAAAAATGATTTTATTTAGTCCGTCATTCAGATTATAGAAAATATTGGATACGTATATTTTGTTTTATCAAATCAATAAAAATTGGCCCATATAAAAGGCATCAAAGATCGGGAGTGGGGTAAAAAGTGTAGCAAGAAGTAACGTCACACTAGTTTTCGTCGCATTATATCGTCTTTATTTTTTGTTATACACGTTGTATAACAAAAAATAAAGACGATATGTAACATAAAGGGTATATTACATAACAAAGGCATGGCATCTTTACATGCTATCAAACGATATTGGAAGGGTTTTTTAATCCTATCTCTTTATGTTAGGAAGTTATGAGGAAAAACAACGCCTGTGATAGGCTCATATCATAATAGTCGCACAGAGATATTGAAGACATTTATCGGATTTTGGCAAGTAACGTGACGGGTAACGAGTAGTTATTAACGTATGTAGTGTGCTGCCACGTTTGTTATGATTTGTTTTTAAGAAACACACGAAAATTTGGTACCAATTTTTTGAGTATTTTATTTTGAGTTAAAACCCTTCCGATATCGTTTGATATCATCTAAAGATGCCAAAAAGAAAAAAAAAGGTATCTAATGTTTTTTTGGAAATCTGACTAACGCTAATTAGTTTTTTTTAATCAACTACCCTATTATAAACTAGTGAATCACTGCTTACTTATCATTTTTTTTTTGGAATGGGAAATCATCGAATGGCTTCTCCCGCTCAGTATGCCTAGTATGAGTTTTCATTACGGGATTCGATCGTCGATATCGAGCTCTGATTGGTTGAGAGTTCTTACAACCTTTAAGCGGGCCAATCGATGAGTCAAAAGCGCTCGATATCGACGATCTAGTCTCGTAATGAAAAGTCGTACTAGGCCGAATGGTCGGAGCGGAAGGGCGTGTCAGACTTATACTGACTAAAACTCACCCGTGTTTTTTCACTTGTCTGTGCAATGTTAATTAGTAACATTGTTAACTAGTGCTTGACTGCGATCCCGCATGAGGATTGCGGGTTGGTTAAAAAAGAAACCGTAACCGCCAGGGTAACGGTTTAAAAAAAATCATCAAGCGGGATCGTGGTCAAGCGCTAGTTAACAATGTTAAAAAAAAAACATGAGAAAACCAAAACAAAATTTTGAATACCTACTAACATTTTAGTATTCAAAATTTTGCTTTAGTTTTCTCTTATAATGCCGTGACATTTCACGCAGTTTTTTTTTAACATTCAACAATCTCAATTTTGAACTGAGATAATTTAATTTGTTTTGTTCTTTTGATCGATTTTAATTACGTATCTATTATAATATTTTGTTCACTGAAATTAGTTATTTGAATTGATTGATATTAAGAGCACTTTCAACATTCATTCAAGCCTTGAAGACACTTAAATTGTAGTCAGACTGAAATATCGTCGCAGGCAATTAATTGTTCCATTATTATTTGCCTGCGACGTTGAATTAAAATTGATTTACTTTTAATTCAGACTTATTTGTTGATATTTTTGGCAAAAATGTCCCAATTTTTCTGAGCGAATCCAAAATTTTTGGCAAAAATGTCCCAATTTTTCTGAGCGAATCCAAATTTCATTAAGTTACTTTGTGAAGTGCAACCTTCTTTTTTCATTTTTTTTTTTTAATTGGCTCCTAAGTATGAAAAGATATTAAGGTGAATATCATTCGAGTACTTATAGTACAGTCTCGACATAAACTTACCATTACGGCTGACTACCCAAACTGGCGTGTCAGTCCGTCCCGCCACATCTGAGTAACCTGTCAATTTCCATTATGTCATCTAATGAAAGATGGCGGCCGTTCTATTTTCAAATCGCGTGCTTAGTAACACAATATCTGTCTAGCCTATTTAGTGGATAGCGTGAAGGTAGGAAAGAATTTGTTTCTTTTTTTATAGTGTAATGTTTTTAGGGTTCGTGGTAAAATGTGTGCATGGTTAGCGTAGAGGTTAAATGTTTGGCTGCTGTGCTGCATGTCGCGGGTTCGATTCCCGCACTGAACTAATATTAGTATGACCTATAAGTAGTTGTTTTGGGTCTGATTGTTTATATGTTTGTTATCAACTTTTTATCGACCCACTGCTGGGTACAGGTCTCCTTTCATACAGAGAAGGATTGAGCGTAATCACCACGCTTGCTCAACGCGGTTTGGCGATTTCAGACTTCAGAAGTCCAGGTTTCCTCAAGATATTTTCCTTCACCTTTTTTATCAGTCATTGGTCCAAGCCATTGTGGATCCAAGCCATACTTAGAAAGTACATATAACTTAGAAAAGTTACATTGGTACTTGCCTGATCTGGAATCGAACCCGCACACTCATACTTGAGAGGCTGATGTTTTAACCACTAGGCCACCACGACAGCTACAGCATACGTTACACCACAACTTTGTCCAGCTTCCATAGCGTGATAGTATGCACAGATGGTATCGGATTACTCTGTAATAATATACGTTACAGTCTGCCACAGAGTACGTAGGTACACGCGAGACGCATTGAGTCTTCAACGGGGATGGTGAATGTGAACTGACATGTTTTGTCGACTGTGGTTTTTATGAAAGATTGGTTAATAAGCGGTTGATAATCCATACAATGGGCCTTATAAGAAAGCTTAAGGCCACTCAAAGGGGAATAGAGAGCGCTATGCTTGGGGTTTCACTGCGTGATCAAATCAGGAATGAGGAGATCCGCAGAAGAACGAGAGTATCCGATATAGCCCGAAGAATCGAAATGAAATCGTTTAGAATTACTGATGACTTTTACACGTCATGTTTTTTTTAAACTAGATGAAGCCGGCATTTCCTAACTGACTACCTCTGAGAAGAAATAGCCGAAACAAACTCAGGGATCATCGTCTTTTTTCAAGTCCAGACATTAAAAATGAAAATGTTTACAATAATTTACGTTATAATTACGCATATTGCTTAAAAACAACGCTTAGCAGAGCGAGCAGCTCAGTCCCAAGCTTTTTTTTATTGCAACACTGAAGTGGCATATTATCCGTTGGACCGATTCCCAATGGGCAGCGGAAGACGCAGCGTGGGTAGGCTACCGACAAGGTGGACCGACGTCCTGGTGAAGGTCACAGGAATCCGCTGGATGCGGGAGGCGTAGAACCGGTCGTCGTGGAAATCCTTGGAGGAGGCCTAGGTCCAGCAGTGGACGTCTTTTGGCTGACATAATGATTCCATACAATGGCAGACAGACATACTTAACCTTTAAGGGTTCCTAGTCGACTACGGAATCCTAAAAAGGCTCTTTTGATAGGTGCACATCGTATTGAGGTTAACGATACCACATAATATTTGATAAACAGTGCACTAAAAATTCTGGCACTACTCCGAATTCGTGGAAGAATCGCGGTGGATTAATAGTTGGTGAATATTTTAAAGTGTCTTCACACCAAGGAAAATAGGACAAGTAGGGGGTTATTGGTGTCAATCTATCTAACTGTACTATTACCTCCGGATCCGGACGAAGCGTTTCGCCTCCTCTTCTATGAGGGATTAGAACAATTTGCCCGCGGCGGTGTTTCCGTCGGAATACAATTTAAGTGTCTTCAAGGCTTTTTTGAGTGAATAGGATCTTAATAAACTAGCGCGCTTTACCATCAACGATTGCATCACTGCTTACCATCAGGTGAGGTCGCAGTCAAGCACTAGTTACTAGTAGCTACCCTTTTCCTAGCTATATTGCGGTCAGCTTCCAGGCTTTCCGGATGCAACTGAATATCAGCAGCGCGATCCTGCAATCACCTCGCCTTAAAATTTAGGTGAAATGAGCCTGAAGTGAGCTGTAATTTAGTGACACTCTTGACAGTTTGGTGGCAGGCCGTAACATCACCAGACAAAATATTGCCGCCAAGCGATTCGTCGTGTTCCGGCATGATGTCTGGTGTAGCCGTACGGAGGACGGGTCTGAGCAGTTGTGTTGCGATGTGTGCCGGATACAATGCGCCAAATGTTGTTGTGTCGAGAATTTGGTCGTGGAGGGTCTCTAGATCAATCTTCCTCTTTGGCAGCATCGTTGGTCGTGTTATTGTGTTTAACATTGCATCACCTCCCAACCAACCAACCAAACAAACAAACAACCAACCAACCAACTAACCATCCAAACAAACAAATAGTTTTAATAAATCAATACTCTGCTACAACTTCGCAGATCATCAATCCATTATCTTTAATTCTTAATATCAGAAAGTTTATTATCTTCCTAATTAAGATAGAAAGTTCCTGACAGACCCATCCAATATGTCAGTCAACGCTGAGAAACTTCCTGAAGATGCAATCTGAGACAGAATTTTTTAGGTACGGTGCCGTAAACTTTTGCAAGGATATTGTTGATTAGCAGAATAGCTGAGAGGTAATTGCATAAGACACTCATCAACATCATCATCATCATCATTTCAGCTGAAAGACGTCCACTGCTGGACATAGGCCTCCCTCAAAAATCTCCACGATGACCGGTCCTGCGCCTCCCGCACCACCTTGTCGGTAAACTACCTATACCTACTGCGTCTTCCGGTGCGTGGTCGCAATTCGAGAACCCGTCGGCCCCATCGGGCATCGGTCCTACAGGCAATATGCCCGGCCTACAGCCACTTAAGTGTTGCAATTTTTTGGGCTCTGTCGGTTACTCTCGTTCTTCTGGGGATCTCCTCATTCCTGATTCGATCACGCTGTGAAACCCAAAGCATAGCCCTCTCCATTGCCCTGTAAGTTACCTTGAATTTTCTAATAAGGCCCATTGTTAGCGACCACGTCTCAGTTACATATGTTTTCACTGCCAACACACACACACTATCAAAAGCAATAGCGTTCATCAACATTCATTGCGTTACTTGTGATGTTAAGCAGATATGTTTTCGGACATTGTGGTAGACGGATTTTATTACACTACTTCAAAAATCAAAATCAAATCATTTATTTCAAACTAGCCTTCCGCCCGCGGCTTCGCCCGCGTGGAGTTCGGTTATATCGCGCTTTTTAAATTTCCCTCGGGAACATCAAATTTTTCCGGAATAAAAGGTAGCCTATGTTCTTTCTCGGGGTCTAAAGATTGTCTGTGCCAAATTTCATCAAAATCGGTTGAGAGGTTTAAGCGGGAAAGCGTAACAGACAGACAGACAGACAGACAGACAGACAGACAGACAGACAGACAGACAGACGGACAGACAGACAGACAGACAGACAGACAGAGTTACTTTTGCATTTATAATATTAGTATGGATAAAACAGTAACAGGCACTTTTGAATTGTCAGAAGGTCGGTCAGTCAGAAAGATGAAGCTTTTTTTTTATTATTTATAAACTAGTGCTTGACTGCAATCCCGCCTGATGGTAAAAGCAGTGATGCAATCGTTGATGGTAAAACGCACTAGCTTATTAAGCCTATTCACTCAAAAAAACTGAGTGAATAGGAAGGAAGACGGCAGTTGAGCGAGGTGATGCAATGTTTAACCCAACAACACGACCAACGATGCTGCGTCAGAGGATGATCTGGAGACCCTCCACGACCACACCCCCGACACAACAACATTAGGCACATCGTACCCGGTACACATCGCAACACAACTGCTCAGACCTGTCCTCCGTACGGCTTCACCAGACAACATGCCGGAACACCACGAATCGCTTGGCGGCAAGACTTTGTCTGGTGGGTGGTAACTTATGCCGGCGGCTGATGTTGTTGCCTACCACCGAGAGGCTCATACCGTGCTAGTCGCTCATTCCAAAGAGTAGGTACCTATGGAGAAGGACGGGCAAGAAACTTCATGGACACTCTTTTAAATTATGAAGCCATTGATACAAATATTTGATTATATGTGTGAGAACGGTGCAGAAATGTATTGTACGCTGACAGCGTCCATTATGGAAAACACACAAAAAACAACGATTCAGAAATTAAAATACGCCGTGGCAGCTAAGAGATGACCTGTCCCCTCTGACGGCGTCCGTTTACGAACATGACGTATGGATCAGTAGCATTCAACTCAGCCATATTGAAGAGAACCTAATGACCTAACACACACGCCACCACCAGCGAGACATTTGAGTGAGCATGACATACTCTCAACAGCCAGAGCACAATCATGTCAATAAGAAAGACTAACCTAAACTATTATTATATTTATCCCCCAACGAAGTGGACTCGGGCCAGATATTAAGAAGGGACTCTAGTGCTGAGGAATTAAGAAAAAACTTTTTTACAAAAAAACAACCGACTTCCAAAAACCACTACAAAGTGAAAAATAACTAACTTCGGAAGTCGGTGTCTTTGGTTTTGTATATTCGTTTTTTGACACCGACTTCCGAAATTAGTTATTTTTCACTTTGTAGTGGTTTTTGGAAGTCGGTTGTTTTTAAAAAAGTTTTTATTTTACACTTTTTAGTTGTTAAAAGTACTATGTATTCAGTTGCATCCGTTCAGACTGGAAGCTGACGCAAATATAGTTGGGAAACGACGTAATTTTGTTTACTTTAATTTTTACCCGTAAGTATTCCCTCAACTGCCTATGGTCTTCATCATCAAATTTACTGCAGACCGTTATCTTAACCCAATGGGTGCAAAGGTCTCATCAATATAAATGAATGAAGTTCAACCACAAAGTAGCTACTGTAAACCGTTGAGGAGTTCCCGGAACTGGCCTTTGTCTTCATCATCAGAGCTTTTATGACAGTCACAACCCATCTAGGTGTGAAGTTCTTATCAATACAAATTAATCGAGCCCAAACACAAGGTAGCTGCTGTGAATTGTTGAGGAGTTCCTTCGACTGTCTCCCGGCTCCATCATCAGATCTATTCCAGACCTTTATTAAATTGTAGTGCTTTATAATACTTAATGAAAATGCTAAGAAATGCACTAGTCGCCCCTGCAACTTTTGAAAGTTCCCCTTGTTTTCTCTGGTCTTCCACCATCAAACCCTGATGTCCTTATCATGGGACCACCTTGGGAACGTCTTCTTTCCAACAGAAAAAGAATTATCAGAATCGGTTCATAAACGACGAAATTATGCGCGAACAAACATAAAAAAAAGGCATATATACGGTCGAATTGAGTAACCTCCTCCTTTTTGAAGTCGGTTAAAAAATAGGTATTTGAAGAAACTATTGCCGTCGCGCTGCCTGCAACCTCTGCTGGTAAAGTGAGAAAAGGACAGTTACAGCACAGGCTGATTTTATTTACAAAAACGTTGACCAAAAGACGTTTCGTATTCCGCTGTTTTCTTTTTCAAAACACGACAGATCTCAATTATTTTTATATCAAAATTTAGAGGAACAGTATTCCTATGCTTCTATTATTTTTTGTTAAAAACTTATCACGTTTATCTAATAGTCATCTGAACATCACGATAAAAATGGGTTATTTTTTGCGAATTTGAAGTATCGTATTTGTTTTATTAATTACTAGCTTTCCGCCCGCGGTTTCGCCCGCGTGGAGTTCGGTTATATCGCGCTTTTTAGATTTCCCTCGGGAACATCAAATTTTTCCGGGATTAAAGGTAGCCTACGTTCTTTCTCAGGGTCTAAAGACTGTCTGTGCCAAATTTCATCAAAATCGGTTGAGAGGTTTAAGCGGGAAAGCGTAACAGACAGACAGACAGACAGACAGACAGACAGACAGACCGACAGACAGAGTTACTTTCGCATTTATAATATTAGTGTGGTCGTTTAGGATAAAATCAAATGATATGGGCACGTATAATCACGGTGTAAAATTGTAAAAAAAAAATGCTCTAAAAGAACCACGAAGAAGAAATCGGAATACGTTTGTATAGAGAAAGCACCACTAGAGTTCCCTCTAAATAACTTCTATACATCCCCATCCAGTACTAAATCGCTTCAAAAGCTACAAGTTACGACGTACCGATCAAATAAGACGGCGTAATGATATGAAACTTAATAAATTAATCAATTCTGCGAGAAAATCGCCGCTTCCTGGCATGTCATGTGAACATGTCTACATGTCTGGGACAAGGCAAAACAGGGCAGCGATTTTACACTACTTTCCCAGCCGTTTATATGGCATATTGTGATTTAGAAAGAGATTGCATTATTTAACATTGCATCACCTCCCTCAACTGCAGTCTTCCTTCCTATTCACTCAGTTTTTTTGAGTGAATAGGCTCTTAATAAACTAGCGCGCGAATGATGATGGTAAGCAGTGATGCAATCAACGATTGCATCACTGCCTACCATCAGGCGAGATTGCGGTCATGCACTAGTTTATAATTATTAAAAAAAAGTTTAACCCCGATGAAAGTAAATGTGGCAACGATGGTATTCGAATAGGGCCTGATTTGTTGTCTCGCGCAATCAGAGCAATACATAAATACAGTAAAACCTGCCTAAAACGATTTCTCAGGGACCCCACCAAAAACGCGTCTTAAGCGAGAAAGCGTATTTTGCGGGATAGGGAAAATAAAACGAACGTATTACGTCTTACATTTAATACATTATTTAAAATAATTACTTATTTTGGTTTGACAGAAAGATTTTGATGCATTAGCAATTAAAAGATTTTCAACATAATTCAACTTTTGCAGTGCGTGTTTACTTTGATCCATAGAAGCAACATAGTGTCTTAAATCATTAACAGCTGATAATGCCTGGGCGTTTGACAAAACCGGAGTTGACTCTTCTTAATAATACAATTATGCGTCTGTATTTAATCGGAAAGTGATCATCTAAACTCTAAAGTTTTTAACTGTTCAATGAACCGAATGGCGGTCATCCATGCTCGAGATTGCTGCATCATATGTTACGGGGAGCGATCTTACATTTTTGAAACAACGCGGATTTTTTGCTTTTCCAATCACTAGCAAACGGGTTATACTGTATACATATAAAGGTAGGTTATTTCTTTTTTATGGGACAAGACCTTTTTTTTTTTTTTTTTTTTTTTTTTGACGCTGTGGTAATGCATTTACGCACCATACCCCGAAGGGCGTGTGTGGGACTCGCCCAGCCGAAGCCGGGAATACCCACTAAACCCACAGCGGCACAACGACATCGCCTGAGTGGCGGGGTCATGGGAAATGGCAGAGCCTAACTACCAATCCCCCGCCGGCGATTCCCGCCTAGGGCGGGCCCACAGTGGTCCCTCCACTCCACAGGGAGGGGCCGGGCTGGGTACGTCTTTTGTGCGAGAAGACGCAGCAGCCAAGGGTTTTTTAGCGAGGTGTCCTTCCTCTTAGCCCCACTCGTTTGCCCGGAGGCAAACGGGGCCCCCAGCTCCTCTCAATGAGGAGACCGGGTTGCCTGACGGTGACCCGGAGTTCGGGTCACGTCAGCCACCTCGAGTGGTGGCCGACCCGCCGCACGTGTGACCGCCGAAGCGGTCCCCGCATCTGGTTTTGGTCCGCGCCGGTAAACCGGTAACCCCCATATCTGGGGGCCGTTCCCCTATCCGCCACCTGGGGACGCGTCCGATGGCAGGCCAGAAACTGCACACGGAATGGGACAAGACCTGCCACACTGTTCCCAACCCACTGCAACTCCTGAAAGCCAGAATCAACAGTGGAGACCGCCAGAAAATGAAGCTCAACGAGTCCCGGAGAAACGATTCAACTGTCTTGGGTCCCACAACGAAATTAATCAGAAAAGAATAGCGGAGGAGTAAGAAAAAAGATATTTTTTTTTTCACTTCCCTCCATAATAAGCAGGAGACAGAACAGAACTAGGCCAATCGGCACAAAGGGACATTATTGCAACTGGGAGAAGCCCAGATTGCCAAGCACCACGGAATAACATTTGATTAAGTTAATGGGTCCTAAGTAGGTATTTGCTGTTACAATTGATTCCAGTAATAGGTATGGCAAAAGCGCCTGAACGCACGGAAATTAGTTCTAGTTTCTACAAGGTCCGTATAATAAACAACTCCGGATGTAACTTGTACACTATCCAACATAATATTGCGTTCATTCTGCCAAAGAATAAAGCCAAAGGTAGGTTAGGTAGGTATAAATTCTGTGTCCTACCAAAGGGCAAGGGGTAATCTGATTATGTAATGCATGTCATCATCATCATCGCAACGTTAATCCCAGTCGCATCCGAAGCTTTTTTACCTTTGGTGTCTGGGATCCGCTTTACCAGTGCAACTGCTGATTTTGGCTAAATCTCGATATTTTTCGTGAAGCGGCTGCCGTCTGACCTCCACAACCAGAAGGCGATATCGAAGCATTACAGTTAAACCAATTGTTGGACTTTTGAGGACTCCAACAACCCGTCCCAACCCCGACTGTAATTAGATGTTCGTATGGCAACCGGGACCAACGGCTTAACGTGCTCTCCGAGGCTCGACCAGACCAGTGCAAATATTTATATTCATGCATACAAAATAATATTTGATGCTGTCTGGCTGTGATTATCCTAATGCATGTAAGTTAACAAATAATACACGAATATAAACAGTTAAACCTGTTTCTCTAATCGCTCCCAGCCTTTGTTTGCAACACACCCCAAAAAGCTGAGCGTAAGGGGCTAATCAGTGTGATTGTAACCGAATAACCGGGAACAACCACCCAACCGAGTAACGACGGCAACCAGGCCACCACACGACCCGATTCAGGTACGAACGAACGATGTAGATCTTGTATCGCAGGATTCGACGTCAATTTTGAAATTTGATTTTGAAGTTGGTGTATTCGATTAATTTTGTGATAGACTAACAATAGTCAAACTCAAAGCATTTTTTTATGTCTGTACTAATATATACTTCTGAAGAGTTTGTTTGTTTGTTTGTTTGAACGCGCTAATCTCAAGAACTACTAAAAATTATTTTTGCGTTGGATAGCCCATTAATCCGGGAAGGCTTTAGGCTATAACATCACGCTGCGATCAATAGGAGCGGAGCATAAAAAAAAAACGCGTACGAAGACGCGCACGGCCCCCAGTTTTACATAAAGGGCAGTAAGTGGCAGTACCTCAAGCATTTGTTGTGACCAGTAACACAACGAACAAACTCTTGTTTCAAAATCAAAATTAATAAGTCCCCCAAAACGCCCACCCTTCGAGTATCGACACTTCCTGGTGCTTTCGCTGGGAAGAAGAAGTGGCGGGACAAACTCCCAAGTAGCGCAGGATTCTGTTCATTAAAAAAAAAAAATCATGACTTTATACAATACCATACGTATATAGTAGGTAATGAATACAAGAAAACACAACAATAATGAAATTATTTACCTTTTATGTCAGCCAGCTACGCCAAAGTACCAGCAAAGCAAGACAAAAAATAAAATATAATTAAATTGGAAATAAATAAAAACTTATTACCTAAATAAAAATAAAAGCCCCAGGAATAAAGGGCGTGACAGCTCACATATTTAACAATTGTAAAAAAAAAAAAAATTATATGAACTCATATAACGTTTCTATAAATGTTACAGAATTCTTAGGTACTATTTGGCGAAGTAAATTCGTCCGAGAAAAAGGCCAAAAAATACTTTACTTTTTTTTTTTTCTTTAAAAAGTCATGTCATCTAATTATCCCAATTCAAACGTAAATGAAAACAGGTTTAATAAAACCAAAAGGACCTTTTTCAAGCCCCTGCGAATTGGTAACAACTGTTTAACTTTTACAGATCATTTAACGTCTTATTCATCATCAACCTTTTTATCGTCCCACTGCTGGGCACAGGCCTCCTCTCATACAGAGAAGGATTGAAGGTAAAATTAAAAGTTAGGAGAGGTGAAATTAAATAAAACAAGTATTTTGATATAGAAATTACTTACTTATACTTAAATTAAATTATCTGTGTAAAAGTCATCATCATCATCAACCTTTTTATCGTCCCACTACTGGATACAGGCCTCCTCTCATACAGAGAAGGATTGAGCGTAATCACCACGCTTGCTCAATGCGGGTTGGCGAAGGTTTCCTCAAGATGTTTTCCTTCACCTTGTAATCAGTCATTAGTGTCCAAGATATACTTATAAAGTACGTATAAATTAGAAAAGTTACATTGGTACTTGCTTGACCTGGAATCGAACCCGCACACTCATACTGGAGAGGCTGATGTTTTAACCACGACTTTTTTAAGTCGTGGTGGTTATCTTATTACAAAACAAAATTTAACTTGTTATAGGGTAAATCAATTGAGCCAGATTTGTATTCCTTCATTTTCTCATTTTAGTGAAGTTTTTAATACTAAAAGATAAATTAGCATCGAAATAAGCTGTCGTTTTTAATAAAGAACTAAGTTTCCATACTTATGGTTGAGCTGTATCATCCAACTAATGAACAAAGCTACTCCCGATGACTTCGAGCTCTTTAAATCCACAGCTAAAGTGGGGCGGGCTTGCGGGCGGCAAGTAATGGGCAGTTCGCCGCCGATAAGGACCAGGCTCAGGTCGTCGGCGCGTTGTGTTTCACGCGCGCCTCAAAGAGATGTTAGCACATCGTGACGGGGTCCACGAAGACCGATGCCTCCTGGGTTAGGGTTGCGGGTTGGTTAAAAAAGAAACCGTGGCCCTGGCGCACAGGTAGTGAAGGAACACGGGTGGGTTTTAGTCAGTAAACGTCTGACACGCCCTTCCACACCGTCCAGAGCGGGAGAGGTCATTTGATGATTTCGCCGCCCGGTAAGGACCAGGCCCGGGTCGTCGGCGCGTTGTGTTTCACGCGCGCCTCAAAGAGATGTTAGCACATCGTGACGGGGTCTACGAAGACCGATGCCTCCTGGGTTAGGGTTGCGGGTTGGTTAAAAAAGAAACCGTGGCCCTGGCGCACAGGTAGTGAAGGAACACGGGTGGGTTTTAGTCAGTAAACGTCTGACACGCCCTTCCACACCGTCCAGAGCGGGAGAGGTCATTTGATGATTTCGCCGCCCGGTAAGGACCAGGCCCGGGTCGACGGCGCGTTGAATTTCACGCGCGCCCCAAAGAGATGTCAGTCACCACATCGTGACGGGGTCCACGAAGTCCGATGCCTCCTGGGTCAGGGTTGCGGGTTGTTTAAAAAAGAAACCGTGGCCCTGGCGCACAGGCAGGTAAAGGAACACGGGTGGGTTTTAGTCAGTAAACGTCTGACACGTCCTTCCACACCGTCCAGAGCGGGAGAGGTCATTTGATGATTGCCCATCCACAACAAAAAAAAAAGGGATGTATGGAGGGGGGTATGGACGGCTCACTCTAAGGCCACTTTACCCAACTTTCACGATGATTTTTTACTAACTGATAGCTGACCCCAACGTACAGATTACACTACATCATCATCATCAACCTCTACTCGTCCACTGCTGGACATAGGCTTCCTCCATGGCACGCCAATAACAAGCTCGATCCTGAGCAGTTCTCCGCCAGCCACTACCAGCCACCATTTTGATCTCGTCGCTCTATCTCGCCCAAGGGCGTCCTACGCTACGTTTAGCAAGACGCGGTCTCCACTCGAGGACTCGTTTACCCCAACGGTTGTCGGTCCTGCGGCATACGTGACCAGCCCATTGCCACTTCGGCTTGATTTTGGTCCTCTGTCAGATCACCTCATTTCTGATGCAGTCCATCAGAGAGACACCCAACATAGCCCGCTACATAGCTCGCTGAGCGGCTTTAAACTTATGAACTAGTAGACAGCAGATCAAGCTACTACAATCTGTCAGATAACTTTATTAGATTTTCAACTTTATGCCTAAAGCATTAAGGCTCAAGGTTCATCATCATCATCTCAGCGTTAATCCTAGTATGCGACTAGGATTAACGCTGAGTACAGGTATCATAGACTACCTGTGACGTCAGAGCGATGTGTCATGTCTTCCTTCAGAGTAATTGCACTTCGAGCATACAACGACAATTTGTATTTATTGAGGCAGTACCTTTGTCGTCATGTTTTTCCTTATTAGGTCGTCATCATCATCATCATCAGTCGCATCCGAAGCTTTGTCAGCTTTGGAGTCTGGGCTCCGGTTTACCAGTCTAACTGTTGAGTTTGGCTAAACTTTGACATTTTCCGTGAAGCGACGGCCGTCTGACCTCCACAACCCGAAGGCGATATCAAAGTATTGCAGTTAGACCAATTGTTGAACTTTTGAGGGATTCAACAACCCGTAACGACTGCCATTAGATGTTCGTATGGCAACCGGGACCAACGGCTTAACGTGCTTTCAGAGGCACGACCAGACCAGTGCAAATATTCATATTCATGCATACAAATATTTGTACTGCGCGGGGATCGAACCCGCACCTCCTTGCGCAGCGGCCGCGTTCGCTACCGCTACGCCACGGAGGCAGTTAGGCTCAAGATTGATTGGGAATATTTGGCAGTTTGGGATAGCTCGACCTGCTGTCGGCCGTACATGGTTGGGAAAAGGCTAGGTTTATGATGATGAAGACTATCAAGGCTTTAAAAAGCAGTTGCCTATAATAAACTTTTTTTTTCAAAATCGGTTCCAATTAACAATATAATTGCCTTACTAAAGGATATTTAGCAAATCTCTTTGGAATCATAATTCAATTAAATTATTTTACTTGGCTAGGCTTGTTAGTTGCTTTTGAAAAGCGGTCAAGTACGAGTCGAACTCTAAAACGAATGGTTTCGTACAATATTTTACCTCTACTTATGATCCGGATGAAGCGTTTCGCCTCGTCTTTTTTACCACGTACATCGAAGGACTGCAACAAGTTGCCGGAGACGGTCTTCCCGTCTGATTACAACTTATGTGCCTTCCAGACTCCAAAGCTGAAAAAAAGCTTCGGATGCCACTGGGATTAACGCTGAGATGATGATGATGACTTGTCGATACTTGTTATTGTTTGTTTTTATTTTGGTATTTATTAAAATTGTTTAAATTCTACTCGAAAATTAGATAATGTGCAGATAACATATCAAGTTACTACAATCTGCCAAATTTCTTTATTAGATTTTCAACTTTATATCTAAAGCTTAATAAGTTTGATTGGGAAAATTTGATAGTTTCGGTCAGCTTGACCTGCTGTCATCCATACATCTCTGCTTCTATGGACATCTTTTGTCTAAAGCTAACTCGAACAGAGTATACGATCCCAAGGTAGATAATGTCCCGGGGGTAGGCCTTAGCGAATGGAAGAAACGGTATCAGACGGTACCCTAAAAAGGAATAACTGTATTAAAGAAAAGTTCTTCAAAGGAGTTATTCATGAAAGGAGATTTGTACTGGAAATGTTTTTACGGTTAGTTGAAAGTGTATAACAGTTTTGACTTACCTGAAGTTATCTTTTGAATTACGAATTAGTGTCAAATAAATTTTACCAGCATTTGACAGCCTCCGTGGCGTAGCGGTAACGGACGCGGCCGCTGCGCAAGGTGGCGCGGGTACGATCCCCGCACTGTGCAAGTATTTGTATGCATGAATATGAATATTTGCAATGGTCTGGTCGTGCCTCGGAAAGCACGTTAAGCCGTTGGTCCCGGTTGCCATACGAACATCTAATGGCAGTCGCTACGAGTTGTTGGAGCCCTCAAAAGTCCAACAATTGGTCTAACTGAAATGCTTCGCCGTCGCCTTCGGGTTGTGGAGGTCAGACGGCTGTCGCTTCACGGAAAATGTCGAAGTTTAGCCATATCAGCAGTTGGACTGGTAAAGCGGACCCTAGACTCCAAAGCTGAAAAGGCTTCGTATGAGACTGAGATTAGCGCTGGGATGATGATGACGACATTTTACCAGCATTTCTATCCTAGAGAGATGGAAAAATTATCGTTTGCACTTAAGAATCTTATAATCTATACTAATATATAAAGATGAAGAGTGTGTTTGTTTGTTTGAACGCGCTAATCTCAGGAACTACTGGTCGAATTTAAAAAAATATTTTTCGTTGGATAGCCTATTAATCCAGGAAGGCTTAAGTCTATATAACATCACGCTGCGACCAACAGGAGCGGAGCATAAGTAAATCAACGCGAACGAAGTCGCTGGCGGCCGCTAGTTCATCATACTACCTCTGTTTCTTGAAAGAGTAGATAGAGGGGTAGTGGCTTAGTGGTAACGGCCGTAGGTTCGAAGCTCGACACTTTGTGTGAATTATCATCATCACTGTTGGCAAGCAAACCAGCAAGTCTAAGAACCGAAAAGTCGAAGACATGGGCACTAGGCGCGGTGAATTACGGCCCTCCCTCTAACACACTTTATCACATGTGGGGGACAGTCTCAATACGATTCTCCACAATTTATTCTATACGCGAATTCTTCACTTTACCTATCTTTTCCCGAATTTAGAACAGAATCGATTGTCGGACCAAACGCCACCTGATGGAGGCTCTACGCGGGGTTCTTGCGGTACATGACCCTTTACGGAGCACAGGTGTGGGCGCGGTCCTTGAGGCGACGACCAGCATGACATCTGACCGCGTCCCAGAAGTTCATGGCCGTCCGGCTAGTCCAGGGATACCGAGCCTTCTCGAGGCGGAGAGCCTCCTTGGCAGATTGCCGCCATGGAATTTGGAAGACCAAAGAATTCACCTACATGTGAGAATGGCGAGAGTCCACGGCGCGTTTTGTTCCACGTGCGCCTCAAAGAGATGTCAGCACATCGTGACGGGTTCCACGAAGACCGATGAGACCTGTCAGGGCTTCGGGTTGCGAAAGAGATACCGTATCCCTGGCGCAAAGGCAAGTGAAGGAACCCACCCGGATTTTATTCAGTAAAACTCTGAGACGCCCTTCCGCTCCACCCAGAACGAGAGAGGTCATTTGATGATTTTCTAGCCCCAAAAAAAGCAGTGTCATACTTATTTCATAAATTTACCTCATAAAAATAAAAAAATAAAAATACCGCAAACACAACTCACTCTTGACCGGTCTCTGTAAAGCAAAAGTCACCCCATAAAGTATAGAGCAGGAATCAAAGAGCTGGGCATTGAGGTCATCGACCTCTTTGCCACAGGATAGGTCGGTGCAGAAGGTGAGGTTCATACGCGCAAGAATAGTAAAATAGTATTCCAGTATGGAATACTAAAAAGAGCGATGAAAATACGTGTGATATCCTTATCCTTACTAATATTATACCGATTGCTTTGAAATTTTGCAAACGTAAAGATAGAAGTCCGGATTAAATAATAAGGTACTTTTTATGGCGGAAAAAATTTCCACGGGAAATCTAAAAAGCGCGATATAACCGAATTCCACGCGGGCGAAGCTGCGGGTGGAAAGCTAGTAAATAATAATACGGATAGAAGATAGGAGAAGTATGGAAAAACATTTCTCGAGTTGATCTTTTTGTAAAGTTCTGTTTTTGAGTTGTTCTGTTGTTGAGTTGTTTGTTGTTATTGTCTTGATGTCTGGTGAAGCCGTATGAAGGGCGGGCCTGAGCAGTTGTGTTGCGATGTGTGGCGGGTACGATGCGCCAAATGTTGTTGTGTCGGGTTTTTGGTCGTGGAGAGTCTCCAGATCAATCTCCCTGTGGCGCAGCATCGTTTGGTCGTGTTGGTCTTGGGTTTAACATTGCATCACCTCGCTCAACTGCCGTCATCCTTCTTATTCCTAAGTTTCTTAAGTGAATAGGCTTAATAAACTAGTGCGCTTTACCATCAACGATTGCATCACTGCTTACCATCAGGCGGGATTGCAGTCAAGCACTAGTTTATAATAATTAAAAAAAAAAAGTTCAAAGTTTACCTAAAGGGTCATTCTGGAACCCTTGGACTGAGACTCTACTTCCACTGCATGTTCGTCAGTAACCAGGCTATGAGAGCTAGACAATTAATATCTTATGTGTGGGGGTTCCTTCCATACTCTTTAAGCCCTTTAAGCCCTTTTTTGGTGTGGATGGGAAATCATCAAATAACCTGTCCCGCTCTGGGCGGAGCGAAGTGTCAGACTTTTACTGTATAAAACCCATCCATGTTCCATCACTTGCCAATGAGCCAGAGCCATGATTTCTGTTTCAACTAACCCGCAACCCTGACCCAGGCATTGGTCTTCGTGGACCTCATCCCGGTGTGCTGTGATCTTGAGCTGCCCACTGCTCACCACCCGCAAGCCCGAGCCTACGGTGGCCGGCAGTTCGAGGTTGTCTCCCGACCAGGGCGTTTCCTGCGGTGTTGGAAGGAACCTATTCATGTCCGAGTCTAACGCTGGCGTGGCGATTTTCATTTGTTTGAGAATACCTTGAATGCCTTATGTAGGAGGAACAGCGTGTAAAGTTCACCCATCCTCCATAGAAAAGGGAGGCTCCTCCGACCAGTCGGGTTGTGTGTGAAATTGTGAACTGACGTTATGACAAACCAAACGGTCAAAACGTGGCGCCTTGTTCAGCGCGCTACGCGACGAAAAGTTACGTGGCGTCATCGTCAGTCTGTCTGTGTCGACACTTTATAGTGTGCGGTTTTTGTGACGTACCTAAATTTCCCAGAAAAATGGATTTAATTAGAATATTAGCTATTATAGAGGGCTTAGAAGACGTTGCCGCTCTTCGCTACCGCCACGCGTGCGATGCACAACACACGCCGAAAGTTCAGTTACGCCCGCCGAACTTTCGGTCGCGCAACGCATCGCGTGATGTGTCGTTTGCTATACAAAATACATTAAATGCGGTTTAGCTGACAAAACCGCCCGAAGGAAGGTTAGGCCCTACGCCGAACGCGGCGTAATTTCGGTTGATGTGTCATAGAGTACTTGAAATACACTGCGAGCGTATTTAGCCGAACTTTCGACACCGTACGTTCCGCAGATGTGTTGCGATACTTAGTTGCGAAGTAAATTCTGCTTGCAAGATGTAGGAATTGCGTGACGTCAGTATGACACGTTGTTGGCGTATGGCGTTGTAGATACCACTACGTTACAAGTACACTTAAGTACACTATTTAAAAAAGTACTGCCACATTAAAAACGTTAAACATTGAAGATAATTTAAACTATTCAATTTATGGCCTGCAGTTCATCGGCTCGAAGATGTAATACATTCCATAGTGAGCTGTCACGCCCTTTATTCCTGGGACTTATATTTAGGTAATAAGTTTTTACTTATTTATGTTACCATTTTTGGGGCTTTTATTTAGGTAATAAGTTTTTACTTATTTACATTACCATTTTTGGGGCTTTTATTTAGGTAATAAGTTTTTACTTATTTACATTACCATTTTTGGGGCTTTTATTTAGGTAATATTTTTAGCTTTTACTTCGGTATTTACATTTTAATGATATTTTAATTTTTGTTTAGCTTTGCTGGTATTTTGGCGTGGCTATCTGGCATATGGTAAATAATTTCATTGTTGTTGTATTTTCTTGTGTTCATCACTATACACAGTGTTGTATAAAGTGATGTTTTATTTTTAGACAGCTGTGCTGCTGGGGAGTTTCTTCCGCCACTTCTTCTTCCCAGCGAAAGCACTAGGAAGTGTCGATGGACGGGCGTTTTGGGAGACTGTCTTATGTACTATTGACGTTCAAAAAGTGTTGATTCTCAGCCTAATTTTCACAAATGACTTAAGATTTTGATTTCAAATAACTAATTAAAAAAAAAAATAATAACAATACCCAATGAAATTATACTATAAAATTCAAATTACAATACATACTTTTTACATGCTTTTAAAGGCTTAATAAGCTTCACTTGTATATATTTGCTTGCTTGTTTGTTTGTTTGTCCGTCTCTAACTCTTTGGACTACGAGTGAGCTAAAATGTAAAATGTCTGTTACCTAAATGTCCCACCGTTTTCAATACGATCGCTCGTTCGTTTTTTTCTTTTTAAAGAATATCGAACTAAAACGTTGAAAATAAATATAGTTTAAAAAAACTAACAAACTAAAAAGTTTAAAATTATTTTTAAAAAACCGCGAGGCGCTTAATATACAAAAATTGTGACACAAAACGCCTCATGCTTTTTTAAAAATTATTTTTAACTTTTTAGTTTGATATTTTTAGAAACATGTTTTTTTAGTTTTTTAAACTATATTTAAAATTATTTTTAACTTTTTAGTTTGATATTTTTTAAAAGCATGTTTTTTTAGTTATTTAAAACTATATTTATGACAAATTACAATACATCTAACATGTCTATGTGTGCGTTTGTTCTCGCTACAGTTGATCTTCGGTAGGGTTACCTACTCAGTGTGTAGGGGTAGCCCCACCCCGGCTAGACGGTTTATTTATAACAACATCGATCTGTTAGACAGGGGTTGGTCCGGGATCGGTTCCCCGGTGAGAAGGTAGATGGCGTTTGTTGGAAAGAAATTAGGATAGTTAGTGATATGAAAACGGAAAGGGGATTTTTGACACCTTTGACGCGGCAATAGCATATATTTGAAATACTTAATGGCAAACTCGAAACTAAAATCCTCTTATTATAAAACAAGAATTATAACATGATTTTTATTCGCTTCACTAGTATGTTTGCTTGCTTGTTTGTTTGTTTGTCCCTCTCTAACTCTTTGGACTACGAGTGAGCGGCTCATTACTGTAAAATGTCCCACCGTTTTCAATACGTTCGTTGGCCGAGCGGTATTAATTTGTGATGGCAAAGTATTTAGTTTAGATTTAGTTACTTGGGTACCGCATTATTACGAATTTTAGCACTTGCTATTCTGTCTGTTGACCAAGAAAAGTATGGTAAAAAACAAATGAGCATCACTTACGCGTTCGTGTTATCCGTACCTAGGTATATTATTTAAAAAAAGAATATCGAACTAAAAAGTTGAAAATAAATGTAGTTTAAAAAACTAAAGAAACATGCTTTTAAAGAATATCAAAATAAAAAGTTAAAAATATTTTTTAAATTGAATTTATGACAATAGTAGATATACAATAAGTAAAGAAAACCCTGTCCGACCCATAAGGATAATAAAGGTTAAGTAAACACTTGACCAAATATAATATAAAATTTTACATAATCATCATAGTAACAATACTAATGAATTTTGAAATAATCCTTTTTTCCGGGAATTAATTCCAATTTCCCCGAAATTTGGTAATTTTTAAAAAAGTGACAACACCGGTATTATTATAAGCGAATAGCGACGCGACCACGTCACAGATGCCGCGTGCCCTGCCCCCCGCCGCCCGCGGAAGGGGTTGCGTACCGCACATGTATTAAGTTACCTCTTTTTGCGAAATAATATTTATTTTTTAGGGGGATTTTTTTTTAAGTTTAGCCTGTCTTTGCGGGCATTAGTAGAATCAGTTGTCGATACCTAACAATACCTTCACGGATCGGACAGGGTTTTCTTTACATATTGTTTAAACAATACTAGTAAAAATGAGAAAAAAGCGTGAGGCGCTTCATACACTAAAATTATGGCACGAAGCGCCTCACATATTCTTTAAAACAATTTTTTTAGTTTTTTAAACTATTTGTTAAGACCAATGGGGTAATTACGTAACACATTTCTTTCTTTCTTTATTTTTTGGCTTCGCACGGTTTGTGCATTCAGCCTCTTACGAGGGAGGTTTGGGACAAAGTCATAATGTGGCCACTATGCTGCGATATTTCACTGTTCTTTATGAATTATTTATTAAATGCACTTTTTACTACATAAATCACGCACTTTTATTTTGTAAACATGACTATAAATAATTTTAAAAGTCCAATGAAAAACGAGCGTGACACTCAGCTCGACTTTCCCGCCAAAAACTCACTTAACACACTATCAGTAGCAATGGGTTTCATTTTGACAGTTCAACAACATTCATTGCGTTATTTAGATTGTCGAGTAGACAGTGAGCAGAGATATTTTTCACTTGGATGTTTGCTTGCTTGTTTGTTTGCTTGCTTGTTTGTTTGTTTGTCCGTCTCTAACTCTTTGGACTACGAGTGAGCAACTAATTACTGTAAAATGTCCCACCGTTTTCAATGCGTTCGTTCGTTTGTTTTTTTTTTAAAGGATATCGAACTAAAAAGTTGAAAATAAACATAATTTAAAAAACTAAAAAAAACATGCTTTTAAAGAAAAGAAAAGCGCGAGGCGCATATACAAAAAATAGGGCACAAATCGCCTGACACTTTTTTTTAAATTATTTTTAATTTCTTAGTTTGATATTCTTTAAAAGCATGTTTTTTTTAGTTTTTTTTTCGTACATATGGACCAATGTACTAGCAATAAGCTTCAGAATGATACCAACTGATAGTAATTTACGCAATTAGGGTGCTGATTTAAACCACCTACATAATTATTGAATTATGAACCCAAACGTTATAGAAATGCAGTTCTTTATAAAAATGACAGCTTAGTTCGGTACAAAGTTGTCACTTTTGTATTACGAACTCTCAATAAAGTACGAAATACAAATACTGACTCAAAGGATAAGAGGGAACTCTAGTGGTGCTTTCTCTATACAAACGTATTCCGCTGTTTTCTTTGTGGATAATGCATTTAGAGCAATTTTTTTTCTACAATTTAACACCGTGATTATACGTGCCCCTATCATTTGATTTCTTCCGAAACTTAATGAATGAAAGAAATACGATACTTCAAAATCGCGAAAAATAACCCATTTTTACCGTAATGTTCAGATGACAATTAGACAAACGTCATAAGTTTTTGACAAAAAAGAAAATAATAGAAGCATAGGTATACTTTTCCTCTAAATTTTGATATAAAAATGAGGTCTGTCGTGTTTTAAAAAAGAAAACAGCGGAATACAAAACGTCTTTTGGTCAACTTTTTTGTAGGTAAAATCAGCCTGAGCTGTAACTGTCCTTCTCGGACTATCGGGCAATAATTTCTTCAAATACCTATTTTCCAAATTCCTCGGCACAAGAGGCCCCTCTTAAGTCTAGAACTTAAGTTAGATTTCCATTTCGTAATAAGAGGGAAAATGGCACTTTTGTATTTTCAAAAATTTGTCGGAAAGATAAGGCTATTCCAAAGAGTAAACTTCTCAATCAATCTTGAGCCTTAATACTTTAGAGATTAAGTTGAACATCTAAGAAAGAATCTAAGAATCTGACAGATTGCAGTACCTTGATGTGTTGTCGTCTATTCATCGAAGGACTGGAACAAATTTAAACCTTAGGCGGTCTTACTGTTTGACTACAATATAACTGTCTTCAAGGCTAAAGTGAACAAACTTTTAACTAGCGCGCTTTACCATCAACGATTGCATCACTGCTTACCATCAGGCGGGATTGCAGACAAGCACTAGTTTATAATTATTAAAAAGAAAAGGGAATTTAGGCCAATATCAATGTTTATTTGATGGACAAGCTGGCGAGTTTTCATTGTTCAAATAAGATTTAAAAAATGAGGAACGGCCGAATGTTTATGAAAATACTGTAACCTACATTTTTATGTCAAATGTCAGTTATATTTGTGGCACTAGAGTTAGCTCACTTGCAAAAGCGAGTGGGGCCTAAAATAATAACAGCTGCACAAGTCAATTGATCAGGTGAAGTTACTATTGCCGCGGTTGGTCTTTTTAGGGTTCCGTAGCCAAATGGCAAAACCGGAACCCTTATAGATTCGTCATGTCTGTCTGCCCGTCTGTCCGTCAGCCATTTTTTTCCGAAACTATAAGAGCTATACTATTGAAACTTGGTAGGTAGATGTATCCTGTGAACCGCATTAAGATTTTGATGCAAAAAAAATAATAATAAATATTGAGGACACTTAGAACTGAAACTATTTTTTTTTTCATCAAAGTCATATGTGTGGGGTATATATGGATAGGTCTTCAAAAATGATATACAACGTGTAACATAAAGGGTATATACATAACAAAGGCATAGCATCTTTAAATGATATCAAACGATATTAGAAGGGTTTTTTAATCCTATCTCTTTATGTTAGGTAGTTATGAGGAAAAACACCGCCTGTGATAGTCATACTATGCCTATGTGCCTATCATACTAGTCCCACAGATATATTGAAGACATTTATCGGATTTTGGCAAGTAACGTGACGGGTAACGAGTAGTTATTAACATATGTAGTGTGCTGGAACGTTTGTTATGATTTGATTTTAAGAAACACACGAAACCGACAATTTGGTACCAATTTTTTGAGTATTTTATTTTGAGTTGAAAGCCTTCCGATATCGTTTGATATCATCTAAAGATGCCATGCCCTTGGTATGTATATACCCTTTTTGTTACACGTTGTATATATATATATATATATATTTAATAATTATAAACCAGCGCTTGACCGCAATCCCGCCTGATGGTAAGCAGTGATGCAATCGTTGATGGTAAAGCGCACTAGTTTATTAAGCCTATTCACTTAAAAAACTTAGGAATAGGAAGGATGACGGCAGTTGAGCAAGGTGATGTAATGTTAAACCCAAGACCAACACGACCAAACGATGCTGTGCTAGAGCGAGATTGATCTGGAGACTCTCTGCGACCAAACTCCCGATATAACAACATTTGGCGCATCGTACCCGCCATATCGCGGTTTCTAAAATATTTTTTATTCTAAACCGAATAGTTTGCGTGACAGACGCTTTCAAAGTGGAAAAAAGTTGGTCCCCACCCCCCTCTAACTTCTAAAATAAGAGAATGAAAAATCTAAAGAAGACATATGATGTACATTACCATAAAAACTACCAACGAAAATTGTTTTGAACGAGATCTAGTAAGTAGTTTTTTTAATACCTCGTAAATCGTAAACCGCTTATTACCGCGTAACCTCTTTTTGTTCGCAAATAAAATTCGCGGAAAAAAAAGATTATTTCATAATTCATTAGTATTGTTGTACTATGATGATTATGTAATGTAATCATCTTTTATTTGCCCATGAGTTTACATAACTTTTATTATCCTTTTAGGTCGGACGGGGTTTTCTTTACATATTGTATACATATTTGATTGAATTAGTATAATACACTTTATGTACATATTGATTGGTATAATCTGTGTATACAACGTGTAACATAAAGGGTATATACATAACAAAGGCATGGCATCCTTACATGATATCAAACTATATTGGATGGGTTTTTAATCCTATCTCTTTATGTTAGGATGCTATGAGGAAAAACACCGCCTGTGATAGGCTACTATCATACTAGTCGCACAGAGATATTGAAGACATTTATCGGATTTTGGTAAGTAACGTGACGGGTAACGAGTAGTTATTAACGTATGTAGAGTGCTGCCACGTTTGTTATGATTTGATTTTAAGAAACACACGAAACCGAAAATTTGGTACCAATTTTTGAATATTTTATTTTGAGTTGGAACCCTTCCGATATCGTTTGGTATCATCTAAAGATGCCATGCCCTTGGTATGTATATACCCTTTTTGTTACACGTTGTATAGTACTCTGTGCATTACCTAGAGGTATGGTATTTCATCAAATGTTGTCTGTAAAAGTACGCTGTTAGCGATAAGACCGCCCATTGTGTCACCCTTTGTAAAATCTTTATATTTATCTTCTGTAATCTATATGGTGTACATAATGAAGTGTATTCTATTCTATTCTACTACATAATCACACCCTACATTGAAAACGGTCTCAGCAGACTCGTAGCTTGTAACTACACTAAATAAAACAAGTGAATAACTCTCAACTGAAATTTAATGCAACTTTGCTCAAACTCAATTTCCCGAATGAAGGTATCGCAATGAAACCCGTTCTCCGAGCGGCGTAATAAGTTTCAGGCGACTTTGCGACTACCTATTTGTTGCGATTTTTAGTTGTCAGTACTTGTATAGAAAGAAAGAAAGAAATGTTTCTTATTCCGCATAAACAAAACGCACATTACAAGTAAATGTAATAAAATCTATATCTATCATCATCATCATCATCAACCTTTTATCGTCCCACTGCTGGGCACAGGCCTCCTCTCATATAGAGAAGGATTGAGCGTAATCGCCACGCTTGCTCAATGCGGGTTGGCGATTTCAGACTTATAAAGTCCAGGTTTCCTCAAGATGTTTTCCTTCACCTTCAGTCACTGGTGTCCAAGATAAACTTAGAAAGTACATATAACTTTAGAAAAGTTACATTGGTACTTGCCTGACCTGGAATCAAACCTGCACACTCATAATTGAGAGGTTGATGTTTTAACCACTAGTCCACCACGACATCAACGAAATCTATATCTATACTCTATACTAATATATAAAGCTGAAGAGTTTGTTTGTTTATTTGAGCGCGATAATCTCAGGAACTACTGGTCCGATTTGAAAAATTATTTTTGCGTTGGATAGCCCATTAATCCAGGAAGGTATTAGGCTATATAACATCACGCTGTGACCAATAGGAGCGGAGCATAACTAAACCACACGAACGAAGTCACTGGCGGCCGCTAGTAATAAATAAAAAAGTCATAAAAAAATGAAGTTAAGTCTCGTATTCAATTATGAAAACTTAAAAAAATAATGTTGACTTGATGTCAGAACCAAGGTCTTCTTCTTTTTTCAAGGTGAGATTCAAACTTTTTTTTCTTTTTTGAATTATATTATTATAAACTAGTGCTTGACTGCAATCCCGCCTGATGGTAAGCAGTGATGCAATCGTTAATGGTAAAGCGCACTAGTTTATTAAGCCTATTCACTTAAAAAACTAAGGAATAGGAAGGATGACGGCAGTTGAGCGAGGTGATGCAATGTTAAACCCAAGACCAACACGACCAAACGAAGCTGCGCTAAAGGGAGATTGATCTGGAGACTCTCCACGACCAAACTCCCAACACAACAACATTTGGCGCATTGTACCCGCCACACATCGCAACACAACTGCTCAGACCCGTCCTACGTACGGCTTCCTAACCTCAACTCTTGATCTATAGCCTCTGTGGAATAGATACCACAATTTTGCCAATAACACGAGTAACAAATTATAGAAATTCTTTGAAAATTTTATTTCACAGTAATGGCGGATATCGCCAATGACAGTTGAAAATGACGGCCGCGTGAACCGTCTGTGAAGGAGGTTTGAGGCAAAGTCATGATGTGCCACTATGCTGCGATATTTTACTGTTCTTTATGAATTATTTACTAAATGCACTTTTTACTATATAAATCACGCACTTTTATTTAGTAAACGACACTATAAATAATTTTAAAAGTCCAATGAAAAATGAGCGTGTTACTCGGCTTGATTTTCCCGACAAAACTCCCAGAAGCAGGATCATACATTACATACATTACATTAATACATTCATCATCATTACATTATCATTACATTATTTGACAATTGTCTTAACATCGGTCTGTCATCCGTGATGCGACCGCGATGCTAGCAAATGACAACAAACCCAACAACAACAAGCAAACAACTTCTTCTTCTTCTTCAGCCTATAGATGTCCACTGCTGGACAAATGCCTCCCGCCGGCGAAGCCGCGGGCGGAAAGCTAGTTTGAAATAAATGCTTTGATTTTGATTGATACCCTCCAATTTGACAACAAAATTTTAAATAGGTAAACCGACAGTTTCGCTCCGGAGAAGTGCCCTGGTCCGCACCTCAATCCGAAGTTATCGTTCGACAGTCCCCACTTTCAAAAAACCCTACCAAGTGCGTGTCGGACTCACGCACAAAGGGTTCCGTACCATTGATTTATGAAATTAAACGATTTAAGTTATTTGTATGATAGATTACCCGGTAATAAGCGGTTTACGATTTATGAGGTATTAAAAAAAAAACTACTACCAGATCTCGTTCAAAACAATTTTCGTTGGTAATTTTTATAAAAAAACATATACATGTAGGTACATGCTTTTTTTAGATTTTTCATTTTCATTCAAGCGAAGCGTTTCGCCTCGTCCTTTATACTTACCGCGTACATAACATTGAAGGACTAGAATAATTTGCCTGCGACGTTCTCTTCTGTCTGACAACAATTTAAGAGGGAACTCTAGTGGTGCTTTCTCTATACAAATGTATTCCGCTGTTTTCTTCGTAGATAATGCTTTTAGAGATTTTTTTTTCAATAATTTTACACCGTGATTATACGTGCCCCTATCATTTGATTTTTTCCAACACTAAATTAATAAAAGAAATACGCTACTTTAAAATCGCGAAAAATAACCCATTTTTACCTTGATGTTCAGATGACTATTAGACAAACGTGATAAGTTTTTGACAATAATGAAAACATAGGTATACTTTTCCTCTAAATTTTGATATACAAAAATAATTGGGATCTGTCATGTTTTGAAAAAGAAAACAGCGGAATACAAAACGTCTTTTGGTCAACGTTTTTGTAGGTAAAATCAGTCTGAGCTGCAATTGGCCTTTTCGCACATTACCGGGAGGGGTTGGAAGCAGCGCGACGGCAATAGTTTCTTCAAATACCTATTTTCCAAATTCCTCGACACTAAAGTCCACTCTTAAGTGTTTTCACGGCTAGAGTGAATAGGCACTTAATAAACTAGCGCGCTGTACCATCAACGATTGCATCACTGATTACCATCAGGCGGGATTGCAGTCAAGCTCTAGTTTATAATAATTAAAAAAAAAAGTTCAAAGTTTACCTAAAGGGTCATTCTGGAACCCTTTGACTGAGACTCTACTTCCACTGTATGTTCGTCAGTCACCAGGCTATGGGAGCTAGACAATTAATACCTTCTGTGTGGGGGGTTCCTTCCATAGTAATATCTTTAAGCCCTTTAAGCCCTTTTTTTGGTGTGGGTGGGAAATCATCAAATAACCTGTCCCGCTCTGGGCGGAGGGAAGCCTTATTGAGGCAGGATCACGGTCAAGACGCTATAAAAAAAAATCGCATTAGACAAAAAATCGCAGTCGCACACTTCAAATACAAGATTTGTTACAAAACATCGTGAAATAGGTATATTTGAATACAAACTACAACAGTTACGAGGAAAAATGATTTCATTTCTTATTGTGAATACAAATGGATATTATTCAAGTGCGTCCCGGCCCTTGAGAGGAACAGTCCGACGAATATTTTTGTTATACAAGTCCTCCATCATTATTTTGTTCGGTTTTTAGGGTTCCGCAAACAGATCTGGTTGTCTATGTAAAAAAATAGTCATCATCATCTCAGCGCTAATACCAGTCGCATCCGAAGCTTTTAGCTTTTGGAGTCTGGGGTCCGCTTTACCAGTCTAACTGATGATTTTGGCTAAACTTCGATATTTTCCGTGAAGCGACTGCCGTCTGACCTCCACAGCTCGATGGCGATATTGAAGCATTGCAGTTAGACCAATTGTTGGACTTTTGAGGGCCCCAACAACCCGTAACGACTGCCATTAGACGCTCGTATCGCAACCGGAACCAACTGCACTGTGGTTTGCCCCTTAACGTGTGTAGTTACCATACCATAATAGTTGTGTACGGAACCCAGAATTCACAATTGACTCGCTATTCACACCATTTTATATTTTACGAATAATTCTCAATGAAGACATCTTTTTTACTATGCTAATGTAATGTTTTCGTGTTTTGTCCCAAAATCGTAGAATTAAATCAGGTCAAAGTTGGGTCAAACGAAGACAATGTTGACCTTGGGAATCATTGGATTCCACCGTGGTCGGAAAAGGAATCCATCTTTAGAATTCAAGTAACTCCAAGCTTCTGTCATCAGGCTTCTTTTTCTTCAGCCTATAGAGGTCCACTGTTGAACAAAAGCCTCCCTCCAGGCTTTCATTGCATTGGAGGGATTTGCACACGCTTGCCTGGCGGGTTGGGAATCGCAGAATCGCACAAGAGAAGCGCTGCTGCCCGCTTCCCTGGGAAGAGTTCCCTTAGGACACCTACAGGAGGATATGGGTTGGTGCTATTCACCAGGCTGTATGGCATGATTAGTTACAGCAGTCTTCACACATTATTATGTAAATTAGGCCAAACGTAAATTGACGTACATTATTTTTAGTCGCCATATTTTTAATCGCGTCTAAATTGTCTATGGAGTATCTTAATTTGACAGGACCAAACGATATTTTTTTTTAAATATAAATTATGGCTTTCCGGCTTGGCCCACGTGGACTTCAGTTATATCGCGATTTTTAGATTTCCCTCAGGAATATAAATTTATTCCGGGATAATAGTACCCTATTATTTAATCTAGACTTCGGACTTTACGTTTGCAAAATTTCAAAGCAATCGGTCCAATAGTTAGGGCGTGAAAGCGGAACAAACAAACAAACTCACTTTCTGGTTTATAAACCAGAAAGTGAGTTTGTTTCAAGTGTTGTGTTGTAGAGTTGTGTCAAGCACTTGACCGCCATTGTACCTGATGGTAAGCAGTGATGCAATCGTTGATGATAAAGTCTCGAACTAGCTAGCTAGCTGAATCTGTGTGATTTGTCCGTATATATTTATTTATTATGAACTGAGCAGATTAAAAATTTTTAAGCAGTCAAAGGAATCGTGTTGGAATGACAAATTTATAAAAATAACAGCCTAGGGCTCCCTGTTGCTATGAGATCCCGCTGAAGCTCTGTCCGCTGTACCACAATTTCTTGCAGCAGCGGAGATATGCCCAGGCGTTTTGTCTTCTCTCGTCACTCCCATATGTGGGCGAGACCTACGTAAGACCCTTTTTTGTTGGGAAGGGAAATCATCAAATGTCTTCACCCGCTCCGGGCAGAGCGGAAGGGAGTGTCAGAGTTTTACTGACTAAAACCCAGTCGTGTTTCTTCACTTGCCTGTGCGCCAAGGCCATGGTTTCTTTTTTAACCAACCCGCAACCCTGACCCAGGAGGCATCGGTCTTCGTGGACCCCGTCACGATGTGCTGACATCTCTTTGAGGCGCGCGTGAAAGACAACGCGCCGTCGACTCGGGCCTGGTCCTAACCGGGCGGTGAGCTGCCCACTGCTGTGCCTGGGAGTTCGATGTCGTCTCCCGACCAGGGCGTCTCCTGCGGCGGCTAGTGGCGTGAGGCCGCTGGGATTCCCGCTGCCTCACGTGTTTCGCCTCCTCCTTTGCCAGCACCGCCGTTTCGCAAAAGGAGGTGGCCGCCTGCTATGCACTCTCGCTCCAGACCATGGACTGGACCAGACCTTCGTAAGATCCTTAGATTCTTGCAAATCCTTCTGATTCTCGAAAAAACCACTTCAGAAATCAAAGTACAATCACCTTTTAAATAAACTATTCTCACCCACTTTGAGGGCAAAGCTTAAAAGAACTGCACTTAAAGTGAATTTATAACTAAACTCGTGGTATAACTAAACGTAGGCTCAGAACCACCCTAATTTGATCCCTATGAATTATTAAAAAGAAAATAGCTGGGCTGTTCTGGGTTGCGGCGTACTACAAAGAAAATTACCTAGCAGGGTTATCGAGCTTCGATTTAGACATAGATTTAGGAAGGAAAATGGACAGGTCAGTGATGAATAATTAGATGATCAACTTGATAGTAATTAATAAGTATCCACTGCCGCCTCCATCTCAGAACGAAGAAAGAAAATACGTTCATTTGCGTTAAATGTGACGCAAAAAAGAACCGAAAAACGCAATAAAAATAATAAATTCTTGAGGGAAATATGCGTTATTTCCACGGAAAATGTCTTTCGCTCAGCATTTTTGTTTTTTTATATATATTATAAATGCTTGACTGCAATCCCACCTGTTGGTAAGCAGTGATGCAATCGTTGATGGTAAAGCGCGCTAGTTTAAGAAGAGCCTATTCACTCTAGCCTTGAAGACACTTAAATTGTAGTCAGACGGAAACACCGCCGCTGGCAAATTGTACCAAATCCCAGTCGCATCCGAAGCTCTTTCAGCTTTGAAGTCTGGGGTACACTTTACCAGTCCAACTGCTGATTTTGGCTAAACTTGAAGCGTGAAGCGACTGCCGTCTGACCTCCACAACCCGGAGGCGATATCGAAGCATTGGAGTTAGAAAAATGGTTGGACTTTTGAGGGCTCCAACAACCCGAAACGATTGCCATTAGATGTTCGTTTGGCATCCGGGACCAATGGCTTAGGGGTCATCCATAAAGTACGTCACACATAAAGGGGGGAGGGGGGTGTCGATAAAGTGCGACAAGGGGTGGGTGGGGTACTAAGTTTCGTGACATCACATTTCAAAATCTAATATATCTAGAGATAGTAATCGCGTAATTTGAAAATATTTCCAACTCTATCTTTAGGACAATATGGTTTAAATTGTTTTGTTTACGAGTTCATACCTGCTCTAGTGACACGCGCTTTGAGTTTCTTTCTTTTTCTTTATATTCAATAGTTTATTTAAGATAAGATAAAATTATTGCTTTGTTATTCCTTCAAATATTTGATATAATATTGATTTCATAAAAAAAAGTACTTAATTTAAATGGAAATAAAACTAAAGTCGGAACTGCTGTTTTAATTTCATAATTTTTCGATGCGAAATTGCAAAACATGTGACGTCACACTTTTGGGTCTCAGAAATGTAAACACCTGTGACAAGGATGGGGGGAGGGCTCAAAATATCATGAAATTCTATCATGAATGGCTGTCAACATATACTAGTTTAAAAAAAGTATCTATTTTAAAGACTCGACTGTTTTCTTGACATATCCTCCGATTTTCCATACTCATTGTTTACGGTCAACGATGACAGTTTTGCATTGAAAGTTTTACTAACTTTGACGTTCTTGGAAGGATTATTCCAAGCCAGCTTTGTCATTGGTCAGCGCTTATTGTGAACCAATTTAATTTATATAGCTGCTGCTCGTGGATATGCTTGCGTTCTATAAAGGGAACACCATTATCGTCCTATCCTTGGGTTTTATTAGTAGTTGGGGCAGCATGTGTTTTTCTTTTATACATAGCTATGTTAGCTATGATAAAAATCAAAAAATCAAAAGTCAGTTATTCAAATTAGGTTGAGAATCAAGAGCAAAATTGAAAAAAAATGTTTTTCCGTAACACTTTTATATGAACTTAATTGTCATTGACACTAACGTTCACGTTGTTGACACCACTACGATCCGGACAAAGCGTTTCGCTTCCTCTTTTATACCGCGTACATCGAGAGACTGGAACAATTTGCCAGTGGCGGTGTTTCCGTCGGACTACAATTTTAGTGTCTTCAAGGCTAGAGTGAATAGGCTCTTATTAAACTAGCGCGCTTTACCTTCAACGATTGCATCACTGCTTACCATCAGGCGAGATTGCGGTCAAGAACTTATTTATAATTATAAAAAAGGAGTAGGTTGTCAATACGACTGAAGTTTAACAATTGGTCTAACTGCAATGCTTCCTGTCCCCTTCGGGTTGTGGAGGTCAGACGGAAGTCGCTCCACGGAAAATATCGAAGTTTAGCCAAAATCAACAGACTGGTAAAGCGGACCCCAGACTCCAAAGCTGAAAAAGTTTCGAATGCTACTGGGATTAACGCTGAGATGATGATGACCAGTTTAAAATATATAAAAAAAAACACTCGGTCGTATATATGTTTGAGCCATTTGGGGTTAAAACATTAGGCCTGAGTTCTCAGCACACACAACATCGCCAAGCGTTTTCATATAACTAGAGGCTTGACATATTTCTTGGCCAAAGAATCAACACCGCCATTCAATGTGGCAATGCTGCCAGCCTTCTGGACACTGTTCCCGATGCCAGCAATACTGACAAATTTTTTGATGCTTTATCATTTCTTGCTTCTGGTTTTAATTGACTTTATTCGGTGGTAGGCCATAACATCGGCTGCCGGCAGAAGTTACCACCCACCAGACAATGTCTTGCCGCCAAGCGATTCGTCCTGTTCCGGCATGATGTATGGTGAAGCCGTACGGAGGTCGGGTCGGGAGTTTGGTCGTGGAGGGTCTCCATATCAATCTCCCTCTTTCATAGCACCGTTAGTCGTGTTGTTGGGTTTAACATTGCATCACCTCGCTCAATTGCTGTCTTCCTTCCTATACACCCTGTTTTTTTTTTTGAGTGAATAGGCTTTTAATAAACTAGCGCGATTTACCATCAACGATTGCATCACTGCTTACCATCAGGCAGGATGGCGGTCAAGCATTAATTGACAAAAATAAAAAAATAAAATCAGGATATACATAATTATATTCCACTTAATTATTAATGATAATTAAAATAATTGTATCATTATTAAAACAGCTACATAATACTTAACTCACATCTAGCTGTATTTCCTAGGTCGTAATTAAAAAGCACATGTCATTTTCATTATGGCGTGCGGCGACACATTGTATTATTTATAATTTTTTAGGGCTGGTAACATGAATGGCTTCTTAGAACTGTCAAGACTGTATGGCATTTGACAGCCAGGCTTGTTCAATGAATGGTATTTTATATTGTAAGAGCATTTATTAAACAATATGTAAAGAAAATCCAAACCGACCCATAAGGATAGTTGGTAAACACATGACCAAATAAAATATGAAATTTTACATAATCATCATAGTAACAATACTAATGAATTTTAAAATAATCTTTTTTCCGCAAATTAATTCAAACTTCCCCAAAATATGGTAATTATTAAAAAAAGGCGCAACACTATTAAGAGCGATGCGACCACGTGTCGCGTACCCTGCCCCCCTTCGCCCGCGCATGTATTGCGTACCGCACATGTATTAAGTTACATACCTCCTTTTGTGAAATAGTATTTATTTTTAGGCTAATTTTTTTTTTGTAAGTTTAGCCCGGCTTTGTAGGTATTAGCAGAATCAGTTATCGATACCTAACAATACTTTCTTTACATATTGTAGAAGTTACAAAGGTTGCAATATGAGAATAAAATTATTGTGATGGCGAATCGACTACCATATTTCCTCTTTCTTGTGTCGAACTATTCATTCGTCGAACAAAGAAATCGAACGTTTTCAAAAGAAGAAATTTGAACTTTTGAAAACGTTCTTCAGCCACGACCAATCAGCGCTCCCCGTGCGCCGAGTCTCAGTTTTCTCGACGTTAGAGGGCGGCACGTGTTGTCGACTTGGCGCCAAGATGGCGTTAACAAAACAAACTTACTTTTAATAAGATCTATTTATGAGGCATATGCATGATAGGCATGATCAGCCGATATCTCTTCTTTGTGAGAGGAGTGGGCATCACACATTCGTTGTTTGCATTCATATTTTTTTTTCCTAAGTTTAACTATTTTCCCTTGACTTTCGCTCTAATGCCCTTGAAAGGCCAGAAGATTAATATTAGGTTATTCCTGTCAAATAAGCCCGCGCCTGACATAAATTGACGTACTTTGAGACGCCATGTTTGTAATTACATCTAAACTGTCTATGGTGTGTCTTAATTTGACATAATTTAAACTGATATTTTAACTTCTGTCCTTTTTTTAATGAAATAGTAAGAAAAAGATGCATTGAAGTTCGATTTAGTTTAGTTTGGGATCAAGGAAATAGGGGCTTGACAACCCTACCTATAATAAAATAACTACTCACAAGGAACTGACTATCCGCCATTTTATTTTTAACATCGACGATTGTAATGTATTTTGTTTTTTTTTATGTAGATAGTATTTAATTTAATTTTGTTTTGACAGCCTCCGTGGCGTAGCGGTAGCGAACGCGGTCACTGCGCAAGGAGGCGGGGTTCGATCCCCACGCAGTGCAAATATTTGTACGTCTGGTCGTGGCTCGAAAAGCACGTTAACCCGTTGGTCCCGGTTGCCATACGAACATCTAATGGCAGACGTTACGGGTTGTTGGAGCCCTCATAAGTCCAAAAACTGGTCTAACTGCAATGCTTCGATATTGCCTTAGGGTTGTGAAGGTCAGGCGGCAGTCGCTTCACAGAAAATGTCGAAGTTTAGCCAAAATCAGCAGTTAGGCTGGTAATGCCAACCTCAGACTCCAAAGTTGAAAATCGGGAGGAAAAAATGATTTGACTAAACTGATTAAAACTACAATGCTAAGTTCTTAAATAAATATTTTTTTTATTAATTATTGTGTTTATTTTGATAAACCCTTGAATTTGAGATAGTAAAAGATAATTGTAAATTGTAACTACAATATTTACAAAAATTCATAGTCGATTAGGGAAAAGTTACGTAATTACGTAATTACGGAATTGAAGAAAAAAGTTGCGTAATTAGTTACGTAATTGATATTTCCGTAATTTTGGAAGCCCTAGTTGAAAGCTTCGGATGCGACTATAATGACATAAACTCAGAATAATTAGTAAAGAAACATTTATAATATATTTTCATTAGGTACTTATATATATAGGTACATTGACTATAATAAACAGGAATTATACCTATACCTTTAATTATGAGCTAGTTAAAGCTAGTCGTAACGGAATCGTGTCGTAGAACTAAAATAGGCTGTTATCAACAATTCCTTCGCCTGGACAATCTGGGCGACTCGATTATGAATATTATATCGGTTCCGATATCGATTTTATACCGATTACGGGGAAAATACGGTATTATTAGACTAGTCGGTAATTAAAATGGCCCTTTTGCTTTGAATAAGTCATGTAATGTTATGGCTTAAAATAATGAGATATATATTGTTATTTCCTTGAAAACTATTAGTCTTAAATAACAACTGAGCACAATTTCTTGGAGTCTCAATTACTCATTATCATCATCATCTCAACGTTAATCCCAGTCGCATGCGTAGCTTTTTCAGTTTTGGAGTCTGGGGTTCGCTTCAATCTAACTGCTGATTTTGGCTAAACTTCAATATTTTTCGTGAAGCGACTGTCGTCTGACCTTTACAACCCGAAGGCGATATCTAAGCATCGCAGTTAAACCAATTGTTGGACTTTTGAGAGCTCCAACAACCCGTAACGACTGCCACTAGATGTTCGTATGACAACCGGGACCAACGGCTTAACGTGCTTTCCGAGGCGTGACCAGACCAATGCAAATATTCATATTGATGCATACAAAATAAATATTTGCACTGTGCGGGGATCGAAGCCGCGCCTCTTTTCGCAACAGCCGCGTTCGCTATCGCTACGCCATGGAGGCTGTCGAAGTGTCTTGGAGTCTCAATTACTATTTACTAGCTGACCCGTGCGAAAATTCGCACTATACTAACAGAACCGCTTGAGGGGAAAGAAAGTATGGGAAATGAAGGGGAAATCGTATAAAGTACAAAATGGTTTATTGATGAAAAATGTAGCAACAAATCCAATGAATAATTTGAAAATAGTATTCCATGGTACCAGGGACGAATATCTGTCGATTCGTTCGATCTGTCGAAGGAGAAAACGGTTTCAGACCCTTGGAGAAATAATATATGTTGTTAATAAACTAGCGGCCGCCAGCGACTTCGTTAACGTGTAGTTAGTTATGCTCCGCTCCTATTGGTCGCAGCGTGATGTTATATAGCCTAAAGCCTTCCTGGATTAATGGGCTATCCACCGCAGAAAGAATTTTGCAAATCGGACCAGTAGTTTCTCAGGTTAGCGAGTTCAAACAAACAAACAAACAAACTCTTCAGCTTTACAGGGGTCGGCACTCGAAGTGTTACCAATTCAAAATGCTGTAATTATGTTAAACATGAGCATATTTATTTAAAAACTTCAGTATCGAAAAAAGACATACAATAAATAAAAAAAGAAGCTATTGTTCGATATGGCCACCTTTTGCGCGGATAACAGCATCGAGTCTGACCGAGAAGGCTTCACACGCTGCACGAATGTGGTCTGCTGGTATTTTGTTCCATTCTCGGCGAAGCGCAATCTTTAAGGCGTCGACCGTCTCATATGTTTTTGTTGACACTTTGACTTCTAGAATTGACCATATGGAAAAATCCATTGGGTTTAAGTCCGGGGAATATGGTGGCCATTGTTGCGAAGAAATGAAGCTCGGAACATTTTCTTGTAAAAAATTTTGGGTTTCACGAGCTTTGTGAGATGGTGCCGAGTCTTGTTGAAAGGTCCAATGATTTCTACCAAATTGCTTACGTGCCCAAGGTAACAAAGCATCGTTTAAAATCTTTTTACGGTAGATCTGCTGGTTTATCTTTACACCCTGGTCAATGAAAACGAGAGGTGAGCGTCCCATGGCAGTTACCGCCGCCCAAACCATCACAGATGCTGGTGCTTGCTTTCGCAAGGCAATTCGTTGGTCTAAATTGTCATTTGATTTACACTTTAACCATACGCGATCATTTTGCTTGTTCACATATTGCTGAACGGTAAAAATTTTTTCATCGGAAAATACCAAATTTTCAAGCAAGCTATCAACGTGCAAGTGCTTTAAGTTCTTAGCTCTTTCTAGACGAACTGTCTTTTGTGCAAGTGTCAGATCTTGCACTTTTTGTAATTTGTAGGGCTTCAGTTGAAGTTTATTTTTTAATATGCGCCCTATGCTCCGGGCAGATACATTAAGACTTTTCGCCAATTTAACTGCGCTTTGTCGTGGATTTCGTTCAATTCTAGCCTTTACCTTTCGAACCATTGCTGATGATGTTGCTGTTGTTGGATGTCCACCTCCATGGCGTTTTTTGATGCTACCCGTATCATTGTAACGCGTGATGGTCCGATACACAAACATTTTGTTCAAATGTAAATGTCCTAGCTCATTAACGATGGCTGCCTGCGATTTTCCAGCCAAATACAAAGCAATGACACTGTTTCGTTTGACTTCCACCTGCAAAACTTTTATTAACAATGACAAAAAATAGTAGGCTTTCGTTAGTTTATTAACAATACTATACACTAAGGTATGTGAAAAAATGGGCGCCATATTGTAAACAGTTTAGTTGTTATAGCAACGTAAAATTAGTAACACTTTGAGTGCCAAACCCTGTATTTATTAGTACTAGCGGCCGCCAGCGACTTCGTTTGCGTGGAGTTAGTTATGCTCCGCTCCTATTGATCGCAGCGTAATGTTATATGAGAGTTTTTCAAATCAGACCAGTAGTTCCCGAGATTAGCGCGAACAAACAAACAAACAAACAAACTCTTCAGCTTTATATATTAGTATAGATAGATTATAGTGCTATCTATAAAACGTCACTTGCAAACAACGCGTAGTACCTACGTCACAGATACTGCATCTCGCAATTAAAAGTTTACATTGAAATTAGTACAACAACTTCCCAACATCAACCGTTGGGCAAGTTCCCGCCAAATTCAACAACTTTTTTTTTATGATGCTGTTCAAATGCATTTACGCACCATACCTCGAAGAGCGTGTGTGGGACTAGCCCAGCCGAAACCGAAAATACCCACTAAAACCACAGCGGCACAACGACTGCGCCTTAGTGGCGGGGTTATGGGAAATGGCAGAGCCTGTCTACCAATCCCCCGCCTAGGGCTGGCCCACAGTAGTCTCTCCACTCCACAGGGAGGGGCCAGGCTGGGTACGTCTTCCTGTATCGCTGTTCGCGTCTGGTTTTGGTCCGCGCCAGTAAACCGGTAACCCCCATATCTGGGGGCCGTTCCCCTATCCGCCACCTGGGAACGCGTCCGATGGCAGGCCAGAAACTGCACACGGAGCCAAACTCAACACCTGTCTGGTCGGAAGACACCCTTTTCCTCATACCTCTAACTCAGCATTCAATATACTACTGGGATACAGGCCTTTTTTGGTTGGGATGGGAAATCATCAAATGACCTCTCCCGCTCTGGGCGGATCGGAAGGGCGTGTCAGACTTTTACTGACTAAAATCCACCCCTGTTCCTTCACTTGCCTATAGGTCAGGGCCATGGTTTCTTTTTTAACCACCCTGCAACCCTGACCCAGGAGGCATCGGTCTTCGTGGACCCCGACACGATGTGCTGACATCTCTTTGAGGCGCGCGAATGACAACGCGCCATCGACTCGGGCCTGGTCCTGGCGGCGAGCTGCCCACTGCTCACCGCCTGCAAGCCTCATACATATATATACAGGCCTCATCATTGTGAGAGTTAGTGGGCACAAGTCCAGTGAGGGTTGGTCACAACTTCACAAGTCTTAAGATGTCATATATCTTCGAAGTTTTGGTGCTAGAACTTCAGGGTGCTTTCCTTGACCATTCATCAAATATTTTTAAGGCTTCGCTCTTTCGTTACATTATCAATACGTAAGCCTTGCAACAGAAAGGGAAAAATAAAAGAAAACAATAAATTAATATTGTATGAGTGCCTAAGTGTGGGTGTGTATCTGTGGTGTGTGTTTGTGTGTATATCGAATAATGCTAAGGATTGATAATATAAATCACGCAACTTAACTGTGTACCTCGCTGGAATGCGACCCCTCACCCGCTTCCTCGCGCTGCGCCCCGCATTTGACGTAAGCGCTGAGTAGCGATAGCATCTTTGTTACAATTGTCTAAATACAGTTTAAATCCCCTGTTGTTATTACTGTTTCTGTGGAGTTTTTGCTTTGTTAAGTTTTTTTTATTAAGTTTGTTTTTGTTTTTTTACATTTTCTACGCGAAAGGGAAGACTGTTGGTTGCACCAACATTATATTTCAGTCCAAATGTATCAATTTAATTGCGTCATGAGTAAAATGATCTAATATTATGACGCTTTATCATCAAAGCGACCTTTTAATAACATAAAAAAATATCATAAAATAATTTAATAACATAAAAAAAATGTAATTTTTTACATAATAAGTATTTGACTAAAAAAAACTAATTAGTCGTCAGTCAGATTTCCAAAAAATACTACACACGTATTTTTCTTTTTTCATATACCTAAACAAAAAATGAAGACGACAAAGCGCGCTGAAAACTCGTGTGACGTCACTGCACGCTACACTTTTTAGCGACCAGTGACGTCACCAGCCACCACTCCTGATTTTTGATGCCTTTTATATAATAGGTATGTCAATTTTTATTGATTTGATAAAACAAAATACCTATACGTATCCAATATTTTTCTATAATCTGAATGACGGACTAAATAGAATCATTTTTTTTTACCCAGGAAACATCCCTATTCTCATTTTTTACAAATGGTAGGTACCGTCCGAATGACGTCACAGAGCAAGGTGCACAGTTAAGTCTCGCGATATTACGTAACATTCCAAACCTTCACCCTCTCTCCTTACCCCTGCCCCGTTACTTTCCGCCTTCCCTTCACACTATCTATCTTTCACAAGCGCCACTCTCCATCTTATATTAAAACTAAACAAAAAAATATGGGGGTAATCAGTATAATATTAAAACGCATCGCCGTTAACCACGCCCCTTCACCGTAAGCCACGCCCCTTTTGGTTATTTACGGCTAAGCAAGGTTAATTGTACCCGCAGTCTTTAATTTTATTCCTTCAGATATATTGAGGGTCTTGAATCTACATAATTGTGGTTGAATATCTTAGAAATTGCTCAAACGATTAAGGACAGGGCCAACTAAATTGTCTCTTTAGACTTAGATTGAGACTTTTAATTAACCTAACGTATAAATTAAACAGAGATAGTTTAATTAACGGCCTTAAGAGGGGACTCTAGTGTCGAGGAATTTGGAAAATAGGTATTTGAATAAACTATTGCCGTCACTCTGCTTCCAACCTCTCCCGGTAAAGTGCGAAAAGGACAGTTGCAGCTCAAGCTGATTTTAGGTTGACCAAAAGACGTTTTGTATTCCGCTGTTTTCTTTTTCATTTTTTCTATCAAAATTTAGAGGAAAAGGATACCTATGCTCCTATTATTTTCTTTTTTTTCAAAAACTTATCACGTTTGTCTAATAGTCATCTGAACATCATGGTAAAAATGGGTTATTTTTCGCGATTTTGAAGTAACAAATTTCTTTTATTAATTAAGTTCCGGAAAAAATCAACAACACCGCGATTATAAAAAAAAAATCATATGAAAGGGGCACGCCCTATCATTTGATTTTTACTAATAATCGCGCTGTAAAATTGTAGAAAAACAAAATAATTGCAAAATTTTGCAAACACTTTTTCGCTAATTTATTTGTTAACTTGTTCTGTTCAGTATCTATGTATTTATTTATGTATATGCATGTATTTGAGTATCTATCTTAGTACAATAATATTTGCACCAGTGACAGTCCCATTTGTGGTTCGGAAGAATCTGTCCATTCCTTGGTTGCCTGAAAGAGATCGCATTAGCGATAAGGCCGCCCATTGTATGTTTTTTTTTGTGTTGATTGTTTTGTTTGATATTTGGTGTACAATAAAGAATATATAAATAAATAATTGCTCTAAAAGCATTATCCACGAAGAAAACAGCAGAATACGTTTGAATAAAGAAAGCACTACAACCATAGAATAAAGAGGGGAAGTAGGTTATCTGCGACCCAATCCGCGATTTAATTGCCTACTGTCTTAGGGTTGACGACTGTCCGCGCTTCGTCGGTTACGGTTGTCGCCCAAACCGCTAACAAATATTTATAGACTAAGAGCTTATGTTTAAATTATTTGCTTAGTATTTAGTTTACATATACTAGTCAGTTTTTTTTTTGTAATTTTTATTTTTGTACACATAAAGAACCATATTTATTTTTATTTTTAATTAATACAAATATAAATAATACAAACATAACATCTATTGAATCACACATTTAATACAAAATTACAAATTAGCTACAGAAAAATACCTACTTTCTTCGGTTTCGACTATTACGAAACGCGTTGTTATTAAACTTTAATGTGTAATATATCCGTATCCTTGTAAATAACTTTTAGAAATATAATTTGAAAAATATAAGTCTTTTATTTGTTCATAAATAGACATACCAACTTTGCAGTTTATGTGATCATTTTTTAAAAGCTAATGTGCCGAAAAGCCGTGACGCGCGAACCTCGTTCCGTGCTAGCCGCGACTAGCGCAGTCATAGTCATAGGCACTCTAATATTGTGTTTAGGTGTGCGTGCGGCGACGCATAGATACTATGGCGCAAACATACAAGCCGCGCGCGGTCCGTTTGTATGAAGATAACGTACTTCCCTCTCTTTATTCTATGCTACAACCGCTACATGCGAACAACGCGTCATTCTGACGTCACACGAATTCTACATCTCACAAGTAAAGTTTACCGTACAACTAGCATAATATATAATACAACTTCCCAACATCAACCGTGGCAAGTGCTCGCCAGACATAACACCGGTCTTGTCGGAGGATCCTCCCTTTTCTATGGAAGATGAGTGAACTTTACACATTCAAATCAAATCAAAATTGTTTATTTCAAATTAACTAACTTTAAAATTAACCGTTGGTGCTTTTGAATAGTCAATGTCGGTCAGTACAAGAAAAGTTAAACTAACTTGCACATTCCAAAGCGAAGATCTCTATGGAGAAGAACGTGCAAGAAACTCCATGGACACTCTTTTAAAATCATAATATATGGGTTACATTTCTTCGTTACATATTTATGTTGCTTCTATCATGTGAGCACAATGTAAAATTAATTAAAATATAAAAATGAATTAAGCCCACTGGCAGCTAAGAGATGACCAGTCTCCACTGACGGCCCCCGTTCACGAGCATGACGCGCGCATCAGCCCCACTAGCTCAACCATTTTGAAGGGAACCAAATGACCCAACAACACGCGCTACCATCAGCAAGACATTTGAGTGAGCATGACAAACTCTCAACTGCCATGCTCGTAATGTCAAACAAGTTATATAAAAAATATAGTTTAAAAACCAAAAAAATATCGAAGAATAGAAGTATAGGTAGGTATCCTTTTCCTGCTTTTAAAAATATCAAACTAAAAATTAAAAATAATTAAAATAAATGTAGTTTAAAAAACTAAAAAACCGCTTTTAAAAATGACAAAGTTAAAAATATTTTTTAACTTTTTTTTTTAAACTATTTGTTTTCAACTATTTAGTTCGATATTCTTTAAAAAACAGACAGACAGCCTCCGTGGCGTAGCGGTAGCGGATGCGGCCCCAGTGCAAGGTGGCGCGGGTTCGATCCCCACACAGTGCAAGTATTTGTATGCATGAATATGAATATTTGCACTGGTCTGGTCGTGCCTCGGAAAGCACGTTAAGCCGTTGGTCCCGGTTGCCATATGAACATCTAGTGGCAGTCGTTACAGGTTGTTGGAGCCCTCAAAAGTCCACAGTTGGTCTAACTGCAATGCTTTGATGTCGCCTTCGGGTTGTGGAGGTCAGACGGCAGTCGCTTCACGGAAAATATCGAAGTTTAGCCATATCAGCAGTTGGACTGGTAAAAGCGGACACCAGACTCCAAAGCTGAAAAGGCTTTGGATGCGACTGGGATTAACGCTGATGATGATGATTCTTAAAAAAAAAAAAAAAACGAACGAACAAACGTATTGAAACGGTGGGACATTTTACAGTAATAAGCCGCTCATTCGTGGTCCAAAGAGAGAGACAAACAAAACAAACAAACAAGCAAGCAAACCTACAAGTGAAGCTAATAAAAAGCATTTAAAAAAAAAACAAACTATGGTCCTCATGGTGCCTCACATTGACAAACTTGAAAAGTGCTTTTACATTGTCATTATTCCTCGTGCTTGCTTCGTGTTTTACTTATAGTTTTGATTGGAACTTTAATCAATCACGTACGAGCCGAAAAGGTAGCAGTAATAAGCCAGGGTATTCCGACCGGCATTCAAATGGGTTAGGTAAGAACTGTGGTCAACGGCATGGGAGCCGAGAGAGCGAAACAAGGAGAATTCCAGGTGATGATGCAATGTTAAACCCAACAAGATGACCAACGATGCTGCGGCAGAGGGAGGTTGATCTGGAGACCCTCCACGACCAAACTCCCGAAACAACAACATTTGGCGCATCGTACCCGGCACACATCGCAACACTACTACTCAGACCCGTCCTCAGTACGGCTTCACCATGGAAGTGTCTTCAAAGCTGGAGTGAATAGGCTCTTAATAAACGGGTGCACCTTATTATCAATGATTGTATCACTGCTTACCATCAGGCAGGATTGCGGTCAAGCACTACTTTATTGAGCAGCCGACCCTCGTCGAGCAAGCGTGGTGATTACGGTCGCGGAAAAGGTTGATGATGATGATGATGACTAGTTTATAACGTTTATTTTTTTAATGATGACTGCTTACTATACACTTTTTTTAATAATTATAAATAGGGTTGTAACGACAGCCTCCGTGGCGTAGCGATATCAGACGCGGCCGCTGCGCAAGGTGGCGCGGGTTCGATCCCCGCACAGTGCAAGTATTTGTATGCATGAATATGAATATTTGCACTGGTCTGGTCGTGCCACGGAAAGCACGTTAAGCCGTTGGTCCCGGTTGCCATACGAACATCTAGTGGCAGTCGTTACGGGTTGTTGGAGCCCTCAAAAGTCCAACAATTGGTCAAACTGCAATGCTTCGATGTCGCCTTCGGGTTGTGGAGGTCAGACGGCAGTCGCTTCACGGAAAATGTCGAAGTTTAGCCATATCAGCAGTTGGACTGGTAAAGCGGACCCCAGACTCCAAAGCTGAAAAGGCTTCGGATGCGACTGGGATTAACGCTGGGATGATGATGATGAGGGTTGTAACGGAGGCTTGTTAGCGGAGGCGGAGGCGGATGCGGAGGCGACGAGTCTCACCTCCGCGGAGCGGAGGTTAACGGAGGCGGAGGCGGAGGTGAAAGTACATATAGAAAAAATTGAAATTTATGGTTAATTAAAACAAAATTTTTATTTTAAATACGTACATTAATAGTAGTATACTTGGTAAAAAAAATATTACCTTCTTGTAATGAAAATTAAGGAGAAACAAATTGTGTTTGCCGCATTCCCGCCTCGCACTAGTTGATTCTTGACCATTTCGCGCTCAAACCCGGCCGGATGGTTGACGAGCGTCGCAGCTTGCAGCGTTATTTATTTTATAAATACTTAAATAAACCTCCGTTATAACTCCGCAAAAATTGTGCGGAAGCGGAGGCGGAAGCGAAGATACGATTTCTTGCGGAACTTCCGCAGTAACGGAAGCGGAGGCGAAGCTCCGTTACAACCCTAATTATAAACTAGTGCTTGACTGCAATCCCGCCTGATGGTAAGCAGTAATGCAATCATTGATGGTAAAGCGCACTAGTTTATTAAGCCTATTCACTTAAAAAACTTAGGAATAGGAAGAATGACGGCAATTGAGCAAGGTGATGCAATGTTAAACCCAAGACCAACACGATCAACGATGTTGCGCCAGAGGGTGACTGATCTGGAGACTCTCCACGACCAAACTCCCGACACAACAACATTTGGCTTATCGTAACCGGCACATGTCGCAACACAACTGCTCAGAGCCTCAGACCCGTCCTCCGTACGGCTTCACCAGACATCATACCTGAACACGACGAATCGCTTGGCGGCAAGACCTTGTCTGGTGGGTGGTAACTTCTGCCGGCAGCCGATGTTATGGCCTACCACCGAGTGAACACTTTGTTCGTGTTATTGGCAAAATTGTGGTGTATCTTCCACAGGGGCCATTGATCAAGTTGAATATCGTAATTTGAGTGGACTAAACTATAATTTTTTTTTTATATAAGTTATAAACTAGCGCTTGACCGCAATCCCGCCTGATGGTAAGCAGTGATGCGGTCATTGATGGTAAAGCGCGCTAGTTTATTAAGAGCCTATTCACTCTAGCCTTGAAGACACTCAAATTGTAATGTGACGGAAACACCGTCGCCGGCAAATTGTTCCAGTCCCTCGATGTACGCGGTATAAAAGAGGAAGCGAAACGCTTCGTCCGGGTCGCAGTGGTGTCAACAACGTAAGGGTGGAAACTCGCCGTACGACGGGTCGTCCGATGGTGGAACGGAGATGGGGGAATTAAATCATGCAATTCCCTTGCACACTCACCAGAATGCAACCTATAGAAGACCGAAAGGCTGGCTACCTTACGCCTGTGCTCCAGGCTTTGGAGACCGTTTCGAGTTAAGTCTGGGTCGCCAATCAGCCTCTTCGCACGTCTCTCCACCGAATCCAAAGTAGCCAGGTGACATTTCGCAGCACCAGCCCAAATGTGGCTGCAATACTCCACACACGAACGGACCTGTGTTTTGTAAAACATTAGAAGCTGCCCCGGTGTGAAGTACCGCCGGACCTTTGCGATAACGCCAAGTTGTCTGTTTTCTGTTTTTTCATGTTAGCTTTTGTCCTTTTCTTAATGTATTAGAAGGAAAAAGATGCAGTAAACTTAAAAATTGTTTAGTCTGTGGACTATGGAATCCGGGCCTTTACCGTTTTAAAAAGACAAAAGAAAATCTTTTCTACTGCAATAGATAAAAGCGTTTTAAAAATCATTGTAACTGTTTTAAAATAGTTCCTATTATCGCCATTTAGGGACAAATTGACAGTCGGAAAGACGGAGTTAATAGTGATGACATAGACCAACATTTATAGATGCGACAGTACCAGTGCAAATCAAATCATAATCGTTTATTGCAATCCATAATGTACAGTTACAGGTGGTAAATATAATAATATGATATTGGAAACAATTATGGACCCTGTTGGGCACAGCAAGAGGAAGAGCGCTTCATGTTTCCATTTATCTATTTATTATTTATTTAGTTTTATTTCATTCTAATTCATTTATTTTTTATTAATTGTAATGCTATTGAGTATTTATTCTCTTCATTTCCTTAATTATATTTATATTATTTTTATTTGGTACTCGATTTAAATTTGTTCATTATTATAAATATTATTTACTAGCTTTCCACCCGCGGCTTCGCCCGCATGGAGTTCGGTTATATCGCGCTTTTTAGATTTCCCTCGGGAATATCAAATTTCCGGGATAAAAGGTAGCCTGTTCTTTCTCAGGGTCTAAAGATTGTCTGTGCCAAATTTCATCAAAATCGGTTAAGAGGTTTAAGCGGGAAAGCGTAACAGACAGACAGACAGACAGAGTTACTTTCGCATTTATAATATTAGTATGGATTTGCAAATTCTACATAATGTACATATGTATGATAACAATAGATGGTCGCTCTGATTAACTAATTAGACAATAAGACAAGACAATATTATAAGACAAGACAATAAGACAATATTTGTGTTCTTTCTCCTGAATTAGCTTATTGGCATGTTATATGTGTTCTTATAATTTACTTTGGATAAATATGTGAGCTCACGCCCTTTATACCTGGGGCTTTTATTTAGGTAATAAGTTTTTACAAGTGAGTCATAGACTTTTTCTAGGGAAGAAGGACAGTGTGGCATTTGATCGAGGCGGAACGTTTTTGGTTTCGAACAAAAACGGCGGGTGTATTTTTTTATTGAAATCCCTGATATTAGTAGAATATATATTAATTAAAACTCAGAATGTTTTCTATTGACAGCCTCCGTGGCGTAGCGGTAGCAGACGCGGCCGCTGAGCAAGGAGGCGCGGTTTCGATCCCCGCACAGTGCAAATATTTGTATGCATGAATATTTGCACTGATCTGGTAGTGCCTCGGAAAGCACGTTAAGCCGTTGGTCCCGGTTGCCATACGAACATCTAGTGGCAGTCGTTACGGGTTGTTGGAGCCCTCAAAAAAGTCCAACAATTGGTCTAGCTGCAATGCTTCGATGTCGCCTTCGGGTTGTGGAGGTCAGACGGCAGTCGCTTCACGGAAAATATCAGAAGTTTAGCCATATCAGCAGTTGGACTGGTAAAGGCGGACCCCAGACTCCAAAGCTGAAAAAAATGCTTCGGATGCAACGGATTAACGCTGAGATGATGATGGAGAGGAAGGAGAGAGAAATAATGTAGGTAGTCTACAGTGTTCTCTCTCCTTCCCCTATTCTATCCAAATCTTGTCTGTAAAAGATCGCAGGATCTTAGCGATAAAACCGCTCATTGTAATATATTTATATATATTTATGTTTTTATAATGTATATGGTGTACATAAATAAGTATTAAAGAGTAGTATATTCTATTCTATTCCTATTTACTAACATTATGAAAGCGCAAGTGTGTGAGTGACTGTGTTTCGATGTTTGTTATATTTTCACCATCAAAAGGATGATCCATTTTTGATGAAATTTGGCAGATTGAAACAATAATAAATCATTTGATTTGATGACGATTACAATGGCTATAAGAACACGAGTTTCACGACCATAAGATTTTCTTAGTCTATGGTATAAGCCCCGCACGATGATATTGCGATTGGCGGCCATCTTGGTGACGTAGTCGAACTCGCACCGTCGGTACCGTTCGCAAATTCAGTCCGCGCTTACCCACTTACGCACATCGAATATTTTTGTTAGCTTTTTGTTTTTGTTATCCTGTTTTATTGTTGTTCTTGAGTTTTGTTGTTTAGTTTTGTTAACTGTTACTCGTTAAAATGAGTAAGAAATTAATTAATAGTCGTACTCGTGAAATTATAATTAAAGTGGACAATTATTTTGTTAAAGAGAAAGAGGATTGTAAGTTAGTTCTTGAAAGTATAAACCGTGCTTTAAGAAGTGCTTCGGACATTTTAATACCGAAGCAACTGCTTACAGTTACTAAAAATATTTTGCAAAATTCTATCAAAGTCACGGAGTGTGTGGCATGTGCTACAGGCGTTGCAAAAAATACTGTGACGAAATTGAGACGAGAGCATGAGTCAGCAACAGCCAGTGGCAGCAAAATGAGAACTCCTACTAAAGGAAAAAGACAAAAGAAGAAATATTTCGACGGGTTTTCCATAACAGCTTTAAGAAAAATATTATAGATTCAATGTGTACGGTGAGGAGAGAAATACCCACAATGCGCAAAATCTTGGCGGCTTCAAAAGTAGACCTTAATTATACTGGTAGTGAAACTACATTAAGAAAAATAATTAAATGTGATTTAGGCTACTAATTTAAACGATGCTACCAAAAAAGACGCCCTAATTCAAAGACCCCAAATTCAAACGTGGAGGGCTAAATATTTACGACGTATGAAAGAAAATGACTCGCTTGGTAATAACAAAAGATCCGTTATTTATCTCGACGAAACGTGGATACATGCACACTACACGGTAGAAAAATGTTGGCAAACAACAACCGATGGAGTGAGACGGAACGACAGTCCCGGCCGAAGATGGATAATAGTTCACGCGGGAAGTTAAAGCGGTTTTGTTGACAATGCCCTTTTAATGTTTAAAGCAGACACCAAAACGGGGGATTACTATGATCAAATGAATGCTGAGAATTTCGCCAAGTGGCTTACAGAAAAAATAGTACCCAACATACCACGCAACTCTAAAATTGTGATGGACAACGCCCCTTATCACAGTAGGGATGAGAATAGGCCACCAAGTATGAACAATAAAAAACAGTTGATTGTTGAGACTTTCCCAACGACACTACAAAACCTGAACTGTATTTATTAATGAAACGGCACAGACCGCCGAAAAATTATAAAATTGACAATTTATTAGCTGGCAATGGCCATGAAGTCGTTAGATTACCACCTTACAACTGCGACCTCAACCCCATTGAGTACATCTGGAACCTGGTAAAGATAAGGGTGTCAGAAAAGAATGTGGAGCAGTTGGAAAGTCGCATTGAAGCTCTGACGTTGGAGTCGTTGGCGTCAATAACTCCAGATGACTGGCGAAAGGAAGTCAATCATGTTAAACGGCTTGAAGAGGAATAAATACTGGAATAAAGATCGAATAACTGACGAGTTATTTGTCATAAATACGGCGACGATAGTGAATCGGAAACGACAGACACAGAAAGCAGTTATGATTCGGAAGACTATATACATTTTTTTACATATTATCCTGGTTTTATTTATAAGCTGATAGATGTAGGTAGTAATTAAAATATGACTTCTACACAGTGGACTCTGGTTCAATTCCCGCTCGCAAATTAACAGAAATGTAGTTAGAAAAAAATAGTATACATGTAAGAAAGATATACGAATAAGTATATTTTTCTTACGTCTACAAAAATTATTTCCTTGAAATTCTTAATAATGAAAGTTTATTTGTCAGAATATGGGTGAGTAGGTATACCTAAGAAAGAATGTTAAATGCAAAATTAATATTAATTTTATTATACATACACTCTTTATAAAGAGTGTAATAAAATTATAAAATACAAATAAACCCTTAACCCTAATATTAATTTTGCATTTAACATTCTTTTGCTAGCTGTCCTTTTGTGTGACAGATGACGTCACAACGCTGTTATTGTGACAAGGTTCCATCGCAATATCATCGTGCGGGGCTAGTACCGTCTGTTGATTTTAAATGCTAGAATTTTATTTTTAACTAGCTTTTATGCGCGAATTCGTATGGTTAGCCGATTTACAAATATTTTTGCTTTAAAAAGTAGTCACTTAGTTAAAATTTTTAGCGCTAATTTAAATTATTTAAAGTGAAATAGACTGCATTTCCGCGACACCTACCGATTCTGTTTGTAAAAAGTTGGATGAAGTGAAGTTAGAATGAGGTGTGTAAACCTTAGCAGCTCACTCCCCGCTCAGTTTCCTTAGGAGGGAACTCTAGTGGTGCTTTCTCTATTTTTTGCAATCCGCCTGATATGGTAAAGCAGTGATGCAATGGGTGATGGTAAAACCGCATAAAGCTTATTAAGCCCTATTCACTCAAAAAACTGAGTGAATAGGAAGACAGACGGCAGTTGAGCGAGGTGATGCAATGTTTAACCCAACAACACGACCAACGATGCTGCGCCAGATGATGATCTGGAGACCCTCCACGACCAAACTCCCGACACAACAACATTAGGCACATCGTACCCGGTACACATCGCAACACAACTGCTCAGACCCGTCCTCCGTACGGCTACACCAGACATAATGCCGGAACACGACGAATCCCTTGGCGGCAAGACTTTGTCTGGTGGGTGGTAACTTCTGCCGGCGGCTGATGTTGTTGCCTACCACCCCGAAAGGATCTATACAAACATATTCCGCTGTTTTCTTCGTAGATAATGCTTGTAGAGCAATTTTTTTTTCTACAATTTTACACCGTGATTATACGTGCCCCTATCATTTGATTTTTCCGAAACTTAATTAATAAAAAAAATACGATACTTACTTCTAAATTGCGAAAAATAACCCATTTTTACCTTGATGATTTTGATCTTGACTATTAGACAAATATAATAAGTTTTTGACGAAAAAGAAAATGATAGAAGCATAGGTATACTTTTCCTCTAAATTTTGATAAAAAATTTGCAAAATAATTGAGCTCTGTCGTGTTTTTAAAAGAAAACAGCGGAATACGAAACGTCCTGTGGTCAACGTTTTTGTAGGTAAAATCAGTCTGAGCTGCTACCACAGTAGTTTTCGCACTTTACCGGGAGAAGTTGGAAGCAGCGTGACGGCAATAGTTTCTTCAAATACCTATTTGCGAAATTCCTCGGCACAATTTTTTTTTAATTAAATTAAAACTAACGCTTGACCGCAATCCCTCCTGACTAGAGTCCCCTCTTAAGTTTTCACGATGAAGATATGTTTTAAGCAGAATTCAATTGCCTAAAAGTTTTATATGTACAAACAAATTCGTGGTTCCATAAGTCATCATCATCATTATCAACCTTTTTATCGTCCCACTGTTGGGCACAGGTCTCCACCTCATAGTGCGAGAAGGATTGAGCGTAATCACGCTTGCTGAATGCGGGTTGCTGATTTCAGACTTAAAGTCCAGGGTTTCCTCAAGATGTTTTCCTTTACCTTTTAATCAGTCATTGAAATCAAGATATTTTGTAGTGTTATATTGGTAGTTGCCTGACCTGAATCGAACCTGCACACTCCATACTTGAGAGGCTGGTAAGCAATGCCACTAGGGCCACCAATGACTGTCCACTAGTCCACTAAGACTCTCTGGTTCCATAAATAGTAGTTATTTATATAAAAAATATATAAAAATCTATTCTCATGCCTAACGAAGCTATATATGAAATTCCAATAAAATCGTTTTAGTTGTTTTGGGAGGAGTTCGTAAACAAACTCTGGTGACAGGAGAATTTTAATATATATATATAAAAAAAAAAAAAAAAAACAAATCAAATATAATAATCCAGATTCGTTTATCCTTTTAAGCTGTTGCTCCCGGTTACCATACGAACATCTAATGGCAGACGGGTTTTTGGAGCCCTCAAAAGTCCAACAATTGGTCCAAATGCAATGCTTCGACATCGCCTTCGGGTCGTGGAGATCAGACGGCAGTCGCTTCACGGAAAATATCGAAGCTTAGCCAAAATCAGCAGTTAGACTGGTAAAGCGGACCCCAGACTCCAAAGCTGAAAAAGCTTCGCATGCGACTGGGATTAACGCTGAGATGACGCTTCATCCAAGATCCAAAGTAGCCAGGTGACATTTCGCCGCAGCACCAGCCCATATGTGGCTGCTACTGTACACACGAACAGACCTGTGCTTTGTACTCTATCCTTACGTTGGCCATGTTGACTCACTCACCAAATTCTTAGTAATATTTCACTTTTAAAATACATATATAAAACAATTGTCTCAAGTTTCACTGTCACTTTTCCTTTCTGGCAACCACTATTCATTAAAACCTTGTATTTGCAATAGTTAAAAAAAAAAACAAAAACCAATGAAAGCGAATCGTTTTCTCAGAAATATTGGCAAACATAAAACATGCAAAATGGTTGCGGGAAGAAATGTAATCCCTAGATGGGTGACGTTTATTTGTTTAACAGAAAGCAACATTGCTACCTGATACCAGCTTTGTTGTTGCTTGTAAAGCCTTTTGTTGGTAACAATAATTGTTGCAGAAATGATTTTAGGGTTCTACCTAAAAGGTAAAACGGAACCCTTTTCATGAGACGCTGTCCGGTCTGTCTGTCCGTCCGTCTGTCAGGCTGTATCTCACGAGTAATAGCTGACAGTTGAAATTTTCAGGGATTATGTATTTCTGTTGTCGCTATAACATTGAAATATCTTTTAGAAAATCATGATTAAAGAAAACTGTATTTACTGAAGAATGTAATAGTTGCTTAAATTTTATTCTTACTATTTTTTTTATCTTTATCTTTAAAAGATTTAATTAATTTAACTTATTTAAATCAAAGTCAGATGTTAGTGACATAGTGAAGGTTGAGTTTACCCGGCATTGCCAACAATATTTAAAAATGATATAAATAATTAATCATTTAATATATTTACAGGGTATGTAAAATATTATCTAAAATCATACCTCGGCTCATCAATAAGATAGATGAAACGTCGGTAGACTTAGAAAAGAAAAAAATAGAACGACAAAATTTGCTTAAAGTGTTAAATGAGAATAATATTGAAAAAGCAATAGATAAAGTTTTGAAAAAAGTTGTAGCTATATCAGCAGCTGAGTATCGTGAAAAATATGACAAAAATAGAAAAGCAGGTGTACAAAATAATGCTCCTGAAACTTCGCTGATGAACAGTGATATGGTGCACCAAACGCCTGTAAAAATTCCACCGCATACCAATAGATTACTTGCTGTATATAGTGCAGCAATCCCACTTAAGCCATCAGAAAATATAACACAGTCTGCAGCAAAAAGTTCTGATAAAAAACAACCAATAACTGAGCCTCCAAAGATATCCAAGCAAGAATTAATGGATAGAGGCTTAAATTTAGTAGCAAAAATATTGTTATATGATGATAAACTTCTACTTAACCAACTAGGGCAAGAATCTACAAAACAAAATCAAAAATTGTTAATAATGAACCAAAATTTAGCATCTAAAGAAACTAACTCCTTTAATGTACCTCATCTACCTAAAGAAAAGCAAGGAACAGGACCCAAAATGAACTCAGCAGCGAAATTAAACATTCAACAAAAAACCCAACAATCAGACCAAAAAAGCACCCAATATATGACAAGCTTGACATCTGACCCTCTAAAACACTTTCTGAGTCAACCTACACCAGAAGTACAACTAACAGAGAAAGAAGAAGATGAGAGTAAGCAGAAAGATGAGATTAAAAGTGCAAAAGTAAATGAAGAAGTGGAAGAAACTTTAAGTCAACAAGTTCAAATTATTCCACTCAATGATATATCAAAAGCAGAAATTCGGGAAAGTGTATCATCTAATGTTAAAGAAAGCGTTGTTCAATTCAACAAAATGCAGTCAAAAGCATTGGAGAAAAAGGACCTAGTAGTTTTAAAAATGCCAGACGATTCAGACTACTGTGATGAGTTCATTCCCCCAGTTGCTCACAAGAGCTTTGCTATAAACACCAATATACTAATGATCGAAGAATTAGACGCAGACGAAATAGAAGAAGACAATGGAGAAGCTTTTGAAACAGGCGAATGGTTTGAAACAGCTACGATTCATTCCAAAATTGAGATTTTAGATGAAGCAGAGATGTTTGCCAGAATGGAGAGAAGGTTAAATTATGAATTGTACTCTCAGTGTGAATTACCAACCAAAGAGATGGGTGAACGTCATTTAGCAGTATGTGATTTTATTCCAAGAGATGATGATTGTCTTTCTGATTTAGTAACACCAATAAAACCTAAATCAAGCACAGGACCATCATTATCATCAGACCACACAGATTTGGAAAAGATTCGCTATTTAGAGCAGTTTTGTTTTGCCGATGAATATGATGATAAAATGACACAACAATGTTCTGATAAAAAAGAAAGGGATAACAGACAAGACAAGGTAACAGAGTTGAAATTTAACGAAAAGTTTTCCGGATTTGTAAAGGAATCTTCGTAAGATTAGTTTTTAATTAAGAGAGAAACCTAACTGGTTCACGTGAAGAAATATACGTTGGATGAAAAACTTTAGATCATTGCATTACTTGAGCCTTTCAATGGAATTCTAGATTTAATCACCAAAGTAGTGAAAACTTCAGGCCTTAAATAAGTAATGCATGTCGATGAAAATCATTTAGTTTCGTCAACAATTGTATTATTAGTGCCATAAATTTGTCTGTAAAGCCTAATTTTATATGACCAAATAAACTATAAAATTACTATTTTGTTTTGATAATTGTTGTTTTATTTTCTGTAAATCGATTTGCACACACACTCCACAGCCTCCGTGCCGTAGCGGTAGCGAACGCGGCCGCTGCCCAAGGAGGCGCGGGTTCGATCCCCGCGCAGTGCAGATATTTGTATGCATGAACATGAATATTTGCACTAGTCTGGTCGTGCCTGAGAAAGCACGTTAAGCCGTTGGTCCCGGTTGCCATACGAACATGTAATGGCAGTCGTTACCGGTTGTTGGAGCTCTCAAAAGTCCAACAATTTGTCTAACTGCAATGCTTCGATATTTCCTTTAGGTTTTGGAGGTCAGACGACAGTCGCTTCACGGAAAATATCGAAGTTTAGCCAAAAATTGCAGTTAGACTGGTAAAGTGCACCCCAGGCTCCAAAGCTGAAAAGCTTCGGATGCGACTGGGATTAACGCTGAGATGATAATGACGAGGTTTACACAAACACTTTTACAAGTCGATAATATTTCTTAAAAACTATATGAGTTTCCTTGACCAACTACTCTAAGAAGAAACACAACAGAAACTACAGTCTCTTATAAAGTCCAGACAAAATCTTAGTCAGATCATATCACGATCTTGTAGAATTGGCGTCTGAGATGATCTTTTGAGCCAAGAAGCACACAGGTTGAGAAGACCCGTAGAGTGTTGTTAAATATGTTTTCCTATAGTTACTCGAGAGCGGAGGATCATCACTCTACTGCTGGATTTTCCACCTCCCCTGGGATTCCCACATCGACGAATCCTGTGCTAATACTTACGATGTGCTCTCTGATAACAGTGAAAAATAGCGTAAGAAAACTGGTATGTCTTGGAACTAAAAGTTCGAAGACATATGACATCTACCATCCTGCATTGGGCCCGAATGGTGCAATACGGCCCATTCCACTTCAGCGAGATGAAGCCTTTGTCCCAGCAGTGGGAACTCGCAATCAAGCTAAGATATTGAGCCACATACATATGCTCTCTATGGGGCGCTGCACAATATTAAATGCTGGTAAAAATGTAATTTGGGTTGGCTTCCTAAACAATCACATGCAGCACGATTGGATTGGAAGTCATCTCCGAAGACAGTTCCGACTCACCGTGAACTACGCGCCAACCGGTCCTGCTCACTAGAACCTCAGCTAGCCTGGCATGCATCGCAAGATACAAGACTCAGCCTACTATCGACTTCCGGTCTTCGAAGGGGATTGATGTAGCTGTACCTACAAACGCCACATGGAACAATGCGGCATACTGACGTCACACGAATTCTACATCTCGCAATAAAAGTTTACCGTGCAATTAGCATACATACAACTTCCTAATTTCAAGCATTGGGCAAGTGCCCGCCAGCCATAACACGGTCGAAGGATCGTCCCTTTTCTATGGAGGATGAGTAAACTTTACACCCCGTTCCTCATGCCTCCAAAACGCATTGTTCATTATGATAAGCAATTGAAGAATCAGCAAAAGCAAATTTATTGGCGAATTATGTATGATCTAAAAAAAAAATATACAGTAACAGAGCGTGTCAAATTGAGAACCTCTCCCATTCTCGAAGGTAATAATCGAAGAAGCAATAATCCTACATCTGAAAATCATTCTGGCAATATATTAGTTCGTCCGGGCAAGTTGCTCGCTGCCCGCTTCCCCGATGGTTCGGATAACAAAAGATGATGATGATTGATCTATGTCAGTTGACAGGGATATCGCGTCGCTAATGGCTTTGGCGTAGGGATGGGGGAAAAGTATCGATAAGTTTCATTTTAGGGGAAAGAACGTAAAATTACTTTTGAGACGACTCTATTTTGGTTGTCAAGTTAGTAACAACGCGCAATTATAATACGCTCATATTTTCACAGGTACGTTTTATTCCGCGGTAGATTTTTTCACATACAGCTTACCGCTGTATACTGAACTTACCTGGATTCCACGATGGAGTTAACTACACTACTGCCGATTTTAGGTTTACGTTTAGATCCGAGCTTGATGTGCATCCTATATTAACAGTACATTTATTGGATTCATCATTTTCCAAGGGAATATGTCTCAGCAATTGGTAAATTAAGAGCTCGGTGGTAGGCCATAACATCGGCTGCCGGCAGAAGTTACCACCCACCAGACAAAGTCTTGCCGCCAAGCGATTCGTTGTGTTCCGGCATGATGTGTGAATAGGCTCTTAATAAACTAGTGCGCTTTACCATCAACGATTGCGTCACTGCTTACCATCAGGCGGGATTGCGGTGAAGCTCTAGTTTATAATTTACAAAAAAATAAATAAATAAAGACATGGCATCTACAGACATAATTATCATAACATTACGCCTGTTTCCGTAGAAGGAATAGACAGAGGTGTGGCATAATACTTACGTCTACATTTCGCCAGTACCATCAGTAGGCGTAGAAGTTAAAGTAGGCGACAAGCAGATGTCAAAAATTTTCAGTTTATGGAACTTTGACGTAATTTTGACAGATTGAAACCGATCAGCACCCTAATTGCGTAACACACTATTACTACTTTGTTATCAGTTGGAATCATTTTGAAGCTATACAATGGCTCCATAATGTTACAAAAGGTATCTGCTCAACAATGTAAATAAAACAATGAATGTTGTTGAACTGTCAAAATGACAGCCATTGCTACTGACAATGTGTAGCGCAATTACCCAGCTGATTGTGAATGTTCTTCAAATTCAAAGATTTGCCACTCAGATAATACGCAGTTTCACCAGTTCGATAGTATCTAAGATGATTAATTTTTATCGATATACGCAAAGCACATCCCTACACCACTTTTTACGCGAACAAAGAAAAAAATTGGGCAATCTCTTTAACTGCGCAATGACATTTCAATATTTTTGTTATTGTTACACGATTACGTGTATCTTTTCAGAAAGTTTCTTTTCTATTTTTTTTATTTGCTAAAAAGAGGATCTTTATAAGAAAAAAAAAAAATATGGAGTTTTTTTTGGAGAAAGGGTGCTTTTTATTGTTTTATGAGGGCTGTTGAAATTTGTTTTTTATTGTTATAACGGGTTCGAGTGTCGCAAGTTTGTGAAAGTACTAAAGAAAGGGTACATTGCATAAATCTTTTCAAACTTTTATAAACGACTAGCGGCCGCCAGCGACTTCGTTCGCGTGGAGTTAGTTATGCTCCGCTCCTATTGGTCGCAGCGTGATGTTATATAGCCTAAAGCCTTCCTGGATTAATGGGCTATCCAACGCAAAAATAATTTTTCAAATAGGACCAGCAGTTCCTGAGATTAGCGCGTTCAAACAAACAAACAAACTCTTCAGCTTTATATATTAGTATAGATAGATAGATTCCAGCCCACTGCCACTTTAGTGTTGCAATTCTTCGGGCTATGTCGGTTACTCTCGTTCTTCTGCGGATCTCCTTATTCCTGGTTCGATCGCGCAGTGAAACCCCCCCGACCTGGTGAAGGTCGCGGGAATCCGCTGAATGCGGGGGGTGCAGGACCGGTCGTCGCGGAGAACCTTGGGGGAGGCCTATGTCCAGCAGTGGACGTCTTTCGGCTGAAATGATGATGATGATGATAGATAGATAGATTACACAACGTTATGATTTCTTTATTCCAAATCCAATGTAGTTTGTTCAGAATAAGCAACTGAATCCATTCCAATAATTTTTAGACCATATTATATTTTTTTCCCAAATATATTTAGAAATTATTGCAGTGTGGTTACCGAGAGCACAACATAGATCACGGCAGATCATAAGGGGACAGGGACGCTCGTACAAGTTGTGTCCTGTTAACATGTATTCAGAATAAACGGTGGTAGGCCATAGCATCGGCTGCCGGCAGATGTTACCACCCACCAGACAAAGTCTTGCCGCCAAGCGATTCGTCGTGTTCCGGCATGATGTCTGGTGAAGCTGTACGGAGGACGAGTCTGAGCAGTTATGTTGCGATGTGTGCCGGGTACGATGCGTCAAATGTTGTTATGCCGGAAGTTTGGTCGTGGAGAGTCTCCACATCAATCTCCCTCTGGCGCAGCATCGTTGGTCGTGTTATTGGGTCTAACATTACACCACTCGCTCAACTGCCGACTTCCTTCCTATTCACTAAGGTTTTTTAAGTGTATGGGCTTAATAAACTAGCACGCTTTACCATCAACGATTGCATCACTGCTTACCATCAGGCGGGATTGCAGTTAAGCGCTAGTTCATAATTATTAAAAAAAAAACCTGCAAGAGCTCTTACGCATTTTTTTTTCTTGCAGTTTCGTTTCATTGACCGATGCAGCATCTTCTAATTTTTTTTATTATAATTTTTTTACTCAAAATACACCTATTATATCATTTGATTTCTTTATTCAGGGAAAAATCATGGAATTATATCACAAGTATAAAAGTATATGCTATTGTTAAACGCTTTTTGGGTCCCAGAGTTAAAACCTGGCATGTTGTGGTGGCCTGCATGTCGTGGTGGCCTAGTGGTTAAAACACCAGCCTCTCAAGTATGAGTGCGCGGGTTCGATTCCAGGTCAGGCAAGTACCAATGTAACTTTTCTAAAGTTATATGTGCTCTCTAAGTATATCTTGGACACCAATGACTGAAGGTGAAGGAAAACATCTTGAGCAAACCTGTACTTTATAAGTCTGAAATCGCCAACCCGCATTGAGAAAGTGTGGTGATTACGCTCAATTCTTCTCTGTATGAGAGGAGACCTGTGCCCAGCAGTGGGAAGATAAAAAGGTTGATGATGAGTTAAAACCTTTGAGAAGACTTCTGCACTTCTATGAGGTTGTTAAATAGCAGCTTACACGTTTATTCATGTTGATAAAGCATACAATGTTTATTACACAACAAATGAAACTTCAAATGGGTTGGGGGTTACAGCACCAGGCCTCTTTCTCTCGGTACCTTAGGTGCGTATTACAGAACGTCACTCAAAACTCAAGCTCTACTTAACTATCGTTTCAAGCCATTTGATTGGTTGAAACTAGTTTTAAGTAATGTTTAAGCAGAGATCAACGCTTGGAGTTTCCTTCTGGAATACGCACCTTCATAATCCTAAGAATTTTTTGGACTGTTGGGTATGACGTCATGTCCATTTATTCGTCGATATTCAATTGTCAAATTATTTACAGTTGTGAATCAATTTTTTTTCTTTTTCATGCTTCTGTAGTGACGAGTATATTAGCGACCGCTAAACTAAAAATAAAATATTGTATTTATTTTGAACTAGCTTTCCGCCCGCGGCTCCGCCCGCGTGGAGTTCGGTTATATCGCGCTTTTTAGATTTCCCTCGGGAACATCAAATTTTTCCGGGATAAAAAGTAGCCTATGTTCTTTCTCAGGGTCTAAAGATTGTCTGTGCCAAATTTCATCAAAATCGGTTGAGAGGTTTAAGCGGGAAAGCGTAACAGACAGACAGACAGACTACTTTCGCATTTATAATATTAGTATGGATATGCAATATCAACAAAAAATAATAATAACTTACACCTATGTTAATAAACTTATTTCGAAATACAACTTCGAACAACATCACCTAATAGAGGAGACTCGTACCTCCCCGCTATGGTCATTAGGATGGAGGTGGAACTTTCCCTCAATCTGCAGAGCATAGAGGCAGATTGTTCCAGGTCCTCGATGTACGCGGTATAAAAGAGGAAGCGAAACGCTTCGTTCAAATCGCAGTGGTGTCAACAGCGTAAGATACGTGAGTAAATCATGCAATTCCCTTACGTACTCACCAGAATGCACCCTATAGAAGGCCGAAAGGTCCGCTCGGTCCAAACGATCTCAACTAGTCGCAATCATTTGACAAAATGTGTTCGCCGATTAAGAGGCAGGATAAGACTTATGTGTCTAAGGTATCGAGTGAGAGGCCTGGTCCTACAATCCCCCAACCCATTTGATGTTAAGCAAATAACAACTTTATTTCAATGAAAATTAGGTTGAGTTAAGACTTATTAGTATTATTGAAAAGTTACGAAAATGTTTGAAGTTTAAACGTAAACTAAACTTTACTGTATAGGAATTAGTCTTCATCATCATCCCAGCGTTAATCCCAGTCGTACCCGAAGCTTTTTCAACTTTTGGATCTGGGGTTCGCTTCACCAGTCTAATTGCTGATTAAAGTAATCGCACATTTTTTTTTTATGAAGCTAAGCTTTGTGCTCAGGTTCGTATCTAATCCAGTTAAACTTGTGGTTTAGTTTCGATTACATTTCGTATCGCGCTAAAGTTTTAACTTCGATTGAAGTAAAATCAATGCATGAGTGATACATTTCGTCAGATATAATAATTAAAACTAAATAAATTATAAGTAAATCCAATCGTTTAGACGTAAGTTTGACAAATAGCACGGAGAAAGTTTAGCTTTGTTTCAACTTTTCATTTGACAGTTACGTTCCAATTGAGATCAGTTATGGTTAAACCATCTGTCAAAAGTTAGTGCGATACGAAACATAACTACAGTTTTGGCTTGTTTGCGATTCAATTCTGTTCTAGTTGAATTATTGTAGCGCGATTGCCGCCCAGGCAAGTGAAGAAACACAGGTGGGTTTTAGTCAGAGCAGGAGAGGTCATTTCATGATTTCACATCCGAAAAATAAACCTTAGAGTTATACCTTAGGATAGTATACCTAGTTGGTTCACAACTGCACGTGTATAACACTTGGCAATACGTTCTTTTTTTTAATAATTATAAGCTAGTACTTGACTGCAATCCCGCCTGATGGTAAGCAGTGATGCAATCGTTGATGGTAAAGCGCACTAGTTTATTAAGCCTATTCGCTTAAAAAACTTAGGAATAGGAAGGATGACGGCAGTTGAGCGAAGTGATCCAATGTTAAACCCGTCCTCCGCACGGCTTCACCAGACATCATGCCGGAACACGACGAATCGCTTGGCGGCAAGACTTTGTCTGGTGGGTGGTAACTTCTGCCCGGCATATGATAAGTTTGAGGAGTGGTTAGAGAGGCATCACGGCATCCTCACCTTGCGTGATGCATCTCTAATGTTCCGGAGAAGGCTGGGGGAAACACCAGGGTATCAACAATATGTGGATCGCCCTGAGAACACGGTGGAGCATATAGTGGAGATCTGCCTGGCTTGGGCAGAGCACCAATGATCTGCCGGCCTACCACCTTAAAACATAAACATTATAAATCATCATGATCTTAGCGTTTATCCCGGTTGCGACCGCGGCTTTCGCGTTGGAGCCCGGGCTCCGCTTTCCTGCACATTCTCCTCCATTTCGCGGGATCTTCAGCATCCTGTGGTAAGAGATTGTTGGCACGCATGTCATCTGTTACAACGTCAAGCCAGCACTTCTTAACATTATCTCAAACATTACAAATAACAGAATGTTTATCTCAGTAAGGAAGTAACTTCTAAGGAAAAAACCATTGTGCTTAGAGATAATTTATGACGAATACATTGAGGGGCCTTTGTAAAACAACTGAAATTGCACCGTCTAATTTTATAACCTCAAAAAATTACGAATGATTCTTTAGAAACATTTCGGCGAACGGTAAAGGCTAAAACCGTCGATATTAAGAGGGAACTCTAGTAGTGCTTTCTCCATACAAACGTATTCCGCTGTTTTCTTCGTGGATGATGCTTTTAGAGTAATTACTTTTTTCTACAATTTTACACCGTGATTATAAGCCCTTATCATTTGATTTTTCCAAAACTTAATTAACAAAAGAAATATGTTAATTCAAAATCTCTCAAATAACTCATTTATACCGCGATGTTCAGATGACTATTAGACAAACGTGATAAGTTTTTGACAAAAAAGAAAATAATAGAAGCATAGATATACTTTTCCTCTATATTTTGATATAAAAATAATTGAGATCTGTCGTGTTTTGAAAAAGAAAACAGCGGAATACGAAAAGTCTTTTGGTCAATTTTTTTGTAGGTAAAATCAGCCTGAGCTGCAACTGTCCTTTTCGCACTTTACCGGGAGAGGTTGGAAGCAGCGCGACGGCAATAGTTTCTTCAAATAAGTAGGTATTCCAAATTCCTCGGCACTAGTGTCCCCTCTTAATGCATCTATCCCTTTTGTCGCATAGCAAAGTAAGGGTTGCATTTTATACTATGTATTTATTACTCATCGAGAATTGTTTAGACAAGAAATTTTTATTTGTCTCTTTTTGTGTCCTTTCTCTACTTTCTTTAAACGGTTTGTAATGAATGAATGCATAATAAAACAATTGTTTGTCGGGCTGTTAACCGGTGTCTTTACCCTTTCTAAAAGGGTTTCCTTGTCATAAAATTATCGGTAAATAGGGACCGTTGTCTGCAATTATTTTTGTTGTTGTAATGAGATATGGATACTAAAAGAGAAAGTTCTTGCTTTATAAGTGAGTGACAAAATGAAAGATTTTTTGAAAAGGAATATTTATTTATTGGTTTTAGGGTTTCTGATGAGATTTTTCGAATATTTTCTTTTTTACTTAGCTGTTTTGAGAGCTGCGATAAAGGAGTAGTAACCGTAAATAATTTGTCAAGTTTAATTAATTAACAAAAAAATTATAATCATCATCAACCTTTTTTATCGTCCCACTGCTGGGCTCAGGTCTCCTCTCATACAGAGAAGGATTGAGCGTAATCACCACGCTTGCTCAATGCGGGTTGGCGATTTCAGAGTTAAAAGTCCAGGTTTCCTCAAGGTGTCCAAGACACCAATGAAACCACCAATGAAAGTACATATAACTATAGAAAAGTTGTGTTGGTGCTTGCCTGACCTGGAATCGAACCCGCGCACTCATACTTGAGAGGCTGGTGTTTTAACCACTAGGCCACCACGACTTGAATTGAACAAAAAAATTATAATAATCTACACTAATAAAAAAAGTGAAAGAGTTTGTTTGTACCTATGTGCTAATCAAGAGATTAGTACTTTTAACTGCATTTTAAGTGTTTTTGCATTTGATAGCCGGCTTCTTGATTAAGGCAATGTTATTTTTTTTTAAGTGAAACCTGAATATAGTTTGGTCAGAATAAGCAACTGAATCGATTCCAATCATTTTTACACCATGATAAATGTTTCCCAATTATATTTAGAAATTGCTGCAGTGTGGTTACCGAGCGCACAAGTTTAGTTTACGGTAGATCATAGTACTCAGCGCATACACATGCCCGTGCAACAGCTGACGCCACAGGTCAACGCACCGCCTGCCCGCCCGAGCGGAGCGTTGACCATATTTATATTTTTGTTGGGACAACCAGGTAAGATAACAAGCTCATAACTTTGTGGTTTTTCATGATATCTTTTTGAAATTTTGTACATAGATTCTTTACTTAAAAATACTAGACACATGTTTCGGGTTTCGCATGTACAAGAAGTAATGTTGTATAGGCAATAAGGATCAACGTCGTAGCCTTTTCCGTCAGGTCAGCTTCCAGTCTGACCGGGTTCAGCTAAATACTAGTATTTTACATGGAAGGGCTGCCTATCTGACCTCCGTGACCAAATTTCTAGGTAAGTAATACCATGCCATAGGTAAGTTTGGCGATCAGACTTTAGGGTTTCTGGGCCTGTAGCCAATGTAACATCGCTTCGTAGCGATAAATCACGTGGTCAATCGTTCCCGCCATTGGTTGGTTTGGTATTCGATTTCGCTTCGCTACGAAGCGATTTTACATTGGCTTCAGGCCCTGATGACTTGACGACTGTCAAAGTTATACTAATCTCAGCCGCGACCTTTAGGAGTGTACAACTCTCGATATAAATATTCACATGTACACAAAAAACAGTGAGATCCATAGGTAATGTTAACACCCGAAATAAGGACAAACTACGAGCCCCTTTTCACCGACTTCAAAAAGTTCATAACTCTTTTGTTGGGCTTGGTATAACTTTTTATAACAAGATACCCTCTGCTTTGCAACACTTGCCTTAAATAATGCATTTAAAGCACAAATCAAATCCAAGCTTTGTTCAACTGCATATTATTCTGTAAAAGACTACATAAATGATAAGAATAGCTGATCGCTCTGATTAAGTCAAGATGTTTGTGTTATTTCTCCAGAATTTGCTTACTGACAAATTATATGAGTTCATATAATTTACTTTTTTTTACAATGCATTAATGTGTAAGCTGTCACGCCCTTTATACCTGGGGCTTTTATTTAGGTAATAAGTCTTTACTTATTGACATTTCCATTTTAATTTTTTGTTTTTGCTTTTCTGGTATTTTGGCGTGGTTACCTGGCATATGATAAATAATTTCATTGTTGTTGTATTTCCTTGTTTTGTTTTTTTTTAAAATGAACAGACAGCTGTGCTGCTCGAGTGTTTGTTCCGCCACTTCTTCTTCACAGCGAAAGCACTAGGAAGTGTCGATGGGTGGGCGTTTTGGGGACTGTCTTATGTAATATTGACGTTCAAAAGTGCTGATTCTCAGCCTAATTTGAATAAATGACTTTTAATTTTGTTTTTTTTTTTTTAATATAAACTAGTGTTACCCTGAAACTGTATTTTACTTCCATTTTACCCTAAAACAATATTATTTCTTTTTCTTTTATTATTTTAAACTAGTGCTTGACTGCAATCCCGCCTGATGGTAAGCAGCGATGCAATCGGTGATGGTAAAGCGCGCTAGTTTATTAAGCCTATTCACTTAAAAAACTTTGGAATAGGAAGGAAAACGGCAGTTGAGCGAGGTGATGCAATGTCAAACCCAAGATCAACAGCACAACGATGCTGCGTCAGAGGGAGATTGATCTGGAGACTGTCCACGACCAAACTCCCGACACAACAACATTTGGCGCATCTTACCCGGCACACACCGCAACAAAACTGCTCAGACCCGCCCTCCGTACGGCTTCACCAGACATCATGCCGGAACACGACGAATCGCTTGGTGGCAAGACTTTGTCTGATGGGTGGTAACTTCTGCCGGCAGCCGATGTTATGAGAAATATCTGAAGGATTACAAGTGTACGACCATACTGGGTCTCCGGAACCGACAGCCGTGGTTCGCCGCTGGTCGGCTTGCTCGCCAGACGATTTGTCTGCGTAGGCATTCCACACGTCCCTACAGATTTATGGCCTTATAAAAAAGCTCAAGGTCACCTAGAGAGCTATGGAATTTGGACTAAGCTAGGTATTTCACTACGTGATAGAATCAGGAATGAGGATCGAGATTCGTAGAAGAACAAAAGTCGCCGACATAGCCCAGTGGATTAGTTCTTTGAAGTTGCAGTGGGCGGGGCACATAGCACGAAGAGCCGATGGTTGTTGAGGCAGAAAGGCTCTTGAATGGCGACCACGTAGCGGCAAGCGCAGTGTCGCATACCGACCACCGGCTGAGCTGACCAAAATCCTAGGGAAGCGATGGATGCAGGCCGCGTCCAACTGGTCTTTTTGGAAATCCTAGAGGGAGGCCTATGTCCAGCAATGGGCTTCCTGTGGCTGACCTGATGATGAAGATGATAAACGATGAACGTTAAAGGAAGAGCATGATTCAGGGTATTTTTTATTTAATTTTGGCATTTACTAATAAAAAGTAAAAAAACTAAAACCCAACTACGACTAAAAACGACGCTGAAAAAGTATAAAACAAGATTTTCAGAAGGCTGAACTGAACAAAGTTGCTAATGTAGTTGCAAGTAAATGAACACAGTAGACTCTACCAAGATGCCTTCGTTGTAAATTGACAATAATGTCATACAATACTATTCTGCAGTATGCAATATTCACTATGTAGAGATAAATTTTCATGTTTGGAAAGGCGTAGTTACACGTTACATATACCTACCTACCGTAGCACCTTGACAACGTGTGACTACGCCTTTTTCAGTAGGTCAGTATTCTGAAAATCTTGTTTTATACTTTTTCAGCGTCGTTTTTTGTCGTAGTTGGGTTTTAGTTTTTTTACTTTTTATTATTTGTACTATTTTGGTGTTAAAGTGTATTTGTGGCGCATAATATTAACAAAAGTTAAATTGATGAACTAAAAACTAGGTACTTGACATATTACATCTACACGCACATAAAACAACATAAGCCCGAAGGCATATAGTGCAGAGGACATTTTTATGGGAGCTTTAGCCAGTTATCAAACTGTTTTCGCCTTCACCGCGTGGAGTTAGTCCCAGCTTATGTCGTTTTCATTAGTGCATTAAATATTCTATTAATGTTCACACTGCTCTACATTGCATAAAGCGATTCACAGTTCCCGTGATCCGGACTTTACTCCTAACGCTCATATTTAACATTATTAAAGCATTCTTGTAATTATGTACAAGCATAAAGTTTTTTTTCCTCGGTGGTAGGCAACAACATCAGCCGCCGGCATAAGTTACCACCCACCAGACAAAGTCTTGCCGCCAAGCGATTCGTCGTGTTCCGGTATGATGTCTGGTGAAGCCGTACGGTGGACGGGTCTGAGTAGTTGTGTTGCGATGTGTGCCGGGTACGATATGCTTAATGTTGTTGTGTCGGGAGTTTGGTCGTGGAGGGTCTCCAGATCATCCTCTGGCGCGGCATCGTTGGTCGTGTTGTTGGGTTAAACATAGCATCACCTCGCTCAACTGCTGTCTTCCTTCCTATTCACTCAGTTTTTTTTGAGTGAATAGGCTTAATAAGCTAGTGCGCTTTACCATCAACGATTGCATCACTGCTTACCATCAGGCGGGATTGCAGTCAAGCGCTAGTTTATAACTAATAAAAAAATAAAAAATAAAAAATAAAGTACTCGTGAAGCTCTTTCACGTGATACCAAACACGGTATATTTATTTTAATTTTATGTTAACATAGCACTTTTTGTCCGCTAGAGGGCACAATACTAAATTTGGTGACAAGCTTTATAGCTCATAACTAACAGAATATCAAGACCCTTCAAATGGTACTGCAGTGGTCTTATTCTGATAAGTAGTAAAGAAGCTATGAACGAAAAGATGTGAATTATACCTATGCAACCAGCCCATGAATACAGATAAAGTCACAAGCAAATGCTAGCAATATATATATATACTAGCTGACCCGGCGAACTTCGTTCCGCCTTAAAGGCAATATCACATGACTACTTTCTAAATCAGGATAATTTTAAATAAATGACTATTATTATTCAATGATTCTTTATTTGGGAGCACAATCCTGGCGGTTCTCCGGAAATCTTTAATGTGCTACAATACTCGCAAACAACAACCATTGGCCCAATGCGAACGTCATTGCGCTATATTATATGCGTATTGAAACGCTGCCCGATTCAAATCAGTATTTGATGAATTTCTTCTTGTGCTTCGTAATGCTCTGGTGAGTGAGAAGCACGAAGTCGAGCCATACTAAGGCTGCGCTCTTCAAGTGCAATTTCTTGCTCTTCTTCAGTTCTTTTTTTTTTTTTTTGTTAGGATGGGAAATCATCAAATGACTTCTTCCGCTCTGGGCGGAGCGGAAGGGCGTGTCAGACTTTTATTGACTAAAACCCACCCGTGTTACTTCACTTGCCTGTGCAACGGCCAGTGCCATGGTTTCTTTTTTAACCAACCCGCAACCCTGTGGAACAGTCCTCGTAGACCCCGTCAAGGTGTGCTGACATCTCTTTGAGGCGCGTGTGAAACACAACGCGCCGTCAACCCGAGCCTTTTTCTTACCAGAAGGCGAGCTGCCTATAGCTCGCCGCCCGCAAGCCCGCGCCTACGGTGGTCAGGAGTCCGATGTTGCCACCCGACCAGGGCGCTTCCTGCGGCGGTTTGAGGCGTGAGGGTAGTGGGATTTCCGCTCCCTCACGCGCTCCGCCTCCTCCTTTGCCAGCATCACTGTTTCACAGAAGGAAGTAAAAGCTTGCCATGCACTATTGTTCCGGACTATGGCCTGGACCAGGGTCGGACGCGAGAGATGAGATCGCCGCCGATAGCCGCCACGAGGACACGGCTGTGCTCTACCCAAGCTGGGCAGACCTCCACCATATGCTCCACCGTGTCCTCAGGGCGATGCACACAGTGGTCACCCTGGCGTTTCCTCCCGCCTTATACGGAACAGGAACCTCCCGATTCAGCCGTGTCCGGTGAGGACCTACGTCAGTCGGAAGGCGAGGACGCCGTGGCGCCTCTCTAGCTACTCCTCAAAGAGAGGACTTACCGCCGCTATCGTGGCGTGTTCAGTGCTGGATTGCGACAATCACACTTTCCATGTCGCCATGAGGTCCCGCCGGAGCTCTGTCCGCTGTACTGCGATTTTACGCGGCAACGGAGTTATGCCTCCTCTCGTCACTCCCACATGTGTTGGAGGGATAGTGTTTCTCCACAATTTAATGGATGTTATTATACATATAAACGTTTCTTTTTAATTACTCTATCTATTAAAAGAAACCTCATCAAAATCTGTTTCGTAGCTTTATAGATTTAATCATACAAAGGGACATAGGGAAAGAGAAGGTAACTTTGTTTTATAGTATGTAGTGAAGTGGTAAATGGCACAGCAATACAATATTAGAAATTTTGAAGTTGAAGTTTGCTTTGGGGCTTTTATTAAATAACTAAACCGGCAGAGAGTATTTATATTCCTTGCTTTAAATGAATGCATCAACATTCAACCGGTAAGATTGTTTTTTAATATGATGCTGAGTAGTGCAGCAGTGTGTTTGTACCATTTTTAACAAATGAACCGCTAACTGTATATTTTGACTGAGTTGTTCTGTTATTCCATGTCAGTTGCGTTTTGTTATACCATGTCTTATGTCACGTCACACGGGAACGACGGGAACAACGGGAACGGGATAAAAAGTATCCTATGTGATATGTCCTTCTCCCAGTTCTTATCTACCTCCCTAACAATTTTGAGCCATGCTGGTTAAGCGGTTCTTGAGTTATAAATAGAGTAACTAACACGACTTTCATTTATATACATAGACTTCATTCAAATCGGACCAGCCCTTTAGGAGGAATTCAGTGACGTACACAGGTACAGCAGATTTAGGAATATACCTATGGAAAGCATTGTCATCTACATTTGTAACAAAGATATCATACCTCTCTCTACCCCTAGAGCTTTTTTTTATTATTATTATTTATAAACCAGCGCTTGACCGCAATCCCGCCTGATGGTAAGCAGCGATGCGATCGTTGATGGTAAAGCGTGCTAGTTTATTAGAAAGCTCTTGTTTCAGTCTCAAAAAAAGTAAGTAAAGTAAGTTAAATAAAAAAATCTTAAATATTTATTTATTTTTTTCTCTTTTAGTTCATAACTAAAATAAAAAAAATTAAAATATTTTTGTTTATTTTTCCCCTTTTAGTTCTTATGTACAATTTTCTTTTTAAGTAATTACAAAAATTAAGAAAACTATAAACTTATCTAAAATAAAAAAAAAAAACTTGTGATTGCCCGGGATTGAACCGAGGAACACCAGCCATCGCGAGTAGACCATACCACTATCGACTACGCCACAGGGGCTATGTCAAGCCGCGCGAAATTAGCGCCCATATTATGCGGGAAATATTGCGAAAGAGAAAACTCGAAAACATGCGCTTACCCAGAGATAAGACCCATCTAGATCGATTTCTCGTCCCCGAAAACCCCCACATATCAAATTTCAGCGAAATCGTTAGGGCCGTTTCCGAGATCACATGCTTTTTCAAGCAATCAGCGCCATCTGCCGGGCTGATTTGTGAATCTAAACAATTCAGGGCGCCACTCAAACGCATACAGAAAAATTCAATAAAATCGGTCAAGCCGTTTAGGAGGAGTTCAATGACATACACACGTACAGCAGAATTATATATATAAAGATATATTCAAAATGTACAAGTAAAGCGCTTTCAAATGATACCAAACACGGCATATTTATCTTAACTTTATTTTTTTACTCTGTATGTTTTGTCCGCTAGAGGGCGCCACATTAGATTTTGTGAAACCCCATATAGCCTATAACCAGCGGACAATTGAGACGCTTCTAATGATATATCATTTGTCGAATTCTGATAGTTAAGTAGTTTAGAAGTTACGAGGGAACAGATGAACATACATACATACATACATAGCCTGTCAAAATCATAACCCTCCTTTTGCTTTGCCGTAGTCGGGTAAAAATACATACAACCCAATACTTACACCCTTCTATCACCAAACCGTAAGTCCGTACCGACCGTATGTCGTGGTGGCCTAGTGGTTAAAACACCAGCTTCTCAAGTATGAGTGTGCGGGGTCGATTCAAGGTCAGGCAAGTACCAATGTAACTTTTCTAATTTATACGTACCTTATAAGTATATCTTGGACATCAAGGACTGATTAAAAGATAAAGGAAAACGTCTTGAGGAATTCTGGACTTTAAATCTGAAATCGCCAACCCGCATTGAGCAAGCGTGGTGAATACGCTCAATCCTTCTCTGTATGAGAGGAGACCTGTGCCCAGCAGTGGGTGGGACGATAAAAAAGGTTAATGATTATGATGATGATGATAATCACCAAACCCTAATATTTAATCACGGTTCTAAAATACACATTTTCTAGATATAATATTACGAGCAGTTTCCGTGGCGTAGCGGCAGCGAACGCGGCCGTTGCGCAAGGAGGCGCGGGTTCGATCCCCGCACAGTGCAAATATTTGTATGCATGAATATGAATATTTGCACTGGTCTGGTCGTGCCTCGGAAAGCACGTTAAGCTGTTGGTCCCGGTTGTCATACGAACATCTAGTGGCAGTCGTTACGGGTCGTTGGAGCCCTCAAAAGTCTACCAATTGGTTTAACTGCAATTCTTAGATATCACCTTCGGGTTGTGGAGGTCAGACGGCAGTCGCTTCACGGGAAATATCGAAGTTTAGCCAAAATCAGCAGTTAGACTGGTAAAAGCAGACCCTAGACTCCAAAGCTGAAAAGCTATGGATGCGACTGGGATTAACGCTGAAATGATGATGATGATGACCTATATGAGCGGCCAGCGCCCGCTCTTAGATCGAGCCTTAGATAAAACTAGCGGCGCCAGCGACTTCGTTCCCTTGGAGTTAGTTATGCTCCGCTCCTATTGGTTGTAGCGTGATGTTATATAGCCTAAAGCCTTCCTGGATTAATGGGCTATCCAACGCAAAAAGATTTTTTTAAATCGGACCAGTAGTTCCCGAGATTAGCGCGCACAAACAAACAAACAAACATACAAACAAACTCTTCAGCTTTATATATTAGTATAGATAACATTATGGAAAAATTAGTGATATACATGAATGAAAACGACGGGAGGCATTCAAGCATTTTGATACCTGGTTTTTCAAGTTTGGTTTACAGAAAAAGGGATCAATATAATTATTATAGATGATAGCAAAACAACAGCCTCCGTGGCGTACGGGTAGCGAACGCGGCCGCTGCGCAAGGAGGCGCGGGTTCGATCCCCGCGCAGTCCAAATACATATTTGCACTGGTCTGGTCGTGTCTCGGAAAGCAGGTTAAGTCGTTGGTCCCGGATGCCATACGAACATCTAATGGCAGTCGTTACGGGTTGTTAGAACCCTCAAAAGTCCAACAATTGCTCTAGCTGCCATACTTCGATATCGCCTTCGGGTTGTGGAAGTCAGACGGCAATCGCGGAAATCGAAGTTTAGTCTAAATCAGCAGTTAGACTGGTAAAGCGGACCCCAGACTCCAAAGCTGAAAAGCTTTGGATGCGACTGGGATTAACGCTGGGATGATAATGATGATGATGATAGAAAAACAACGTTTGTTGAGTTAGGTAGTTATACTGTACATATTTTTAAAAAGCTATATGTTATGTAAATTTGTAAGACCATTGCGCGGCGCTGGCTGGGGCGAGTCACTAGTTTGATACTTTCGAAGAGAAGGACTGAGGCGTACTGTACTGACACACGAAGCTTTAAGTGAGTACAGTCTGGACATAAATTTGTTAGTAATAACATAGTCAAAACTTAAAAAAAAAAGGTTTCAATAAATGTTTGCGTTAAACATGACGCAACAAGATTACATAAAACAACAATTTCACACACACACACACAAAACGAATTTCGCTTCATCACCATCACAAGTCTGGCTGGGCACAGGTCTCCTCTCATACAGAGAAAGATTGAGTGTAATCACCACGCTTGCTCAATGCGGGTTGGCGATTTCAGACTTAAAGTCCAGGTTTCTTCAAGATGTTTTCTTTCACCCCGTAATTTCGCTTAGCATTATACAAATAAAAAATAAAAATTTCGGACAAAAATACATAAAACACATTCAGGGTGCTTTTGGAGGAGGAGCGCAAGCACGCCATCATGGAAGCACAACGTTTCCGCATGATCGCGGCGAACCCGTCGACCCTCGGGCCTCGCCTCCGCGAATATCCCTGATGCGCTACAGCTCCACGGCCACCCCAAGAGAACCCTGAATGCGTTATTATACTGTACGCGCATTAGTTTCAATTCACTCGTACCATAACCACACCACACCACAACGACGCCTCAGGCGTATATTTTGTATTGAAAATGAATATTACAATTCACACGTACCACATTTTGCCGTTGTTACCGACCACCTGTGTAATACGACTACATAGCAACCACATCGCGAAGGCAACGCCACCATCGGCGGCGGCACCGCGGCCACATCGCCACGACATGACGTCATCAGACGCAGTCAACAGACGTTTACTCTTTTTTCAGTTTATGATAAAATAAAAATAGTGTTTTGACAAAGTGAATGAAAGACAACGCAACCACATTGACATTTTGTCGGTACCACAACGCAACAGCAAAAAGCCGCTGTGACACTCATCATCATCATCCCAGCGTTAATCCCAGTCGCATCCAAAGCCTTTTCAGCTTTGGAGTCTGGGGTCTGCTTTTTACCAGTCCAACTGCTGATATGGCTAAACTTCGACATTTTCCGTGAAGCGACTGCCGTCTGACCTCCACAACCCGAAGGTGACATCGAAGCACGTTGCAGTTAGACCAATTGTTGGACTTTTGAGGGCACCAACAACCCGTAACGATTGCCACTAGATGTTCGTATGGCAACCGGGACCAACGGTTTAACGTGCTTTCCGAGGCACGTCCAGACCAGTGCAAATATTCATATTCATGCATACAAATACTTGCACTGTGCGGGGATCGAACCCGCGCGCCTCCTTGTGCAGCGACACTATTCACACGTAACCACAGCTTGACCACATTTTGTCGCTGCGACATGGTGTGGTTGTAGTACGTGTAAATTGACCCTTATGCTCTAACCCACGCGTATTTATTTTTTTTGTTTTATGATTCAAAAACAATTGATGACACAAAAACAAGCACAATATATTTATCGGCGCTGAGCATCGTCTGATAGCGATATAGTTTTAAGTTATCCGATTAATCGACTTTCTAATTTCTGAACGAAATGAAATGTAATCGTGTAGTGATTCCTAAACGTAACCCCGGACACTGGCACAAAAGAAGAAACAACGAGGACTGGTGACAGCTGGTCTACGGTTATCCAGAATGTGCGACTCGTGTCAAGTGGAACGTTATTTCTTAGGAAAATTATTGTAAAATTGGAGTTATCAAAGTTTGATTTAAAGTTTATCGTTATAATTGATTATCTCCTTGCCCGATAACCAACGCCTACAAAGGATCCCTTGCTAAATAAAGACGGAGCTTCCCCAGATGATACTTTTGTACCGCTAACTTCTTCTACTGATGGCCATCTTCCCCAGATGATACTTTTGTAGCGCCAACTTCTTCTGATTATGGCCATGTGCCGTTATATTATTCCCAAAGGTAAAATTACGGTGCATCATTTAATTATACCAATCGTCAGCCTATATTTTTCCCACTCCTGGGACACAGGCCTCCTCTCGGTTGAGAGGGAGTGAGCCGTAATCTACCACGCGGGCCCAGTGCGAGTCGGTGGATGTCACATGTCTTCAAAGATTTTCTCTAAGACATGTCGGTTTCAAAAAAACCGAGTGAATAGGAAGGAAGACGGCAGTTGAGCGAGTTGATGCAATGTTAAACCCAATAACACGACCAACGCTGTTGTGCCAGAGGGAGATTGATATGGAGACCCTCCACGACCAAACTCCCGATATAACAACTTTTGGCGCGTCGTACCCGGCACACGTCGCAACAAAACTGCTCACACCCGTCCTCCGTACGGCTTCTTCAATTTCCCTCTGGCGTAATATCGTTGGTCGTGTTGTTGGGTTTAATACTATCGTAAAGTACGCGGGAAGTCGATGGATGCGGGCAGCACAAGACCCGTCAGCGTGGAAAGCCTTGGGGGAGGCCTTTGTCCAGCAGTGGACATCTATAGGCTGAAGAAGAAGAAGAATAGGCTCTTAATAAACTAGCGCGCTTTACCATCAATGCAATTGCATTACTGCTTACCATCAGGCGGGATTGCGGCCAAGCACTATTTTATAATTATAAAAAAGGCATTAATAACCTTATTTTATTATTATATTACAACATCATCATCATCATCCCAGCGTTAATCCCAGTCGCATCCGAAGCCTTTTCAGCTTTAGAGTCTGGCGTCCGCTGGTAAAGTCCAACTGCTGATATGGCTAAACTTCGACATTTTCCGTGAAGCGACTGCCGTCTGGCCTCAACAACCTGAAGGTGACATCGAAGCATAGCAGTTAGACCAATTGTTGGACTTTTGAGGGCTCCAACGACCCGTAACGACTGCCACTAGATTTTCGTATGGCAACCGGGACCAACGGCTTAACGTGCTTTCCGAGGCACGACCAGACCAGTGCAAATATTCATATTCATGCATACAAATACTTGCACTGTGCGGGGATCGAACCCGCGCCACCTTGTGCAGCGGCCGCGCCCACTACCGCTACGCCACGGAGGCTGTCGGCTTACGGCTAAGGTTATATTACAACGATGCCTGTAATGAAAACATGAAGTGAACAGAAGAAATCGAAAAATCTTGGGAAGGTCGTAAAAATAAGTCGTGCCAAGTAGGGTCGGTAGTTTTAAATATTTAATTAAGTCTAGAGACACTTTTGTCCTCGCCTGCACCTCCAGACACACCGTTAGACGCTAGACTATGCGTCCAGATCCGAAAACTGATAATTTTAGAATACACAGCCGGTCTAGAATAACTAACTGGCTTCGTTGTACCTGGCGGGAAAGTTTGGAGGGTGTCCTAATCTGTATAGTGTTTTACCCCCTTATTCACAAACGTTGCTTAAGGTTAACTAGTGATTAGCGATTCTTTAACCATAGAATTTTGACCTTTTAACGTCACTTAACTTTAATTGTCGATTTTGAGTAAACAACACAATGTTTAAGGGTGTGACTGATATATATATATTGTGGCCGACATAGGCAGCTAGCGACCTCTGTTGTCGAAAGGAGGCGACAGCATCAATTAACATATTACGCATAATATTAGTAGTACCGCTTTTCGACACTGGAGGCGCTGTATTATGAATGAAGGCGGTCGCCATATTGATCTTGAGAACTGTAGTACCGCTATTGGCCGCCAGATGTGCTGGGTTTATGAATGAATCACGATTATTTGTCAATCAAAGTTGTAGTTTAAACCCGCCTCTCGACACTTGGGGGCGGTAAGATAAATACGTTTCGAATGTTCTAGAAACTCTCAGACCCGGAAGTTAGAAAATATCGGTTTCTTCCGCCCACATACTGTGGTAACGGCCCTTTTTCTGCCGGAGACGCCGTAGAGTGCGGGTGTGTTAGTTTTAGTCTCGTAAAATGTAATCGTGTTTTAGATTTTAAGACTACACCGTGTCTTTACTTGACCGAACCCAAGGATTGTATACTTTTAAAACCTGTGGAAATACCGATAATAAATCTGGTAGTAGCATCCGCCTGTTTTTCATTACTATTCAGTATTTATTCCTATTTTTTATTAGGGGAGGGTCCGCTATTGTCCTCTATAAAGGGGTTTATTCATAAACGATGATCAAAGTTAAGTGATGTGCAAACGTCTAAAATGTATGGTTAAACAATCGATAATCACTAGTTAACTTTTAGCAACTTTTATGAATAAGGGGTTAACTTTATTAAGTACTTCTCCGCTCCTGTTGATCGCAGCGTGATGTTATATCTTCCTGGATTAATGGGCTATCCAAAACAAAAAGAATTTTTCAAATCGGGACAGTAGTTCCTGAGATTAGCGCGTTCAAACAAGCATACATACAAACAAAGTCTTCAGCTTTATCCATACTAATATAATAAATGCGAAAGTAACTCTGTCTGGCTGTCTGTCTGTTACGCTTTTTTAGGTATCCAGAACACCCAAATTTGTTATAATATATCAAATAGCATAAACATCCATACCATTATGATAAATGCGAAAGTAACTCTGTCTGTCTGTTACGCTTTCCCATTTGAAACTCTCGACCGATTTTGATGAAATTTGGCACAGACAATCTTTAGACCCTGAGAAAGGACATAGGCTACCTTTTATCCCGGAAAAATTTGTTATTCCCGAGGGAAATCTAAAAAGCGCGATATAATCATCATAATAATAATATAATAACCATGGCAACACAACATACGTCAACATCATATTTTTTTTATCAATTTAAGGAATAATATTTAATATCAGTTTTTCATCTCTTTACTGTGCAATATTTAACCAAAACTGAAACCCAAAGTTGAAACAATTTACAAAATATATAAAAAGTATTCACATTTATCTACAATGATAAAAATACAGAATCATTGGAGGTGACATCTGTCATGTCACCTCGGACACAACTTTACAAAACAGTGAAATAAAATAAATATGAAATAATGTTGACAAGATCTGCCGCTCGCCGTGCACGCTCACCACCTCCGGACTCGTCGCCCAGCTCCGCCTCGCCGCCGCCGGTCTCCAGCCCCACTGTGAACGCTGTGATGACCCCGGCCGCGGCAGTTGCGTTGAGCTCGAGCGACGAGTATTTCTCTCCGCCGACGACGCCACCACCTGTTCGCCGACGGGGAGGACGCCGGCCGCCGGACTGCTTGGGACCTCGAGGCCCACTGGCCTCTGATAGGGCCCCCGCTACCGGTGGAAATGTGCAGCGCATGAAATGGACTCAATCAATCAACGAGAACGTCATGCGCGCATACTTTGGGGCTACAGAGGTGGGAAGTAACTTGACTGCGTACCGTGGTCGGATGCTCTCTCTGTTTCAGGTGCTTGAGCCAGCTGTCAACGTGTCGGCGCAACGACTGTCGGATCAGGTGCGGGTCATCCAGCGTAACCATATGCTGGATGATGTGGTGCTTGATCGCCTACGCCTCGAGTCACGGAATAGCCATGTTACGCCTGCTTCATCACTGGTCGCGGTACAACTTAACAGTGTTCCATCGCGACCCAACCTCGTCGATGAAGAGGATGATGATGAGGCTATATCCGTGACTCCTCAATGCAATGAAAAAGTAAGGAGCGCTTTGGAGGATGCTTTCCGTGAGTACCGCTCTACTCCGCCTGAACTTAGACCACGTTTACCTCGATTGCCCATGCATAAAAAAAACAAGGCGCTGGTGTGTGCTCTAGACTCTCAGCTGTCTAATTATTTAAAGGACAGCAAAGATCTGGCTGATACACATTCAATCTTGTACTGTGGAGCTGTTGCGATATGTCGTGTGGCTCATGTCAAATTCCCAGACAGTGACAGAGCCACACGACCAAAACCAGCTGTACCAGCTTGGCAGTGCAGGATTGAACGTCGTATCGGAGAGACTAGAGCACTCATTGGCAAGCTTATTAGTTTCAGGGAGGGCAATACACGCCCTAGAGTGATGCGCTTTGTGAGGCGGGCATTCTCGGGGACTGATGTTAGTACCCGAGACTATTTGTTACGCGTCACAGAGCGCATCGACTTTCTTAAACAGAAAATATATGCATGGGCAAACCGTATTCGTCGGTACAGGCGAAGAGTGGAGCGGTATTCTCAGAATCGCAATTTCCAAAGCGATGAAAGGTGGGTCTATAGAGCTTGGGAGCGATCAGACCAAGGTGTCACTGACACGTGCCTACCGGATGATGATGCCACGCGTTCATTCTGGCGCAATATCTGGTCGGTGCCTGTCAGTCACACCGAAGGTGGTTGGACTCGGGATGTTGAGCGAGCCTGCGATCCGGTACCAGAAATGGGGGCTATTACCATCTGCCCCCAAGATGTAGCTCGTGCAGTCCGTCCGTTGCCTAATTGGAAGTCTCCAGGGCCGGATGGGCTGCATAACTTTTGGATTAAATGGTTTTCCGGGTCGCACGCTTGCTTGGCATCTCAGTTCCAGACTGCTTTAGAGTCTGGTTCGCTACCCCAGTTCCTAACAACAGGAATAACCCACCTGCTCCATAAATCAGGTAGCACCGCGGAACCCAAAAATTATAGGCCGATCACATGTTTACCGACGGTCTATAAAGTTCTTACATCCATTTTGAAAGCAAAAATTAATACGCATATTGACAGCAACTCCATCATGTCTGCCTCTCAAAATGGATGTAGGAACGGGTCCCGCGGTACTAAGGAGCTACTCCTTATTGATATGGCCATTAGCCAGCAGGTTCGTCGTTCCCGAAAGGATCTGTCGACATGTTGGATAGATTACAAGAAGGCCTATGACTCTGTGCCACATACATGGCTCATGCGGGTGCTAGAGTTGTATAAAGTAGATGCAACTTTGCGCACCTTCCTGATGACATGTATGTCACAATGGAGAACAGTCCTTCGCTATCCAGGATGTCGAAATATTCAGAGGAATAGCGAACCGATAAGGATTGAGCGAGGTATATTTCAGGGCGATAGTTTGAGCCCACTTTGGTTTTGCTTAGCACTGAATCCTCTAAGCACACTATTGGAGGATTCAGGTCTAGGCTATCGGTTGAGGAGAGGTGGTCAGGTTATATCGCACCTCCTCTACATGGATGACCTGAAACTTTTTGCTCACACCAATTCACAACTGAAGGAGCTACTGAAAATTACTGAAACTTTCAGTAGCGCCATCAGGATGGAATTTGGTGTGGACAAATGTGCGGTCATGCATGTACAGCGAGGAGAGATTGTGGAATCCGTGGGAACCCAACTCACTGGTTCCATAAACCTTAGAGCCCTCTCCGCATCCGAAACCTATAAGTATTTGGGTATGTCGGAAGCGTTGGGTATCAATGTTACTGACATGAAGCAATCGTTGAAGGAACGCTTTTTTGGCCGCCTGAAAAAAGTACTTAATAGTCTTCTATCAGGCGGAAACAAGGTGCGCGCTTTCAACGGTTGGGTCATGCCGGTATTGATGTACTCTTTCGGCATACTCAAATGGACTCAAACCGAACTCGACGCCCTGGATAGGAGAGTCCGTACACTGCTGACTGCAAATCGATTGCATCACCCACGGTCATCGGTTATGAGGCTGTATATCCCGCGAAAATGTGGAGGTCGAGGCTTTTTAAACGCTAAGACACTCCACAATCGTGAGATATGCAGTCTCAGAGAATATTTCCTAACAACCGACGTGGGAATGCATCGAGATGTGGTCGCAGTTGACAAGGGCCTCACTCCGCTCTCCTTGGCGAAAGAGAACTGGCGCAAACCAGTAGTGCTTGACACCAATGATCGCATGGAGGTATGGAAGAGCAAGGAGCTTCACGGACGCTTTTTCAAAGCCCTACACGGGCCTGATGTAGACTTACAAGCGTCCGTGGCCTGGCTACGACTCGGTGACCTTTTTGGGGAAACCGAAGGTTTTGTATGTGCAATTACGGACGAAGTTATGATGACGAACAATTACCGGAGATTTATTGTGAAAGACGGCACAGTTGACATCTGTCGGGCATATCACCGGCCTGGGGAATCAATAAGGCATATTATCTCCGGGTGTTCTCGTCTAGCTAACGGAGAGTACTTGCATAGACACAACCTTGTAGCCAGGATCATTCATCAGCAACTTGCTCTTAAATACAACCTTGTGGAATCGGAGGTGCCGTACTACAGGTATACGCCCGACCCAGTTCTCGAAAATGACCATATCACATTGTACTGGGATCGATCCATCATCACTGACAGGACTATTATTGCCAATAAGCCTGATATAGTGCTGGTGGATCGATCAGAGCGGCGTGCAATGATTGTTGACATAACCATCCCACATGATGAGAACCTCGTGAAAGCTGAGAAGGATAAACAAATCAAGTATCTTGACTTGGCTCACGAGGTTGTCGACATGTGGGAAGTGGATTCAGCAATCATTGTACCGATAGTCGTGACAGCCAATGGCTTAATAGCCAAGAGCCTCGACCAACACCTCAGGAGGCTCTCGTTAGGCAGCTGGATCAAGGGCTTGATTCAGAAAGCGGTACTGCTGGACACGGCTCGCATCGTCAGGAAGTTCCTCTCTCTGGAGCCCTGACCGCCGGTAGCTTGGACCCTGTTCCCGATACCGGTGGGCTACTATTTTTTATATTTTTAAATGTTTTTTATATATATTTTTGTTATGTAGAAATATTTAAAAATATAATTTATAAGTGTATTTATTGAAATAAAGAATATAATAATATTAATTATAATATTTATTTTTTGTGTTTCTCTTTTGACTTCTCTTTTATATCTTTGCACCTACCATGTTTTGTCTCTGCATCACCTTAAGGTAGACTGGTAGAAAATGCCTAAGGCATTAAGTCCGCCATTGTGCAATTTTTTCATTGTGCATGAAGTTTTAATAAATAAATAAATAAATAATCGAACTCCACACGGGCGGTAAGCTAGTAATATATTTATATATATTACTATATTTATATATATTACTAGCTTTCCGCCCGCGGATTCGCCCGCGTGGAGGATATAATCGTGGAGAATATCAAATCTATACTTATGTATAGATTGCAGTCAAGCTCCAAACAACAAAATTGTCAAACGTGCTTTGTTTTTTATAAATTATAAGCTACTAGCTTTCCGCCCGCGGCTTCGCCCGCGTTGCCTAAAGCCTATGTTCTTTCTCGGGGTCTAAAGATTGTCTGTGCCAAATTTCATCAAAATCGGTTGAGAAGTTTAAGCGGGAAAGCGTAACAGACAGACAGAGTTACTTTCGCATTTATAATATTAGTATGGTTTATATTTTTTTTTTTAAAAGTTAAGTACGTCTGAAAATTTTTATATAAAACAACTATAAAAAATTCAAAATTATTCCTCCGATGGTATTAAGTAGCGTTAGAAAGAACAGCCCTAAAGTAAAAATAAAACTTCTGACATCTTATCAAACGTCATTTATTATTAACACCACAAGTATCCATAAATCCACATTTCTTTTTTATATAATTTTCGCGGCCTTGAATAAAAGCCTTTTGTCCTCTGGAACTCCGGAGTTAAAGCTATGTTCTAGCAGAGCACTTGACAAGTCGCGCAGACACCTAATATTACCGCGCCGAGGACTTGGAGCTAAGTGTAAAGGTGGCTGTCTATTATGCAGTAACATTTATAAAACTATCTTTCTTGAAACGCTTTGAGATGTAAGGTGCGTTGGAGTCGCCGTGTCCTCGTAGCGGCGTTCGGCGGCGATCTCTCACGTCTGACCCTGGTCCAGGCCATAGTCCGGAGCGAGAGTGCATGGCAGGCCGTCACTTGTCACTTCCTTCGGCGAAGCAGTAATGCTGGCAAAGGTGGAGGCGGAGCGCGTGAGGCAACGGGAATCCCGGCGCCCTCACGCCACTAGCCGCCGCAGGAGACGCTCTGGTCGGGAGATGACACTAAACTCCTAGCCACCGTAGGCGCGGGCAGCTGGGCGGTGAGCAGCGGGCAGCTCGCCGCTCGGTAAGAACCAGGCCCGAGTCGACGGCGCGTCGTGTTTCACGCGCGCCTCATAGAGATGTCAGCACATCCTGATGGGGTCCACGAAGACCGATGTCTCCTGGGTCAGATCGGATTGATCAGGCGGGATTGCGTGCAAGCACTAGTTTACGCACACGGCTTCGCCCGCATGGATATCGCTTATATCGCGTTTCCATGAGAACTCTTCAAAAGTCCGGAATCAAAACTATCCTATATTATTTCTCAAGATCAACTCTATCTTTGTACCAAATTTCAATAAAATCAGTTCAGTGGTTTAGACGTGAACGCGTAACAGACAGACAGACAGAGATACTTTCGCATTTATAATAGTAGTAGGGATAAAAAAAAATGTTATTCGGTGGTTATACTCATCATCATCAGTTTAGCCAGTTTTAAGTTCGAGATGATGATGATGATGAGTATTTCTTCATCTTAGCGTAAATCCCAGTCGCATCCGAAGCTTTGGAATCTGGGGTCCACTTTACCAGTCTAACTGCTGATTTAGGCTAAACTTCGATATTCTTTATTTCTTCGATATTTTCTGTGACGCGACTGCTCGTTCGTATGGCAATGGTCCCGCCCCTGTAACGCATCGTAACGTTTTACGAGACCCCCAAATTGCGTTACATAATACTTGAACGCTCCCTTTGCATTTCAGACTTCGCGGTGCCTACATACTACTGTAATGTTTGCAAGACAATACACTCCAGTGTCCCATAACCCTAACATACAGACTATCAATATAACAAACAAAAAGATATTAAATTACTAATGTATTGTGAAACTTTAAGCTTACACTTTATTATGAGCACGTCTGTATCGCTAGATGGCGCTAGTGGTGTGTACCGTCTCGGAGGTTGATATACATATTTTATTTTATTTTGTTTAAGAGCGGGCTCTAGTGCAGAGGAATTTGATAAATAGGTATTTGAAGAAACTATTGCCGTCGTGCCACTTTCTGTAAAGTTCGAAAGGGACAATTGCAACTCAGGCTGGTTTTACCTAAAAAACGTTGACCAAAAGACGTTTCGTATTCCACTGTTTTCTTTTTTAAAACACGATTGTTTTCAATTATTTTTATATCAAAATTTAGAAGATGAGTATACCTATGCCTCTATTATTTTCCTCTTTGTCAAAAACTTATCAGATTTGTGTAATAGTCGTCTGAACATGGCGGTAAAAATGGGTTATTTTTTGACTTTTGAAATACCATATTTCTATTATTAATTATGTTTTAAAAAGAATCAAATGATAGGGGCGCGTATAATCACGGTGTGGACTTGTAGAATAAAAAAATCATTGCTCTAAAAGCGTTATCTACGAAGAAAACAGCGGAATACGTTTGTATGGAGAAAACGCCACTAGAGTCCACTCTTAAAGATGTACACAATATGTACATTTTTTTATATATTTATAAACTAGTGTTTGACTGCAATCCCGCCTGATTTTTCGTGTAAAATATACTATTAATGAATTTGAAAACAGAACAGGCGTTCCGTACAAAAAGTGAAGCATATAATTTCATTTTCATAATCCTGATTTGATCCCGTTTTACAAGATATTTGATTTTATTCGTTGCATTAAATAATTGTAAGTCGTAGTGGCCAGAGTGGCCTAGTGGTTAAAACACCAGCCTCTCAAGTATGAGTGCGCGGGTTCGATTCCAGGTCAGGCAAGTACCAATGTAACTTTTCTAAAGTGATATGTACTTTCTAAGTATATCTTGGACACCAATGACTGAAGGTGAAGGAAAACATCTTGAGGAAACCTGGACTTTAATTCTGAAATCGCCAACCCGCATTGAGTTAGCGGGGTGATTATGCTCAATCCTTCTCTGTATGAGAGGAGACCTGTGCCCAGCAGTGGGATGATAAAAAGGTTGATGATGATGATGATTAAATAATTGTTTAAATAGAAGTAACAGCTTTTTTTTTCATTGTTTTCTTTTCAATAAAAGCACCTGCCTAATCTCTTTACCACGCTTGAATTCTAACAACTATGCAGTGCAATCAAGACTTAATTGCAACAATCTTAAAAATTACTTTTTTCAAAAAGTCAGACAGGTTGACTGGTAGAGAATGCCTAAGACATTAAGTCCGCCTTTGTACATTTCTTTTTGCGAAAAGTGTAAATAAATATAAAAAAATAAGTAAATGTATAGATAAATGAGTGAGTAAATAATACGTCTGACAATTTTTGTATGTCGAACATTCAAAATTATTCCTTCAATAAAATTATCTTGCGTTGTTAAATTGAAACGTTTTCAATACAAAATTCTGTTGACAAACATCAAAACCGGTAGTTCCTGATATCGGGGGAGCCAAACAAACTGACACATTACAAGATAGGGCTACTTATCATACGGACATGTTACAATATTTACCTAAGTAACAAACATAGGATGGTTATCTGTTTTTATGCACAAAAATGGTCGACATGACATATATAAACATTTTGGCCTTTAAACATAACATCATACTTGTAACCCAAGACGGGATAAGCAGAGGTAAATCTTAGTACACTCATCTTGACCGTTATTTTAATTAAATCTAATCTCTACTCCATTCGTGACAGCACAAGACTGAAGATAAGAAAGTTTTTTAATAAATTATAAACTAGTATATACAACGTGTAACATAAAGGGTATATATATAACAAAGGCATGGCATCTTTACATGATATCAAACGATATTGGAAGGGTTTTTTAATCCTATCTCTTTATGTTAGGAAGTTATGAGGAAAAACACCGCCTGTGAATTGTGATAGGCTACTATCATACTAATCGCACAGAGATATTGAAGACATTTATCGGATTTTGTTAAGTAACGTGACTGGTAACGAGTAGTTATTAACGTATGTAGTGTGCTGCCACGTTCGTTATGATTCGATTTTAAGAAACAATACCGAAAATTTGGTATATACCAATTTTTTGAGTATTTTATTTTGAGTTGAAACCCTTCCGATATCGTTTAATATCATCTAAAGATGCCATGCCCTTGGTATGTATAAGTATATACTCTTTTTGTTACACGTTGTATAGCATGCAAGATATACTTAGAAAGTACATATAACTTTAGAAAAGTTACATTGATGATGATGATATATATTATCAACCTTTTCATCGTCCCACTGCTGGGCACAGGTCTCCTCTCATACAGAGAAGGATTGACATAATCACCACGCTTGCTCAATGCAGGTTGGAGATTTCAGACTTAAAGTATAGGTTTTCTCATCATGTTTTCCTTCACCTTCAGTCATTGATGGCAAAGATATACTTAGAAAGTACATATAACTTTAGAAAAGTGACATTGGTACCTACTTGCCTGACCTGGAATCGAACCCGCGCCCTCATACTTGAGAGGCTGGTGTTTTAACCACTAGGGCACCACGACTTTTTTTTATAAACTAGTGCTGACTGCAATCCCGCCTGATGGTAAGCAGTGATGCAATCATTGATGGTAAAGCGCGTTAGTTTATTCTGAGCCTATTTACAAAAAAAAAAGAAGCTGAGTGCATAGGAAGGATGACGGCAGTTGAGCGAGGTGATGCAATGTTAAACCCAACAACACGAGCAGTGATGCTGCGCCAGAGGTAGATTGATCTGGAGACCCTCCACGACCAAACTCCCGCACAATAACATTTAACGCATTATAGCCGGAACATATCGCAACACCACTGCTCAGACCCGTCCTCCATACGGCTTCATCAGATATCATGCCGGAACACGACGAATTGCTAGGCGGCAAGTCCATTTCTGATGGGTGGTAACTTCTGCCGGTGGCCGATGTTATGGCCTACCAGCAACCTCGCTTAAAGCCGTCTTTCTTGCCATTTACTCAGTTTCTTTACGATCAACGATCGCATAACTGCTTTCCATCAGGCGGGGCTGCGGTCCAGCACTAGTTTATAATTATAAAAAAAAAATGAATATTCATCAACAATTAACCACTTCTGTTTGACGAATACACAAATCCGGACTTTAAGCAATCCTATTTCTTCCGGATGGCTAGTATATACGTTAATAGGATTTGTCAAACGTACGTATAATATGCATTAGGTGACGTTGAAGAACTGGGGCGGAATGCTTGGGTAGACATTAGTTCATGGAGAACTAGGATACTCCTGCTAGTCGACTCGGTAGAAATCTACTATACTAGTGAGCTTCGAGCGACCTGTCAATAGCGTCAATAGCCTAGGATTAGTCGGAATGACCCTCTGACCTTTGGCCTCTGACTTCTTTAGCTTTTTCTTCTTTGTTTTTACTTAGCGTTCTTTCTGATCTTGATTTTCTGCCGGACATAGGACTCCCCCAAGAATCTCCACGACGACCGGTCCTGCGCCTACCGCATCCAACGGTTTCCTGCGACCTTCACTAGGTCGTCGGTCCACCTTATCGGGGGCCTACCCACGCTGCGTCTTCCGGTACGTGGTCGCCACTCGAGAACCCGTTGGCCCCATCGGGCATCGGCCCTACGGGCAATGTGCCCTGCCCACTGCTACTTAGGTGTTGCAATTCTTCGGGCTATGTCGGTTACTCTTGTTCTTCTGCGGATCTCTTCATTCCTGATTAAATAGCATACTCTTTATTATGTACTCTATATACAATATGTAAAGAAAACCCTGTCCGATCCGTGAAGGTATTGTTAGGTATCGATAACTGATTCTAATAATGCCAACAAAGCCGGGCAAAAGTTTAAAAAAATTCCCCCTAAAAAAATAAATATTATTTTGAAAACGCGAGGTAACTTAATGCATGTGCGATAAGCAACCCCTTCCGCGGGCGGCGGGGGGCAGGGCATGCGGCACCTATGACGTGGTCGCATCGCTATTCGCTTATAATAATACCGGTGTTGTCACTTTTTTAAAAATTACCAAACTTCGGGGAAATTGGAATTAATTCCCGGGAAAAAAGGATTATTTCAAAATTCATTAGTATTGTTACTATGATGATTATGTAAAATTTTATATTATATTTGCTCATGTGTTTACCTAACCTTTATTATCCTTATGGGTCGGACAGGGTTTTCTTTACATATTGTATATAACAAAACATAAATATAAAGATTTTACAAGGGGTGAAACAGTGAGCGGTCTTATCGGTAAGAGCGTTATTTTACAGACAACCTTTGGATGGAATACTACGGGGAAGGAGAGGGAAATAATGTAGGTAGTCTACAGTGTAAACTGTAAGTACATACATATTTACATAGATTATACAATAAATATGTATGTACATAGAGTGTATCATACTAAATTAAATAGTTTTATCCAATTTATTGTTTAAATTTTGATATATGAATTGTATTTTGACATTTTAACAATTAAAATATTTTATTCTTAACTTTCTAATATATATTTAAATATAATATATACTTCTAATTAATAAAAATCAAATAAGAACGAATAAAATGTAATGATTAAACTCAGTTATTTAAGGGATGTAATGGGGTATCGAATTCAAAACGATTTATCAAATTGTAACTAAGAGTTGCAGAGATTATAGAATTCAAACAAACTCTTATTAATCTTTAATATTAGTATAGTTTATGGAATTTCATTACATTTTTTTATGAAGAAAAAAAAATAAAGTCTGTCCTACGTATTCCTAAATTTACACACCCCCTCAACCCACCAGAAACCGTATCATCCCTAATTAAGTAGGATTTGTTTATTCGTAATGCTAATGAGTCTCTGTGTCGGGAACCAAACCTTGAACTTTCTGAAAACATACTTTAGTGTTATAGTATGATAACATAACCGTTACACCCATTTTAAAAGCAACTGTAGCTCAATGGTAAATCTCGCGACTTTCCTAGTTGTAGATCATAGGTTCAATTTGTACCCCATCAGGCGTTTTCATCATCATATCAGCCGAAAGACGTCCACTGCCGGACAAAGGCCTCCCCCAAGGATTTCCACGATGACCGGTCTTGTGCTGCCCCATCGGTTTCCCGAGACCTTCACCAAGTCATCGGTCCACCTTGTTGGGGGCCTCCCTACGCTGCGTCTTCCAGTACGTGGCCGCCACTCCAGAACCATACTGCCCCATCGGCCATCGGTTCTACGAGCAATGTGCCCCGCAAACTGCTATTTAATTCTAGCGATGCGGCTCAGTGACGCTGTTCAAGCGCTTTGCTTTCCAAAACATTCCAATATGCTTTACTAAACATTGTGTGGAAACCGGCACATCATAGAGATGTGACATCTGCCAACCCGCACTGGGCCCGCGGTTCACTCCCTCTCATCGAGAGGAGTCCTGTGTCTCAGGTGTGGAAAGATTATAGGCTGAATAGCTTTCCGACCACGCCTTCGCCCGCGTGGAGTTCGGTTATATCGCGCTTTTTAGATTTCCTTTGGGAATATCAAATTTTTCCGGGATAAAAAGTACCCTATTATTTAATCCGGACTTCTAACTTTACGTCTGCAAAATTTCACAGCAATCGGTTCAGCAGTTACAGCGTAAAAGCGGAACAAACAAACTCACTTTCCCATTTATAATATTAGTAAGATTATGTTATGTTACGTAATATGTACCAGCTGTGCCCTAAAGTTTCACTCGTATAAGTTTAGATCTCGTGGAAATGTCGGAATAAAAAGACTATCATGTGATAATCCTAGTTCTGACGTCTGGGAGGACCTCTTATCCGAATGGCAAAGTAGGTGGGATAATTCCATCAAGGGCCGGCACCTCCATCTGTTCTTTCCATCCGTTGGCGATCGGCTGGCTACGACATGGCTGGAGGTTGACCACTGCGTTGCCCAATTTCTCACAGGTCATGGCAACTTTAAAAGTAAACTGTATTCTTTTAAACTTGTTCCTTCGCCTTTGTGTCAGTGTTCTACATCGAACTGTGAATTTGAACAGTCCGCACATCACATCTTGTGGGTGTGTGTTCTTTGGCAGAATGAACGCAATATTATGTTGGATAGTGTACAAGTTACATCCGGAGTTGTTTATTATACGGACCTTGTAGAAACTAGAACTAATTTCCGTGCGTTCAGGCGCTTTTGCCATACCTATTATTGGAATCAATTGTAACAGCAAATACCTACTTAGGACCCATTAACTTAATCAAATGTTATTCCGTGGTGCTTGGCAATCTGGGCTTCTCCCAGTTGCAATAATGTCCCTTTGTGCCGATTGGCCTAGTTCTGTTCTGTCTCCTGCTTATTATGGAGGGAAGTGGAAAAAATATCTTTTTTCTTACTCCTCCGCTATTCTTTTCTGATTAATTTCGTTGCGGGACCCAAGACAGTTGAATCGTTTCTCCGGGACTCGTTGAGCTTCATTGCTCGGCGTTTTTCTGGCGGTCTCCACTGTCGATTCTGGCTTTCAGGAGTTGCAGTGGGTTGGGAACAGTGTGGCGGGTTTTGTCCCAAAGATAAAAAAATCCTAGTTCTGAACTATACCTATATGTCACCATCATCATCATCTTAGCCACAAGAAATCCATTGCTGGACATAGGCCTCCCCCAAAGATTTCCAAACAGGACGGTTGGACGCGGCCTGCGTCCAGCGCTTCCCCGCGATTTTGGTACCGGTACGTGGTCGCCATTCAAGAGCCTTTCTGTACCATCGACCATCGGCTCTACGAGCTACGTGCCCTCTATCTATATGTACTAAATGTTATCTAAACCTTTTCAGTTCTTTTTGAAATAAAAAATAAACAGTATGTAGTTTATCTATCTGGATGTTTGTTATTCTTTCATGCAATTACTGCGGAACAGATTTGAATGAAATTAATCCTTGAACATAAACAAAGGAAATTGACTTATAAATTGCGGAGTTCTGAGGAAAAAAAAATATAAATATATTATACATATGGGGAACGTCAGGTAGCGAAGCTGAAGTTCCGGATAGTTGAGGATACTCCTCATCCCATGAGCATCCATCGTGGGCGGTATTTCGAGAAAACGTTGAAAAATAACTATAGTGTGATGTTCGATCCTTATTATTTTAATTGTACAGACACTTAGATCAATTTAATGTTAAGGGATTACAATGATAATCTCAGATTAAAACAGATTAGTGCCACTGGTTTGAGTATGAACAAATCACTCCATCGAAGCTTGTGCAGAGAATGCCCGCGCTAATGGTCGCTCGCTATGGCAAACGCAACTCCAGGCGGGTGTTACCCGCTCATAATAAAAAATCATAATTTATGCGAATACCGATCGATTAATCGACTTCAAAACATAGTAGAGTAATTTTCGGACAATTGATACTGACACAAAAGAAATCACAATAGATATTCAAAATTAACCAGTCACGCGCCTCAGTTGTGTATTCGAGGGATGTGACATTTAATAGCAGTGCCAAAGATGTCTCTGAATTTTTTAAATTATGTAAATTCTTTAGGACTAAAAAAAGCACCGCTAATGTAGAATAAGCGGTTAAATGAATATTTAAAGAAATTAGGTTTTCAACAACACATATAAAACTTCAACTATATATAGCTTCAACAAACTATCTATAGCTTCAACAAACTCCCTATCTATGACTTCAACAAACTCCCTATCTACAACGTCAACAAACTCCCTATCTATGACTTCAACAAACTCCCTATCAATAACTTCAACAAACTCCCTATCTATAACTTAAACAAACTCCCTCTCTATAACTTCAGCAAACTCCCTGTCTATAACTTCAACAAACTCCCTATCAATAACTTCAACAAACTATCTATAGCTTCAACAAACTCCCTATCTATGACTTCAACAAACTCCGTATCTATAACTTCAACAAACTCCCTATCTATAACTTCAACAAACTCCCTATCTATAACTTCAGCAAACTCCCTATCTATAACTTCAACTCTATTACAAAAATACACCTATCTAAAACTTCAAATCCCTATATAAAAATGCAGTATTTATATAACCTCCTTCAATTTTGTATATATCACTAACCTTTACACTTTTGTTACACCTTTAAAAAATACAGATCACTAACTTTTACACTGTTATTAAATGTCACACCCATTTTCTTTTCTTGGGATGGGAAATCATCAAATGACTTCTCCCGCTCTGGGCGGAGCGGAAGGGCGTGTCAGACTTTTACTGACTAAAACCCATCCGTGTTTCTTCATTTGCCTGTGGGACGGCCAGGGCCACGGTTTCTTGTTTAACCAACCCGCAACCCTGACCCAGGAGGTATCGGTCTTCGTGGACCCCGTCACGATGTGCTGACATCTCTTTGAGGAGCGCGTGAAACACGACGCGCCGTCGACTCGGGCCTGGTCCTTATCGGGCGGCGAGTTTCCCACTGCTCAGCGCCCGCAGGCCCGCGCCTATGGTGACTGGGAGTGTGGTGTCATCTCCCGACCAGGGCGTCTCCTGCGGCAGCTAGTGGCGTGAGGGCGCTGGGATTCCCGTTGCCTCACGCGCTCCGCCTCCTCCTTTGCCAGCATTACTGCTTCGCAGAAGGAGGTGACGGCCTGTCATGCACTCTCGCTCCGGACCATGGCCTGGACCAGGGTCGGACGCGAGAGATCGCCGCCGATCGCCGCTACGAGGACACGGCGGTGCTCTACCCAAGCCGGGCAGACCTCCACCGTATGCTCCACCGTGTCGTCAGGACGATTCACATAATGGTAACATCCTGGCGTTTCCTCCCGCCTTATACGGAACAGGAACCTCCCGAAACGACCGTGTCCGGTGAGGACCTGCGTCAGGCGGAAGGTGAGGGCGCCTATTGTGGCGTGCCCAGCACTGGGTTGCGACAATCGCACTCAATGTCACATCCCTTGAATACACAACATTCGATTGTGCAGGATCCCAAATCTTATATCCATTATTTGCAAAACCTAATAACAAACCCTTAATACATCTGGTCCAGTTTTATTTATCAAATATAATAAAGACCCTATCAATTGCCTACAATTATGCACATCACTACTAATATTTTTCCCCTCTTGATGTGCATGAATTAAAATGTTCGTAAATGCATTTTCTTTTAAGTTGCCGTTATCCAAAAATTCTTCATTATTGTTCAGTGTGTCTTACACTGAACCATAAAGAAGAATTTTTGGATCTCTGATTCTGATAAATTTTCAAATAATATTCTCCAACCTTTATATCAATTCCAATCATTATCAAATCTTCTAATTTCAAATATTTTCCAGTCCTTCCAATTAGAATTCCATCATCAACATATGTTGCTAAATAAATTACTACTTCTTTAATACTTTATTTTCACTCAAAATTGTATTTCCATAAAAATGTCTTCATTTAGCTCTCCATATAATTTTCAAAGACCTCATTTTCTTCACCATTATTTTGATCTTCATCAAAAAGGAGAAAACTCGCTCCTCTTTTGTTTCTTCAACATCAAAATTCTCATTTTCTCTTTCTAAACTTCCCCTCTCAAACTCATAATCAATACTTTCTTCATCTTCTTCAAATAGTTTATAAAATATTTTCCTATAACATTTTTCATTGCTAGCTTACTGCTGCACCCATTCTGGGCCCATAACCTGTTGTAAGAATAAAATGAATAGGATGCTGTACCTCCTGGGGTCCTCCTATTGTAAAAGCTTCAAATATTAAAATAAACTATAATTCACTCGGATAAACTTTATTTGCACTTCATGCTTTAACAAACAACAAAACTCTAGAAAATAGTTATATGGATCATGTCTATAAATTTAAACCTTTCCTTTTGACCGCATTTTTACAACTAACATTTCATCAAAAACATTTTTTCTCATTTCTGCCGAATCTGACTTCTTTCTTTGTTTCTCTTGTCTCGCTTCGCACGGTTTCTGCATTTAGCCAATGTCGCGTAATGAATTATTCATGTCGAAAAAGACGGCCGCGCGGACCGAACACGGAGGAAGATTTGGTTCATAGCCATGATGTGGCCACTATGCTACAATATTTCACTGTTCTTTATGAATTATTCACTGAATGCACTTTTTACTACATAAAGCATGCGTTTTTATTTAGTAAACGACACTATAAATAATTTAAAAGTCCAATGAAAAATGAGCATGGCACTCATCTTAGCTTCCCGCCAAAAACTCCAATATGACTTCTAAACTTGAATTTATTTTCTTTATAAAAATAATCAGCCAGAGACAATATTAAAATTCAACCTCAACATTATATAACATTTTTTTTTTGTTTATTCTAAATGTATTTGGGAAAAAATATAACATGGTGCAAAATGATTGGAATCGATTCAGTTGCTTATTCTGAACATACTATATTCAGGTGTATACGAAACCTGGATACAGAAAAATAGCGTTGTATATAGAGGGCTATGCTAGGTGTTTCTCTACGTGATCGAAATAGGAATGAGGGGCTCCGTAGAAGAACTAAAGTCGCCGACATAGCCTAGCGGATTAGCTCTCTGAAGTGGCAGTAGGCAGGGCATATAGCTCGTAGAGCCGATGGCCGATGGGGCAAGGCTCTTGAATGGCGACCACGTACCAACAGGTGCAGTGTCGGACGCCCACCGACTAGGTGGTCGAATGATCTGACCAAAAACGCAGGGAAACGCTAGATGCAGGCCGCGTCCAACCGTCCTTTTTGGAAATCCTTGGGTAGGCCTATGTCCAGCAGTGGACTTTATGTGGCTGAGATGACGATGATGATGGTAGTGGTTTTGAGAATCCCCTTTTTTAGTTACCTAAAAACAAAATTCGCTTACGTATTTTCCTATAAATATAATACATAATTATGACTTCAAGGTCACTTGACACAGACAATGTTACGTATTTCCATAGCTCTATTGTCTACAAAAGCCATTATATCTGCCCAGGACCATTACAGCAAGTCGTAATAGCCAATAATACAGTTGGTTAATGATACATTAACAGCTTGACACCTTTTATGTCATTTCATGGTTTAGTGTGATGGTTTTATAATGACTTCCATTACTTGCTTAGGACCGTAGACTGCTTGTAACTAGTATTAGTACTGACAGCCTCCGTGGCGTAGCGGTAGCGGACGCGGCCGCTGCGCAAGGTGGCGCGGGTTCGATCTCCGCACAGTGCAAGTATTTCTATGCATGAATATGAATACTTGCACTGGTCTGGTCGTGCCTCGGAAAGTACGTTAAGCCGTTGGTCCCGGTTGCCATACGAACATCTAGTGGCAGTCGTTACGGGTTGTTGGAGCCCTCAAAAGTCCAATAATTGGTCTAACTGCAATGCTTCGATGTCGCCTTCGGGTTGTGGAGGTCGGACGGCAGTCGCTTCACGGAAAATGTCGAAGTTTAGCCATTTCAGCACTTGGACTGGTAAAGCGGACCCCAGACTCCAAAGCTGAAAAGGCTTCGGACGCGACTGGGATTAACGCTGGGATGATGATGATGACTGCTTGTAACTAGTATGTACAGGGGGGCAATCGCGCTAAAATAATTCAACTAAAACAGAATTGGATTCCAACCATACCATAACTTTAGTTATGTTTCATATCGCGCCAACCTTTTGACAGATGGTTTAACCACAACTGGATCGCAATTGGAACGTAACCGCTGTCCAACTGAAAAAGTTGAAACAAAGCTAAGTTTTTCTCTGCCATTTGTCAAACTTAAGTCTAAACGATTAGATTTACATATAATTTATTTAGTTTTAATTATTATATCTGACGAAATGTATCACTCATGCATTGATTTTACTTCATTCGAAGTTAAAACTTTGGCGCGATACGAAATGTGATCGAAACTAAACCATAACTTTAACTGGATTAGATACGCACAAGAGTTGAACTTCTAGTGTTTTATTTAGCGCGGTTACCCCCCAGGTACAATCATCATCAGCATCTCAGCGTTAATCCCAGTCGCATCCGAAGCTTTTTCAGTTTTGGAGTCTGGGGTTCGCTTGACCAATCTAACTGCTGATTATGGCTAAACTTTGATATTTTCCGTGAAGCGACTGCCGTCTGACCTCCACAACCCGAAGGCGATATCGAAGCATTGTAGTTAGACCAATTGTTGGACTTTTAAGGGGTCCAACAATCCGTAACGACTGCCATTAGGTATTCGTATGATGATGAGATGAGAAGATATCCCATAGACAGCTAACAGCTTAGACATGATTATAATATGGCGTCACTGTCATTGGTGATATCCGCCATTATTGCGAAATAAAATTTTCCAAGAATTTCAATAATTTGTTACGGGTGTTATCGGCAAAATTTCATCAAGGGATTGATCTTGAGTTGAGGTTGAATCTCAACTTGAAAAAAGAAGAATAAAAATACGTCAAATGATGTCAGGCGCGGACTAATTTGACACGACTGAACTAATATTTATCTTTTGACCTTTTCTAAATAAATAGAAAGAATAAGATACACTGAACTTAAATTTATAGTCGTGGTGGCCTAGTGGTTAAAACACCAGCCTCTCAAGTATGAGTGCGCGGGTTCGATTCCAGGACAGGCAAGTACCAATGTAACTTTTCTAAAGTTATATGTACTTTCTAATTATATCTTGGACACCAATGACTGAAGGTGAAGGAAAACATCTTGAGGAAACCTGGACTTTAGAAATCGCCAACCCGCATTGAGCAAGCGTGGTGATTACGCTCAATCCTTCTCTGTATGAGAGGAGACCTGTGTCCAGCAGTGGGACGATAAAAAGGTTGATGATGAACTTAAATTTATTTACTTTTTTTTATCTGAACGAGGGAATCCGCATCTTTGGGCCCGATTCCCATTCTCAGAAACTAAATTAAATTTTGATAAAAAAAATATTGATCGACTTTTGTTGCCGACTCTACCATAGTGCCTTTCTGTAATCCCTACTAATATTATAAATGCGAAAGTAACTCTGTCTGTCTGTCTGTTACGCTTTCACGTCTAAACTACTGAACTGATTTTATTGAATATTGGTACAAAGGTAGAGTTGACCTTGAGAAATAATATAGGATAGTTTTGATTCTGGAATTTTGAAGAGTTCTCTTTGAAACGCGACATATCCGAACCCTACGCGGGGGAAGCCGCGGGTGGAAAGCTAGTATAATTAATTATATACTTTACTACTTAGCTTTCCGCCCGCGGCTTCGCCCGCGTGGAGTTCGGTTGTATCACGCTTTTTAGATTTCCCTCGGGAACATTAAATTTTTCCGGGATAAGAGGTAGCCTATGTTCTTTCTCAGGGTCTAAAGATTGTCTGTACCAAATTTCATCAAAATTGGTTGAGAGGTTTAAGCGGAAAAGCGTAACAGACAGACAAACAGACAGACAGACAGAGTTACTTTCGCATTTATAATATTAGTATGGATTAAAGAAAGGCACTATGGTAGAGTCGGCTAAAAGAATATTATATTCTTTTAGCCACTTCTAGCCAAGGTATTGTTTAGAGTAGAGTCATTATCATCAGCGTGCATCAGTCCACTATTGGACATAGGTACTCGTAGGCCTCTCTATTCAGATGGCACTTTTCGAAAATAACTGGCTCTAGTAGAGCATATATGTATTTTGCCTCATAAATATGTATATACATTGTGATATACACGTGTATTGTAAAACTAGCTATAAGTAGGTAGCTCGGTGGTAGGCCAAGCGATTCGTCGTGTTCCGGCATGATGTCTGGTGAAGCCGTACGGTGGACGGGTCCGAGCTGTTGTGTTGCGATGTGTGCCGGGTACGATGTGCCTAATGTTGTTGTGTCGGGAGTTTGGTCGTGGTGGGTCTCCAGATCATCCTCTGGCGCAGCATCGTTGGTCGTGTTGTTGGGTTAAACATTGCATCACCTCGCCCAACTGCCGTCTTCCTTCCTACTCGCTAAGATTTTTATGTGAATAGGTTTAATAAGCTAGTGCGCTTTACCATCAACGATTGCATCACTGCTTACTGTCAGGCGGGATTGCAGTCAAGCACTAGTTTATAACTATTAAAAAAAAGTACCTAATGATTTTATGTTTCAAAGTTATGTTAGAATACTTGACTTGTGTTGTACCGTTTCGATTTTTTCTTAAAAAATGTGAATAAAAACCTCAACTGTATTCTGATATAAATTTCTAAAAACAGCTAAAAATTCAAAAATAAACAATTTAGATTTTCAGTACCTACAAATCGGCAATTTCATACTTTAACCTCTAGTAAGTATTTAATATGTTAGGTACCTACGCACTTCTATTAAAAAGTAAAGTAAAAATACTCTATTTTATTAAATAAAATCTTTTTTTTTTTTCATTCAGTTTTGTAGCTAATATAATAGCCATGAATTGTGCAAGGAGGCCCCGCTTTTCAATGACAACCCAGACTAATATTATACTGACTGTCTGTCCAGCTTTCACGCCAAAACTACTGAACCGATTGTAATGAAATTTGGTACGCAGATAGCCTAGAGCCTGAAAAAGGACATATGCTATAAAACATCCCGCTATGACCAATAGGAGCAGAGCAGGAACAAAAAATGTTGCCAAAACGGGAGCAAACGCGGAAGTACATATTGCTCTCATAATTTTAACAGGCGCTTATTTTATATCAGCTGAGCTCTTTCGGTTCGAAGCTTACGCGGGTGAAACCGCGGGGCAGAGCTAGTTTAAAAAATAAAATGTTAAAGTTAAATGAATATTTAACAATCATTTAATACTAATTTATTTATTCGCACTTAAATTGTACAGAGACGGACTTAATGCCTTAGGGATTCTCTACCAGTCAACTATAGTTGATTTAATTGTTACTTACTTCACCTTTGTAGTTGACTATGCTTATAGTAGGTACCTACATATTGTATTATGTGGCATATTTAAAATTATTTACTTGATTTCGTGACACAAGTATTACGTAAATCCATTGATATAATATTAAACAGATATGATATGCTCTAACAAATTAACCAAAATAAATGTGCCGATCGGAGCAGCAGCACACACATGCATTTTTTTTATTCTGCGTAGGTACATTTCACAAGTTGGCACAGTGTGAGTGAGATGGGGCGCAAATTGCGCCAGAGAAGAAAAAGATGGCTAGTGTTTGTCGTTTGCGCTTAAATAGAATCGACGAAAACTAAAGCGACTTGCTGGACTTACCTCCTTTTATACGCTTCATTTTCAGCGCGCTAGTGACGTATCTAGCTTAGTTTAATATTATATCAATGCGTAAATCTAAATACTTAACTACAACTATCTGTTTAGATTATGTAACATATTATATAGAATAGGCTGTAATTAATTTTATCCTGCAATGAAACAATCAATTAAAATTAACTTAAAAAATAAAAACGACATTTATTAAAACTTAACTAAATTCTGATTGATATATTGCATGGTAACATTTAAAAAAACTTAATTATTTAGAATAGTACCATTCTTTATTTTGCTCTCTGTTATTTATAATCCAATGAAACCGTCAACCAAAAATTACTGAAATAAAAAGACGGCATTTAATAAAACGTATTTTAATTTCTGATCAGAAATTAAATGCCGTCCTTTTATTTCAGTAATTTTTTGCATTGTAATATTAATAAAACCCTGTACCCATCATAATAGGAATATAATTTATAATCAATCAAATCCTAAATCTTATTAAAAAAGGAAACATATTTTAATGATCATTCTTTTTGGCCATAATAATCGATTCTAAATTGTCAATGGAATCCTCAACTCGAATACTAAGAGCTTCATTAATAACATCGACAGATAAAAAAAGAATTCTTTTATTCGAAATAAATTCATTTGGCTTAATTAGCATAAAATTATGAATGATTATTGTGTGCAATATCGTCTGCTGTACGGCGTCATACCCTTTTACGACTGTATAACCAGTTGTGGACTTTTTTCAATGGCCGCTAACGGATGCGTTCGTGTCGAACCAAAAAGCTTAAAATATAAACTTTCCAAAAACAATATTTATTATTACAGAATTATTTAGGAAAATAATTACAATCACAGTCAAAAATAGAGTTTAGTAAGTTCATTTATGGGTTTTACTACATTTTGTATTTTCGTATTGGGCAACAACTAAAATGGCGACGGAGGAAAAGCTCGGTAAAGCTCGGAACGCGTCGGTAACACCGAGGGTACAGGGGCGCGGGAGGGGCGAGCATGCGTACCGAGCCCGCAGGTCGCATTCCAGTAGTTCGGCCGACCACCGCGCGGCGCTTACGTGCCCGTCCCAGTCCGCGTCGCCCGTTCCCAATACAAAGAACACCTCTGTATTGTAAAAAATCTGTGATGTATTGATTAATTTCAACTTTATCCTCACACAAATAGCCGTCTAATACAACCGTGGAGTTCAAACCAGTGTTTTAACCAACGAAAGCGTCGTTTTCAACGCGTTTTGAACGGGCCACGTCCTATGGAATTCCACATTTATCGTTGAATAGAATCTAGCGAACGGAGAACATGGAGGACCCATCGCGTCGCCTCTGAATGGATTGATCGTGTTTTATATGTGAAATTGTGGACGTTCAGTGATGTATAGTGATCGCGGAATATAAATATGGATTGGTATATGGGTGGTAGTGTATAGCTAACAGCAACTTCTTAGCATCTTCGTCGAATAATGCTAGTCGAATAAACCAGTCAGGATGGTGTCGCTAACTTACTTTGGGCTTCGTCACACGCCGTGGACCGTCCTTGTGCTTATTTTCTTCATCGAGAGCGTGATGGGGAACTATGCAAAATCCTTTTACATACATTGGAACACCACAAACAGCATATTCAGAATAGACAACACAGATCATGTATTTGACTTGAATAAAGGAAATGCTCAGTTCGAATACGACCAAGTGAATATAATCTGTCCAGTGTATACCCCAGGGACTTTTGAGGAGGACACGGAAAAATATATAATTTATAATGTGAGCAAAGAAGAGTATGATACGTGTAGAATAACTAATCCGAACCCTAGAATAATCGCTATATGCGATAAACCGCACAAATTGATGTTTTTCACCATCACTTTTAGACCGTTTACTCCACAACCGGGCGGTTTAGAGTTCCTCCCTGGAAAGGACTACTATTTCATATCGACGTCCAGTAAAGATGACTTGCATCGACGTATCGGGGGCCGATGTTTGAGTCATAATATGAAGCTAGTGTTCCGAGTGTGCTGCAAGCCGGAGGAGCAGTCTCCGGCGCCAGCACCTCAGCCAACACCCCCGCCTCCCCCACCGCCACCAACGACCCCAGCGACCACCACAACGACCACAACAATGAAGCCAGTTACTAAAAAGACGCACAAGTATGACAAGACGCCGAATGAGGTGATTAAGAGTGAGGAGTTGTCTCACTCTCGCGGGGCAGCTCTGGCTTCGTCGCTCGCTTTGGCTCTGGCGGCGAGTGCCGTATTAGCTCCGCTGGCTCGGTGAATGTGCGCCCGGGCGGCGCGACCACCGCGTCCCGACCTCGCCGACAAACCAGGTCCGGCCACCACACAAACTTTACACACGCTGCATTTACGCCCTGACACTCTTATTTACACGTGAATTTGTGCGTAGTGTGTTAAAAACTTAAGTGGTGTACTGCATTAGTGATGTGCCCTAAGGATTGTGGATCTTATCGAGTTGTAAGTAGTCGAATGGTGATTTAGGGATGTGCAAAACTGAAGTTCCGAAGTTCCAATTTGACAGAAGTTTAGGCTTAAGGAACACGAAAGCCTAATTTTTATCTAAGTTTAATGGGCCTACTGAATAATCGAACTAATATGTGACGTTAATTTCATTAGAGGACATCAAACTGTAGTCTATGATCAGTTATATATATTTATATATAAAGAAATGTTAACATGTATGATAAAATTAGGTTTCTTAAAACCATTTAGGAATTAACGATTTTTTATATTTTTCATTATGCAAAGGATATTTGAATAAGACTTAGGGTTCTTTATGGATCAAAATGCAGATATAGGAAAACGTATATAAAAAATTAGGTAGCTTTTTTAAGTTTTAGTTCAAAAGACAAGTTTTTTTTTAATTATTTTCACAACGGATAATGCATTAATTAGAATTTATTTATACTATAAATGAAAAACTTTGGACAAGTTAAGAATCTTGTCTAGAAAACTGTGATTTTGGTTTTAGTATTTTTCTCTTTATAATATGCTTTTATTATGTGATATATTTACCTTTTATGTATTAAAAATGAAGCCTTTTCACCTCATTTTTCGTGACTGATTTTTGCATTTCAGCTTTTTTCTTTTATTTAACGAAAAATAATTGAATAATAAGCACGTCACTATCTTTGAAAATGGCGGCAGAGTCAATGAAATGTCAAAAAAAATCCGCCATTTTAAAACTAAAGCTATAGCAAAATGAAGTAACAAAGATAGTAACATGCCTTTTTAGCTAAATAAATAATAATTCTGACACCTACACCTATTAGAAAAAATGAAATTTTCATAAATGACAATGAAAATTTCATCTTTTATCATGATACGGATTAAGCACTCTGGTGCCATTACTGAAACATGTGAAAACCATGTTTAACATAATAACGAAATAGTCAAATAGTTTAATAGTAGTCGAAATAGACCGGTTTTCTGTTAGCCATAATTCAATAGTGACAGTTGATATATTTTAGGTAGTTTTTAAGAACGTAACGAATGAGTTTCAAATTGTGTTGAGAAAACACGTAAATGAGATCAAATTTTACGTGAAAGAAACGCCGGTAACGTTTAACAAAGCATTAGCCACGAAACGTGAGGCAATTTTTTGTTAAGCTGACAATCTCAGATAAGTCTTTTAGGGAAACTGGATAAGAATATAAGATATGCCAGAAGAAATAGATGCTAACTACGTTTCTAATAATATAACGACGCAAGTGTCAACTTGCATATTCAAGGGTTTAAGCAGAGGGCTCATTATAATGAGTCATGTCATAGAAATGATATTTGACCTAGCTAAGATGAGCCTATAATTCATTCAGAATGTGACAGACAAAGCTATCTGTCTCAATTTTCACGAGATTTATACACAATAAATAACTGTATGAAGTAATAAGAAAAGTGGCAGGAATCAGTTTCATAGCTACACTAACTAGAAAAACAAAAATTTTTACCAGGAAAACAGGCTATAAAGAATGTTAAAAACATCTGGCCACAGACGACACAATCTTTTTATCGTTCCAAAAATAGGGCTAATTAAAGATAAAAAGAACGTGACACGTAAAAAGGTTTAAACTCTTTTAAAAACAAAACGGTTTTAACAGTGACTTTGGTCATGCATTGTTTTCTAAACAAATGTGCGTTTAAATATAGACTCCGGTCGTGTATGAGCGTTTATGATGTTAAGTTGAACTCGCATACGTTTGAATAACTTAATTTTACAATAACGATATTCATGATAATCCTAAGACAATCTTAGTCTATTTTGAGGTCCGAACTGAATTACTAACTGAATCTCGGTGTCATCTTTCGAAAATCCATTGCGCCTTTGCGATTTTGCTACTCGTGGCAACTCATCCTTTGATTGTCTTATCTCCAGCGCTGCAATCCCGCCAGATGGTGGCAGGAGCAGTGATGCAATCGTTGATGGTAAAACGCGCCAGTTTATTAAGAGCCTATTCCCTGAAAAAAAAGAACCGAGTGAATAGGAAGGAAGACGGCCGTTGAGCGAGGTGATGTAATGTTAAACCAAACAACACTACCAACGATGCCTTACCTTCTGGAGACCCTCCACGACCAAAATCCCGACACAATGACATTTGGCGCATCGTACTCGCGGCACACATCAAAATACAACTGCTCAGACCCGTCTTCCGTACGGCTTCTCCAGACATCATGCCGGAACACGACGAATCGCTTGGCGGCAAGACTTTTGGTGGGTGGTAACTTCTGCCGGCAGCCGATATTATGGCCTATCACCGAACCTCTATTCAGCCAAATCTTTGTTACAATATGCACCAACATTTTTGTTACAATATGCTCCACTTTATTACACTAAGGCTTTTCTTTGTACCAAAAATGAATATTAAACCAGCTGTTTTGTGTAATATCAATACAGTTAGTTCTGGTTCCCAGTAACTGTCATCCAGTTTTATGATGACCGTGAAAGAAAAATTATAATGTTGAATCGATTTTAGACGATGCGTATTTGAGCGTTAAATAAATAGCAGGTCTCAATCGGTCGTGACTTGTAAAATTTCTGTTCTCAAAAGCAATGCGCAACTAGAAAAAATACTATTTGAATATTGGTTTTCTCCTAAAATGGGAACGTTGATAAATGTACCCATTTATCTTAAACGACACTAATACTTGTTTGGTGTGTTAAAAGATAAATATGGCGGATTTTGGGCAAATATCTTTCATCTTCCATATTACTTAGTTGTCACAGCTTTAGCGAAAACCGTTAAAAGTAAATCCTTCAAAGAGAAAATATACTCTTGACAACCTTATTGCCTGCTTCAATGAGCTTAGCCTTTTAAGGCTCTCGAAATATTCATCTCCTGTAGTTTAGATAGATCTTATCCAAAAAATAAACAAGTTTAATCTGTCTATCATATTCTTCCTGCGACAGATGCCTCTTAGGAAAAGGGAGAGCGAGAAGATCCATTAAAACACTTTGTCATTTGGTTAACGGATACTAATCTCATTACAAATGCCGCAAACATTAGACAATACGCCTTAACACACTTCGGTCCAGGAAAAATGTGACACACACCTGACGCAAGTGTACACGTCACAATACTGAAAACTTGGAAGATATTATTTGTCGCAAACATTCTTGTACACCTGAATTCTTAACACTGCAGGCCAGCTTTATGGCGTTACTTGTGACCAGGTGTTCAAAATTAAAATCGGTGTTACTAGTCATCCAATAGGCAATACACAAGGAAGTGATTTTCAAGGATCGCTGTAATCGAAATCGTTAAGATGTTTATATACACATAAATGACTTTTATGGCCTCAAAGCTGAAAAGTACAATTTTCTGCCGGAGTCTCTCGTTCCCGACAGCTATAATCTCTTTGGAAGTGAATAGGTTTCTTTAAGGCAGGTGTGTTCCATTGTCGATCATAACATTGCTTACCATTAGTTGAGACAGTGGTTATATGCAAGTCTATCAATAATTTAAAAAGGTATTTCTGTCGCTACAATACTCCTTTGAGTGAAAAAGACAGCATGACATTGTGAGTTCGACGGATAATTTGGTATGTTTAGAGTATTATAAATCTTTGGGTCGGTTCTAAATAAGAACAGCCGCACTGGACGATCGGTCAAGTTGACCATCTTTTTATACCCATCCGTGCTTCAGAAAACACGTTAAGCCGTTGGTCCTAGCTCTCATTCGTAGATCTTTGACAATTGTAACGGGTTATAAGAAATCCGTAGGTCTGACTGGTTTTAACAATGGGTATCTGGGTTGTGGTATCCAGATAGCTCATCGCTCCAAGTAAAATACTGATATTCAGCTGAATCTGGTAAGACTAGAACATAATTGGGAAAAGGCTATGATAGGATATCTTTAGGTCATAAAAATCTCGTCTTTTCCTTACGTGATCGTAAGGGTATGAAATTTAAGTCGATTTTTGCCAGAAGTTGTTAAACTTGGCTTTTGTAATATAGCTCCTATATTCTGTATTGCTGTTGTACAGTTGTTTAGAATGCCAAAACTATATTTGGTGTTAGGAACTACCAACCCTACAATAATTTAAAATTTTTCATAATGTCATTGTTTTTCATTTCTAATGTCTGATGTCCGTTGTAGATTATGAAGAAACCTTTTCTTCTGAATCTTTTTAATATCATGTTTTGCAAGTTCAGACTCTCATTTACTTTCATAATGATGAGTATTATGGTCATCATAAATTGCCTTTAATGCTTCATTATTCTGTGCAAATTTCCTACCTTCGTTCCCTATAACCTCCTCAATATTCACATTTACATCCGAGTACAAAATTCAAAAGCATAGGTTAGACTTGTGCTAATGCAATTAACATTAGAACGTCTGGAGTATTGCTCAACCCTATAGAGAAAGCGTGAAGCAATAAATTATGGAGAACAATAGCCTTATGTCTGATTCCTACATATGTCGTAGTTCGAGGAGCCGTATCTTTGCCAATAATGAAGCGTAGCCCATATAGTTTACCATAGTAGCCATTTCGTCTTTTGAAATCGTTTTGTAGTTGAATAACCTGAAGCTAGTTTTACACAATACAATTTTCTTCCATGTGGGAAATAATAAAACTGACCGAGAGAATAACTCACATCTTGTAAAGGCTGTTCAGATTGTGTATCATTAATCATTACTTTAACTTCTCTTAATATTAAGTTCGTTCACAGTTTGTTTTTAGTTTATAGCCCTCAAAAGACTGACTAGATTTGGAACGTTTTTTTTTACATGGGGCCTTCTCAGTATTGCCGATGGGTTTACCACAGATATAGAAATCGCACCGGGTTCATCTCGCAAAGTAGAATGAAGTTTTATTAAACTGACTGCTTGTAAAAACTCAAGTTTTCTGGATATAAAAACGAAACTTAAATTGCTTTTGAAATTACTATTCATCATTTTCGCAACATGGTATGTTTCTTTGGTGTCTCACAGGGTTGTATCTTAGGCTTTATTTCTTTATTGTATCAATTACTGTCGTATTTTTTGAGCCCGAAAGTGTGAAAGGCGAGAATATAACCACTCGCACAGGTATATACGAAGTAACCAAGTCTCGACTGACGTTGAGTGCTTCTATTTTTATTTTAAACCAAACAGTTAAACGTCTACTTAGCATTTCTGGGTACAGGTCGTTTGTTTAAACGTGTCTTAAGCTATTTTCAGTGTCTGAAGGGATTGTGAACGAACCAATCTCCCTGGCATGTTTGTAATAATTTAGACGTATATTTTTTTTGTACACACCTTTTTGATGTTTCGGGACTTGTTAAAACGTCATGGCTTTCTCTTTTTTTAAACTGTAGTCATGGTTTGTGTTTTTGGTGGCTTATGGAGATGTTTTTGGAAAAGGGTTCGTTTGTCATTAGTACATTACTGTCTACCAAAAGCTCTCTCTAAACAAATTGTTCATTCATCATGTCAGTTCATAATTAAAGTACATACTATCGAGTAGTATGTTAGAGTCAGCGCTCCGAGAAGTCGGATTGATAACGCTTTAAGTTATACCCTTTATTTTAAATTGGTTAATAATGTTGCTTATCATGTCAATGAATAAATTCTTTATCATATTTCATTAAATGAATTAACTGTACTTACTTCTGTGAAAACCGACAACCAACCTCATTGATGAACTTAGTAGCGCAAAAAGCGCGTATATTATATATTTTAATTGCTCATAGCTAGTTACTACAATTACGATAAGAAGAAAGAACTTAATTGTATCCAAATCGGCAAACTGTACTTAATGAAATAATTATCTTGCGTTTCTATGAAGAGGCCGCAAGCAAATCAGTTATTATTTACAATGCAAATTGCCAAAATTACTGGGCATTAGAGTCATTAAAATCATTTTTACTATTTACTCCTTTTCATTTAACGTTGATCAAAACCTTTTATTTCCGACCATCAATGTTGTCCAGTTGGCTATTACACACACGATTTAAAAACAAGTCTTAGCTTACTTATATCTACCAGAAAAAACAACACAAGCTATTCAATATTCATTAATATGCCACATTGGCATGTAGGCGTATCCAATGTTCCAATATGGGGCTGTCCCACCTATCGGCAAAACGCAAATTGATTAAAACGGCAATTTTTTTAACTTTCTACAGACCATCAAATCCATTTTTGATTTTTTTCTGAATCGCTTGTCTAAACTCATCTAACCAACTATCTTTAAACTTGGAAGAAGTGATTTGTGCAATCAATTACAGGGGTTTCGGCAAGGAACAACTTCATCAATTTATAATACCATCTACACCATCATTGTTCTTTTGTTCTTATCCTCATTATTTAGGTTCGGTGCAACACGTTTTTTTCACTTTTGAATTTTTTTCAATCGTTTGTCCAAACTCTTCTTTACCTATCTTTAAACTTTGGATAAGAGATTTCTATGATCAATTACAGGGGTTTCGGTAAGGAACATCTTCACCGATTTTACCATCTACATTATTATTCTTCTTCTGTTCTTATCCTCGTTATTTGTGTTTCGTGGAATACGTTTCTTCTTCCATACTTCTGTATTTGTCGTCAGTTGTCTCGATATTCATTAAGCATTCTTATTTAATAATAATTCCAGAAGCATACCTCGTTCACACCGTGGCTGTCTTACAGCGTAATAACAATAAATATATCAACTCATTAAATTTTATGTTCAGCAATTTAACTAATTAAATTATTATGAATATATGGGCTTAGAAATGGGCTCTGATAAATGTAATCGTGGACAGAGTTATGAAGTATTAAAAATATTTTAAATTCAAGCATAATACGTGTAGGAGAATACTAGCGGCGCCCTGCGTATTCACCCGCATAAGTTTTGATCTCGCGAGAATGTCCGGTTAGAACTATGCTATAATATAAATGTTAATCCTAGTTGAAAACAACCTTCATCCAACTCCGTTCAGTAGGTTTTGCATTTAGTGAAAATTTGCGTGAAAATATTAGTAGGATTTATTAAAACGAGAAAAGAAATATAAAGTTGGGGAGTGCTGTAGCTTGAATAATCACCTGTTTTCAAAAATATCTTGTTCCCTCATACCACTCTCATCATCCATCTGGCCTCTTCCCAACTATGCTCGGATCCCACTTACAGTATAACAAGGACGCAGCTGAATTTATCATTACTTCACTTAAAGCAACTGCTTATCTGATTTCACATCAGGTTCAGTTGAAAACCAGCATCAGGCACTAGTTGTCTGTCATATTTGCTGAATTGGACCTTTTTGGTGCACCCGCGAGACACACTTTGCTGCTATTTTTAACATCGGGGTTTTTAGTTTCTATTTGGTTTTTATTTGTTGCTACTTGATGTGTTATGTTTGTTTTAGTATGTGCTGAAAAAATGTAATTTCTTCCTTTCTTTCAAAAATCAGTAACTGCGTAACATAATTCTCTTTGCAGAACTTGTCAGTCTTTTTTTTTTACCAATAATAAATCAAAGACCTCAATCGCTAGGAGTTTCCTAGAAATTGGAATCTATGCAAGATTCATTTTTAAATTCTCTATTGGTACCTATATTCTTCATTACAAAAATGACAAAATGTCACGCTAACCTTTAACCTCCCTTTTAGAAGTTTTCAAAATTTCTCAGTGCTCATTTTTGCTATATATAGCAACAAAATGTGTCCAGTGCTCATTTTTGCTATAAAGGGAAAAGGCAGTTTTGGGATCAGGCAAAATTACTTTGTATAAGGAACTCTTTGTTTGTAATATTTCTTAGCGAATAAGGCTGTGCGTTGTCTACCAATTTAGTCGCATATTCCCATTGTTGGAAACACCTCCATTTTAAAAGTAGTGGGCTATTATCCATCATGCGGAGCCAATACAGTTTGATAGATGTCACATGTCTCCAAATTTCTGGTTCTAGGATATGCTGGTTTCCTCACAACATTTTCTTTCATTGAGAATTTGAGATCAATAGTAGTGAAATTATTTACACAAAATATTTGTCAGTGTCAGCCTGAATGAATCAGGCAAGTTATAACTGATTTTGACCGAACAGATATACAGGCCTAAAGAATTAAAATATCTTTCATACGGTCAATGAGAACTTGAATACGGTACTGTGAGTCTTTTATAAGTTGTTTGTACTTCTTAAAGGCGCAATGGAACCGGTTCAGTAAATAACTTGCCCGTTTTAAAAATAGCACCAGCTAAATGATAGTTAGCATGTTCATTGCAAGACAACAATGTTACTGACGACATATCCTTCACATATTGTGATATTCTACTGAATCAAAAGTTTGGGACCCGTCTTATCAACTAGCAGCCGCCAGCGACTTCGTTCGCGTGGTTTAGTTATGCTCCGCTCTTATTGGTTGCAGCGTGATGTTGTATAGCGTAAAACGTTCCTGGATTAATGGGCTATCCAACGCAAAAATAATTTCACAAATCGGACCAGTAGTTCCTGAGATTAGCGCGTTCAAACAAACTCTTCAGCTTTATAATTAGTATAGATTACACAAAAGTTTTCTTCATGAATAATCTTTGCTCTTGAATGTATGTTTTATTAACTGAGACCCATGGTTTCACTCGCATAAATCTCTTTCACGTATTGGGCATATTGGGATAAAACTATCCTAATGAATCCTGGTGATAAACCATCCGTGTGCGAAATTTCATCTAAATCCGTTGGGAAGTTTTTGCGTGAAAGAATAAGAAACATCTATCCATCCATTAACAGAAACTTTCATGTTTCTAATAGAGCAGTGGTAGCCATTTTTTTCCGAAGATACAACAATAAAAAACCTACTTTATACCGCAAAACGTAATAATACAAACTTAATTAATTTATAAGCAGCTCCAGAGGTTGGTGTCGACAATATATGATGGTACATACAAACATCGTTTACATTTAAATTTAGCTCTCTAACTAGATCCTCTCTGGCGGACTGAAATCTGACACACTCCGTCAGTAAATGTACGATATCTTCCAGAGTGCCACACACCTCACAATTGGGTGAATTAATTTTTTTCATTGGAAATCCAAAATTATTCAGCGGCATGTGTCCAGATATCAAATGAATTTTTCTATTCACATATTCCTTCCAAGTTTATCCTGGAAAACACTTAAATGTGAAATTACCATTATTATGTTCTAACAGCTGGGATATAGGCCTCTTCACAAAAGGAGTACCAAGGCGGAGGCCTTGATGGGACACCCTAATGGCATAATACACTATAACCATCAATCTGAATCATTTTGAAGGTGTTCCTATTCCATTCTTTCCTAAATGTTCGAAAATGTAAACATGTCAACTCAACAACGTAAATAACGAAATGAATGTTTTTGAACTGTCAAAATGAAATCCATTGCTATTGATAGTTTGTTATGCTCGCACGTGTACCCTGCGGACTTTTAATAAATATACATCTGAAATCAATACGTCTTGGCAAAAGCGGTGTTCAATGTTCGTGTCTTTTCTGTAGAAGTAAAGGCCTGCCTTTGTCCTGCAATAAAGTTATCTCAAAGCGTTTATTTCTATTAAACTACTATCTGTTCCGACTTCAAGATGAAAATTTGCCTGTATCCTTTTCCAGACCATGGTCTACCTATTTGCGATCCAAATTCGTTCAGCCGTTTTAGCATTAAAGCGTTCCGTTCACGCGTGATGCGATGATCAAGGGAAATATGGATCATTTTTATAGATGTACAAGAACTTTTTGAATCGTGAAAGCATCGGTTAGTTAGACAGAAAATTGAAGTTAGTTGCCCATTAAAAAACATAGAGATTTCTATGGAGAATAACGGGGTAAAAACTCTAAAGACATTCTTTAAAATCAAGATATTACAAAATCTTGGAAGCATTGTCTCTTATATAGGCTGTTATTATTACATTATTATTATGTTCCAAGTACTTTCCCTCAATTTCAGACTATACAGCTTCTAGTCTAGTTTCACTATCTAGATCTTACTCAAACTTAACATTATAAACTTGTGTTATAACATTACTAGGCGTGTCTGACGGCGCACCTCTTTCAAATTGTTTGACAAAGATATTGGTACTAGGATATTGTTTTGGCCCGCGGCGCTGCTTGCTTAGTCCAAAATCATGTTGTAGTAATTGTCAGTATCTATCATAGTGACTGCTAAAGGTGTGGAAATATTCATTGGTCTTATTTCATCATTTGGAAGTGTTTTATTGGTAATGTTAGTTTCTATTAGATTTTCGGATGCAGTGAATTATTCATTTTGACATTGGTCAATTACTTTTTCTGGTGTCATCATTGCATAGGCCTCTCTACAAGCGCAGCCTCTTTCACCAGTTTTATGCTTTTCGCTTCCAGTTGGTCATCGCGTATAATATTCATATTTTTCAATATTTGGTGTATCTATATTGGCATATATGTTATTTTTATTTCACTATCACAGTTTTAAATCCTGCCGTTCTGGAATAAAACCCTTGGTGAGATAAACAAGATAGTAAGCCTAAACGCTCTTTTCAATAATTATTAGGTATATTTTCTATTCACCACCGGAAACTGAAAATGTATAGGTAGGTATACTACTAGTTTTAAATATATGCTATATCTTGCACAATTGTAAATATTAATATGTTGATTGTTCACCACCAAACCAAATTTTCCCTTGATATTGTTGTTCATAATCATCACCACCCTTAGGCTGTTTTAAATATATATCTTGGGGTTGGATTCCAGTCTTACCAAATACAGTTACATAATATTCAAATATTTTACACGGAGGAACAGAACTGAGGCCTATCTTGAGCTCCACAATCCATTTACAATTAATATCGTTATTCTTTTAGCCAAAAAAAAATGCGAACAATATTTGAACTGGTTTTCATTTTACGACGTACACTGCTACTTTTGCTATTATTGGTTGATATACCGTAAATCTTCGAAGCGTTTTATCTTAAAATATTTATGCGACTTGTCTTGTTGCAATAAAATTTAATTATTTCCCATTAATTTTTATTTTATATACATCTGTTAGTTTATGTGTGTCCGTACGAGGGACTTCTCTCTCTACTTTAAAGTTATTTGTATGTTAATTGTCTAAGAAACTGTTAAAAGATATTTGAGGAAACCAATGCCCGTAAATCTCCCCATAGCAATTATCTTTTACATCAAAGTCATTAGAAATTGGTATTTCCTTTCAAATTAAGTTGTTTATATTACCATTATTTATTCTGCAAATAATTATAATACGAATCAATGAATTTTAGGTCTATTAATTTTTCTTTTAATCTGATGATAGGCCGTTTGTTTTATTACCCATGCTGAAAATAACAAGCGTTGACTTTTTGTACAAAGTATTTGCTTTCAAAGTTGGTACTATGGTACTAGTCGAAGATTTTTAGTGATTTTAATTCAAAGTAAAACTTAACAACCATCGTTGCAAAATACAGCTTCATTTAACAATAAAAATCTTTTGTCAACTTAAATTGTCAGTATATTCAAATCATAACTGTCATATTTTGACACACGGCAAATGTTTGTAGTCTCAATTTGTTTAACAATACTAATTAATAGTTCTTACTATAATATATATAAATAAATGTTCAAAAAGGGTTTAAAATGCAGCCTTTGCTACAGCAATTTTAAACATAATGGCAGACACGTCCGTCTCCTAAAAAGGAAAGTTTTAACCATAGCCACCTCGCCGGTCAAACGGGTTGTTGACCGCAACTAGTTGAAGGAAAATAAAGAACGATCTATCTCCTTTGATATATTCGCTCAAAGAACGTCGGCCATTTTTCTTGTAGCTCGAATCTCGAATAACGAAAATGCAAATGAATCTTGTACCGACATAGACACGTATTTGCGTAATGATTTATCGTATTCGATACTTATTTGATAATATTTGTTTTTCTACAAATGTTTTTTGATATTTCGTCGGTGTTTTGGTTGTTCTTCCTGTTTTATTGGACTTTTGTGTGAGCATTTATTATTGATGCTGGTGGGGCCCAGCTGCTTTGCTCTTGCTCTTTGAGAGCAATATCATGTAGCTTAAAATTCGATTTATTAATTACTATTTTTCCGCCCACGGCTTCGCCCGCGTCGAATTCGGTTATTCCTAAATTCCTCATTTTCGGGGATTAATGATCGTATCATTTAGCTTCTAGGTTTGCATGTGCATATTCGTTTGCAATATATTACCTTGTTATAAACGACAAACAGCACCATATATCACCGAACTGGTATGAAGCTAACTATATTTTTGTTTTCCTTCGAGAGTATCAAATTTTAACCGGGATAAAAAGCACCCTATTATTTAATCCGGACTTCTATCTTTACGTCTGCAAAATTTCAAAGCAATCGGTTCAGTAGTTACGGCGTGAAAGCGGACCAAACAAACAAACTCACTTTCCGATTTATAATATTAGGTAAGGATTCCTTTTGGTGCAAGAAACCTTACAACTTTGCCAATATCACGTAAAAGATACTTTAATAGACCACCAAACGAGATATACAGATCTTGTCCGATGACATAATGCTTCTAAGGTCGAGATATAGGATCAAGGAATTTCGTGGAGTCATGAGCCAAAAAATCTGTGTTACCAAAGAATAACCATGTTATCCAGTGACTGGATTGTGAAGGTCAGATATCCACTAGCCTCATGTAGTGTTGATATTTAGCTGTATATCGGTTACAATTAAGCCGAAATCTTAAAGCCGAATCCCACTTAGTTTAGAAAAGGATATGCAGAGTTAATATTGCATTACTGATGTTAGCATTTCTTTTTCTTAATTGTCTTTTGTTTTTTCGGTGTGGTTGGTTTATAACGATGAATTCCATCCATTTCCTATAAGGCCATTTATCTCAACTCCATCCTTATCATAATTTCCGTCCTTTTGGTGTATATTCTTCTTCTGATCAATGGTAATTCTATTTGGTTCAGGAATTAATTTTGTACTGATGATCTCATTTAGAACATTGGACAGCATTTTCTTTGAAATACCTCAGTCGTCAGCGAATGTATTATAAAGTGATCTCTGATTGAATTGCATAACGTGGGCAGTGACTGTTGCAACTATATTGATTGTTATTGCATAATCTGAATCATTTCTAAGGGTGTTCTTAGCTTATTGCTTCATATGTTCTAAAATATTACATGCTGAACAATGTAAATGACATAATGAATGTTGTTGAACTGTCAAAATGGAATCCATTGCTTTTGATATTGTGTTACGTAATTACAACGCTTATTCTAGTGATATTGGTTATTATGTAATAACTTATCAGACTCCGAAGTTATCAATAAACGTTGTTCTTATTAAATACGAACTGTTAACAATAAATTATATCAGACATATTGGAGCAGAAATTACAGATAGTGTAGGTAATTTCATTAAGACAGAATTAATTGTAATAGAAAACTTACTTTTCTGAACAGTTTATGCTCAGTTATCTCTCATTTACTTATAAATCATCAATGATAAATAAACGTTTGGACAAAAAAAAACATAATTTCGACGCAAACGCATTAATACTTCATACTTTTACTATCGATTCGCCCTTACTTCGTACCGGAGGGATCTACTCATCGCAATATATCAAAACATTTGTGAATTTTTGTTTAAAAGAATTAGGTCCTATATATAAAGTCGTCACACATTAACATACTTACTATCTAATCCTTCTAAGATCGAGTTTAGTGCATTGGCACTAAACTCGGCTAAAAAAAAAATATTTAAACTATAGAGTTTAAATATTTTTTTTTTAAATACTTGAATACTTACCAATAGATCTATGTAGATGCATATACGCCATGTTTGGGAGAAAATATCTCAACTTTCTTGTCCAATCCACTTTTGACATTGGCAGAATAGTCGACATCGCTTCACCTGTCATGAATGAAAATGGAAGTCCCATCATCATCATCCTTTTATCATCCCACTGCTGGGCACAGGTCTCCTCTCATACAAAGAAGTAAGTCCCATCAAAATCCATTAAATAGTTTAAAAGAAATAACCGCAGATAGACGAAAAGCATTTTTGTTGTTTATTAAACTGGCTGCTTCCTGCGGTTTCACCTGCATAAGTTTCGATCCCGTACAAATAACGGGATAAAAACTATTATATGTATAAATCCTGGCTATAAACTATATGTGTACCAATTTTCAACAAAATTGGTCCAACCGTTTGAACGTGAAGAAGTGACTAACATACAAGCACACTACAAATAAAAAACGAGCAAACAGACACAACTTTTAAACTTACCTTAAATAAACAAAATCTCTGTGTTTTGTAAAGTCTTAAAAACCGTGAGAAGTTAAAGCGAGTCGCTAGTATAACTAACTAGGTATAAAACACACAAAGAGACCAACTTAGTAAGACATAGCCAACAAGAAGTTGTAGACAGCATTGTTTGAATACAAAACGTAATAAAAAACAGTCCGTTATTATAAAAAGAGGATCGACAAGAAATAGTACTAAATTACACGCAAAACTAGGAGATAAATCATAAGAACGCATTAATCATGTGAATCAAACAACCTCGTCCGTTCGTTTGTTATTTATAGAACAGCGGTGCTCAAAATTTCGCCCCGAACGCAGCCTTAAGTGAAACGAAACGCGACGGATTTTTGAATTTAGAACGATTTGAAATGCGAACCGCGAAAGACTTCATTAATTGTAGGATGGAATTTGCTAGTCATAACAACCTAGTAACTGACATAATATGGTTAGCGTATCTGATGTATCTTCACAATCCGGTTAGTTTTCGTTGGGGAGTCCCATAGATACTAGGTTGTGGACATATCATATAGGTGGTCCCATATAAAATACTACTACATCCCATTGAAACCTAACTCAAAATAATGGCTGGGAAAAGATTGCTAGCATTTAAGAGTAATTACGGTAATTTAAACTGTTTCAATTAGATCAAAATGTGTGTTGATGTTGCCGTCAATGATAATAATAAATTTGACCATATCATGGAAACCAATAAAAAAATTAAATGATCATATTACTGCTGCCCTTGGACCAATTAATTTTGGGGTCCATACAACATGCATTTTTCCTTCAGATCTACTTATCGATTAGCCATCATCTCGATAGTTTCCCCCTTTTTAACCTTATTGTCATCCATTCCTTTTTTTGGTCTTCCCCTACTTTCAAAACAATTTAACAACAAATATACAATTAAAATACCAGAGAATAATTGTTACAATTTAAACATTCGTCCTCATCATCATCGACCTTTTCAGAGAAGGATTGGGCGTACCTAATCACCACGCTTGCTCTAAGCGGGTTGGTGATTTCAGACTCAAACGTCCAGGTTTCCTCAACATGTTTTCCTTCACCTTATAATCAGTTATTGGTGTCCAAGATATATATACTTTAACAAACATTTAAACATCAATAAAACGAAAACTGTTTTAGATCCGCTGGCTAATTTGTTTCCAAAATGAACTAGTAATTAAGTCTTGAAAACTTAATGTACCTACCTAAGTATACAATTAAGTTGGCGATAAACATCAATAAATCGCCAAAAGATAAAAATGATAATTATAAACGCTTCTATTAAGAATGGCAATTAAAAACTTATTTTCTTTTAATGCGCGCTTTTGAACATCTTGAACTTTATAGCTTTCATTTATTTTATATTTGGAACTAATTTTGCTATAGCGGATTATAATTGATGATTTTTTGTTCTGGCAACAATAAAAATCCGCTTTTTTTTGTATGTGGTAAGACACAAACTTTTGACGTTACTTGCCAATTTTTTGTATTCCACTTATTCATGAATGAAGACTATGGAAGAAGTTTTTCTGTGTAACTAGGTATATAATTTTGTTTTAGATTGATCAAATATTTGTTTAAAAGATAGCCGTATACTCGAATTTTGATAGAAATTTGTACCTACCTACTTAAATTTAGTACTAGATAAAGTATTTTGAGTTATTGACTCGCATCGTTGGAGTATTGTTCATAGCACTGCTATGCTAAAGCGTAGCACTTTCTTATAGATTTCCTCATGCTACTAATCTTTCGTATTCAATTCTCTCTTGAGCTCATCCACGTCATTAGACTGCCCAAGCCTGCATTGACAATGACTTTCTTCTTTCGATACACTGCGAAAATAGACAGTATTGTCAATTTTTCTCGTTCAACTGTCATCCTTTGGCGCTAAACATATTTTTAGATTCAGCGTTTAGAAGTAACCGTTAAGAGGACTCCATTTTTAAAATTATAACGTACATTTCTGAAAAGAAATGAGCCGATTCACTGAATATTCACATCAAAGCATACGATTGATGCTCACGTCAAATTGTCAAGGAAATATGGTGGGCCAGCTATTTTTATTTTATAATGTTTACTGAAATTCGAATCTTTGACTCTAAGGTGGATTTATTTATTGGAGTCGTTTCAAAACAAAAGGTTTATTTTCGACCTGTTTTTTGGTAGATCTGGGATTTTCGGTTTAATACAATGTAGATTATTTCACTTCACGACTGCCAATAAAAGTCTGATGCCCAGACATATCGTTTTTATCACCTCATTTGGCAACTGAATTGGTCCTTGATAATTAAATATCTTGCTCACAATAAACCATCTTGTTTATGGCATTATTACATTTCCCATTTTCTTGTGAGGTTATTTTTAAAGATATAATATTAATTTTCCAGACTTTTCATAGGTTGGGTACGGTTTCCAGTCTACATACAACTGATTACAAATATTTTACAAGAAGCGATTTCTTCTCTGACCTATACAACCCAGTCACTGGATATCAGTATCCTCATCATCATCATCATCGTCATTTCAGCCAACAGACGTCCACTGCTGGACATAGGCTTCCCCCAAAGATCTCCATGGCGACCTGTCCTGCGACTCCCGCTTCCAGCAGTATGACCAGGCCGTCCGTCCACCTTGTCGGGGGTCTACCAAGATACCTCTTGTTAACTTGTTATAATATTTTTTTGGGAAATATTAACCATGGAAGCTTTCATTAGCTACACACAAGTTGTAGGTCACCACTGCTTTCAAATCGTTCGCGAGGAAACTGGCATTTCCTAGAGGCAAAAATTCGAAGATATGTGACCTCTACCTACCCGCACTGGACCCGCGTGGCGCAGCCCCTCACACCAAGACGAGGCTTGTCTCCCTGTAGTGGGAACATTATAATCTGATTATGAAGCCTTCACGAAGATTCAATAGATTTAAGAAATCAGCGTTTTTAACTTTGCGTATCAAATCGAATCTGATCTTTTACAGGATATTATCTAGCAAGTCTCCCAGATGATTCACACTCAACACTTTTCAACGTATCGAATTGGTTTATAGAAATAATTCGCATTCGCGTGGCAAATCAATTAATACTTTTATGAGTCATATAAGCAAGCTAAGCAATATCTGCAAGCTCGATCAAAATCGATCTTCTAATGATTCATTCCGCTTTTAGAAATCTCACACAATGCAATTCACATTCTGAATCTGCTAAAGTTTTCCGGGTAATCCATTACAGTACACCTTTATAAAATGTTTTCTTTTTTGCTGAATAAAAAATGGCCGACCTTGGTTGAGTTCATTCCCAGCGTAACCGTAAAATCGTTACATTGGTTAATCTTTATGATAACTCTGATATTCTTTTCTTGATAGTTTTTGTTCGCTAAATGATTCTTTACGGTTATCGTGTTGATTTTAAGACTGGCATTTGCGAGAATTTAGTAAATATTATGTTGAAGATATTGTTATTTTAATGGTCGAACTTTATCGACTTTTCTACATCTTCTGCGTTGGTTTTAATACTCATGTTTAAATGAATTAGTATTTACTTCAAGCCTGTATTACTATTACAGATTCGCTGGTTATCCTGTCACTTATTCTTAAATAAAATAAGTCCTTATTAACATTAATTAAAGTTCTTTCTAGAATAAAAGCATCAGCATTCATAAAAGTCTCATCAACATTCGGTTTTTGCCAATTCAGAAATTCCGTCATTGTTGTGTTCTGGCATCGATTCAAAACAATTTTTTAATGAACATCAAAATTTAGTATTAAAATTGTTATGTCTGTAGCCAACTAATTAATGCCTTGAAAAGAGGGGAAAGGCTAATACCCCATTATGAGGAGATAAACCCTATGAATTGAATTTCAAAGGGTTGAAATCCCAGTACATAATAAAATCTATAGCATGTGTTCATACCTTCGTTGACGACGGTCTAAATGCATTAATGACGTCTCTTTCTGGTTCATGACTAGCAAAGCCTTCTTTATCTACCTAAACGATGATTGGCGATACTGACGGGTGTACCAAAATTTACATAATAACATTCTCGACCTTAGAAGCATTATGAGTTTAGAGTTTGCTTTCCAAGTATATCTTAGACACCAATGACTGATTACAAGGTGAAGAAAAACATCTTGAGGATATGTTTCTTCTATCTTTCTTCTTGAGGATAGATAGGTTTCCTCTCCGGTTCGGAGAGACCCGGTCACCCGGGTTAGTTCCGGGGATCGTTGGATTCCTTTTTATCGTCCCACTGCTGGCAGTGGGACGATAAAAAGGTTGATGATGATGATGGTGAGTTTAGGGGAGATGCTTATTAAACGATAATATTAAATTGGTTTCAAGATGTCTTCCGACTTCTAGTACATAGCAGTCTTTTTTGTTTTTATATGGATTACAATCTTTTCGAAAGCAAAAAGCGTTGAGAAATATATTGCTAGGATTACATCATTTATATCTTTTGGTAAATTAAGAATTATTATTATGTCTTTAGATTACAAATAATAAACTGATCAATCATAGAAATTGTTGACCTCTTAATGACGGATAGTTTTTTAAAGTAATCGGATGCCGGAGATTGATCGAGGCATAATCGAAGTTCTATTGTTAATTCGCCTCTAGGCGTGTAGTGTCTCAGTGTTAATAAACCTTTAAAATCTTTTTGCGTTCCTAATGCTGGTATCTTTTTTTTTTCAGTACCTAATTAAGTTTCGTGGTATCTTTCTGGCCTTTTCTCAACACCTGCAGTATCTAAGCTACCTACTGAATAACCAACCACGCTTACAATTATACCCAAGTTGGCTGCAGTTACTTGGCTGTTTAAAACCACAAAATAGGAATAATTTGAAGTTCATAATCTCGTTCATAAAGAAAACCCTGTCCGATCCGTGAAGGTATTGTTAGGTATCGTTAACTGATTCTAATTATCATCATCATCCCAGCGTTAATTCCAGTCGCATCCGCAGCTTTTTCAGCCTTGGAGTCTGGGGTGCGCTTTACCAGTCTAACTGCTGATTTTAGCTAAACTTCAATATTTTCCGTGAAGCGAGTTATAAGAGGCTTAATCAGTATATTAGAGGGTTCAATTATATTTTTAGGAGCGCAAAATTTCAACGATTAAAGGATCGATCCAAACAACTAGTTACATCGATGGTCGATTTGACTGCACAAATACCACAAAAGGTTTTGTACGTTGAACGTATAAAAACTTCCTTAAAGTTATTCAAGGCGCTGGAGCGACGATCCTTTAAAGTTCATTCATTAACATTATCAATTAAACTTTAAAGAGAGCTTTGATGTCGTTCCGACAACCTTCATGGTACTTTTCTTTGGGAGAAGCATCGATCACTTATACACTAGATACGCAGTCTCGAACAAAACTCTTATCAAAAATGGCGACAAGTATTAAGCAGTCTAAAATAGTCAAAATAAATATACATTAATTTAAAATCAGCCTTAAGTGCAGTGTATAAAGTTTTTATCACAAAGCAGTGTACAAAAAGCCATTAATTTTTACGACCGAGTCTGTACATCAAACATCAAACCAAATTCAACCTTACGGGCATGCATTAAAGTCAGAATTATAAAGTAAGTACTAAATGAAAGAAGCACCCAAGTGCTGCGTTGTGCTGCGACGTTTGAATTATTCGTCTATTTTACAACGTAAATAACGTGACTGAACTGTCAACATGAAAGACCTCAGAATGACATTAGAAATTGTCAATGCAATTAAAAATCTCAACTCAATTTGAAACTCAAACGTGACGACCCAACATTTTTTCTTAGTAATCTCTCTAATTAGTTTTGATTAGTTGTGCTGTGTACTTAGAAATAATAATTATTGCCTGATTATTATTATTAATTAAAAATGTTGACCTCATTTTCAGAATCTCGAAAGAAAATCAGTCCGCTAGTTTATAATGAAATAAAAACATAATTTTTATATTTAACGCTGAAATATTTCCCAGACAAAATTAGTGAGATATATGTACTTGTATAATTTCGTTTTAGTTAAGAAAAACTGTATAACTTAATTTATACATGGTGATTTACAAATTCTGCATCACTATACATGTGACTTAGTAGTGTGTTTATATTAAGTCACCCCTATCTTATACTACTTTATAGCCCCCGTGACTTAACGCACACTTAAGTCACATATTTCTGTGTAAAAATGGACTAATTAAGTCGCAGAACAGTATGACTTAAGAGCGAGCTTAAGTCACACGGTGCTAATTGATACTATACATGTGACTTAATAGTGCATTTATATTAAGTCACCCGTATCTTATAGTACTTTATAGCCCGCGTGACTTAACGCACCCTTAAGTCACATGTTTCTGTGTAAAAATGGAGTAATTAAGTCGCAAAACAGTATGACTTAAGAGCGAGCTTAAGTCACACGGTGCTAATTGATAAAGTAGCATTAAAAATTGTCTAGGAATCTCACTCGTGCTAGCTAATTCGACGTGCGCGTGGTATATTAATTTTGCTTACGACTACGTTTATCATTATAATGGCTATTCGGCAATATCTGTCAGTCTTAATTGTTCTTATCTATGTTAAAATTTGTTTTATAGTCGGGCATAACCTTCGTAACCTTTTAATAATGGTTAAAAAATTATTTTACCATCCCTTTGACTAGTTTAATTTTTGTGAAAATGAAACGATTTAAATTTTTATCAAAACGAGGCATCTTCGATTTCCTGACATTTTTTTTTTAATTTCTTTTATTTCTACCTTAATAATTTGTTTTTCTTTTTTTCGTTACAAAAAAGTCTTATTCATAATTTTAACAGAAAGTTTGACCAACCATTTCAAATCTTATGACATAAGGTGTTAACAGATTCTGTCTGGGAAATATTTAAAAACTAATTGATATTATGTAAGCCTAAAATTATTGTCTGTGACAAGTTTCCTTTATCGCTAATTGTTAGTTCATACTAAAATAAATGATCGTTCTAGTAACTCAAGTCGAAAGCAACAATCCTATAACTTGTGCCTGGTTTTATCGAATTTTCGTTGAAGCTTTAAAAGATACTTTACAGAAAAAAAGATAAGTTATCTTTTTTTCTTAAGCACTTATACTATAAAGCTTCAGCGAGGTATGTTGGTAAAACTTTTGTTTGCTCAGTAAAGGTTGTAATATCGAAATATTTCATGACCCATTTCTGTATTTATAATCTCGTTTTACTTGAAAAGCAAGAGCAATGAACTATGACTAACCGTTTACTATTAATACTTTCAAATAGCGATTTAAATTTGGTGGGAGACTGGAGAAAATGAATTAATGATATTTTATGTAAAAGATTTTTTATATTACAGTATTAATTGTACATAAAATAAATTTATAAAGTTATTTTAACAGTAGTTCATTGCTTTAGCATCTTTTTCTTTTTTACTATTTTTAATGAAATAAAGTTCCATTTTTATTAAGAGATATTCGCATTGGTGCTACTAGCGATTGCTATCATAGGTTTTATAGTTTAATTTATTGCTAATTTTGTACTTATTTAACATTTCTATACCTAGACTTTTTTCAATGTACTTAATTTTTTTTAAATGTTTTATTAGCGAGAAAATTATAGAAATATAAAAAGCTGCAGCTACCTCTTTAAACTGTTCTAAAAGTATTTTTGTAAAAAAAAAAATAACTAATTTTAGCATTAGTGAAATAAGCTTGAGCTCTTGGGTCACTAGATCGGTCATTACGATTTCCTAAAACGATAAAAAAAAAAGATTCAAAATCCAAACTTTTCCTAAAAATGGATATTAATAAAATGAGTGCGTGAATTGACGTGCGAAAGAGGGCTCTGTAGATGTTCTTGGAACAAACATTTTTCTCACAGAAAAGTAAAAAAAAAATTAAGTAATATTTTTTTGCTCAAAAAAGATAACCCCGAAATGAAATTGTATTATATTGGAGTATATTTTTTGTTTGTTTCTTCAACATCTACGGGACCTTACAGATTTGAATACTTAATAGGTTGTAGGATGATGGTGGTAACTCTCAGTGTATTGTACAATATATTTTGCAGCTGTATTGTAAGTTAATACTGTAATAATTAAAAATACGCGGCCATAATGTCTCTGGTTTAATTTGAAAAAATGTAAATTTCTCGGTCGAGGCAGAGGTTTGTTTCATGTTTTAATTTTGTACTTAATTTTAATTAAATATTTAATTTGTATAAAGTATTACTAAATGATGTAATTATTATTTTTTTCTAAAATTATGTATGTATGTTCATATAAATTTTACAGACGAAATTCTGTAAAAAATAAATAAAACATATTTTATATTTCAAAACATTTTGTAAAAATGTTAGATTTTATTTTGAACAATATCTCTGCCTTTCTGCCTGAATTGTGGGACGAATTGTAGTAAAAGAAAATTGTTATCGAAAATGATTAAAAATTTCGCCTGGCCAACACATTTTGCCAATTGAATGAGCAGTCTAAACCACGTCGCCAATTTTAAAAAAAAAACAGCATTTTTTTTGCGCTTTCCACTGTAACAATATTAAGCTCAATGCTTTATACTGCATTATTTTAGTACTATTATAAAAACTGAGCACATTCAATTGGTATAAATGAGTTGAGACCTCGTGAAAAAAGCCACAGGAGCTAGAACAAAGCCGTTTAAAATGGCCTCGATCGCACTATCGTCGAATATTCACAGATCAGAAAGACATAGAATATAAGGTCATCTCTTTTTGACTTGAATATTTAGCTTGCAGTATTGGCAGGACCAGTCCACTCTGTAGATATGACTACACTATATTATTAAATGTAGGTATTTATCACTAGAAGTGTATAGCCGTGAGGCCAAAAAGCACTTTTGAATTATTGTAAAAAAAAAAGGATTGGGTTAGACTTCGTGGGCCTTTCGAGTGCTTTGTTTTAGCGTCCGTGGCCTAAATGAGATTTGTAAAAATAGTACTGGAGGTTTGAAAAATAAATGTACCTACTAAGTATTTGGTAATTAATAACTTGTAAATATGTTGTTATAATAAGTGTAGACCCTGTAGGTATTTATTTGTACGATTTCGGGCCTTTGTTGAAATCCAAAGTTTTTAATTTATTTTTCGACCAATAAATGTTGGAGAGAACTAATTTTTTGTTTCATTTCAAAGTTTGTATTTTCTGTGGATGATTTTTAAGCAAGGTTGTGTTTTTCAAAAATATGTTTGTTTTAAACTAAAATTACATCGAGGGACTGGAACAATTTGCCAGCGGCGGTGTTCCCGTCGGATTACAATTTGAGTGTCTTCAAGGCTAGAGTCCTATTCACTCTAGCCTCCAGAGGGTCTCCAGATTAATCTCCCTCTGGAGCAGCATCATTGGTCGTGTTGTTGGGTTTAACATTGCAACACCTCGCTCAACTGCCGTCTTCCTTCCTACTCACTAAGATTTTTAAGTGAATAGGCTTAATAAACTAGTGCGCTTTACCATCAACGATTGCGTCACTGCTTACCATCAGGCAGGATTGCGGTCAAGCGCTGGTTTATAATGTGTAAAAAAAGAAAAAAAAAATATCGGAGGCAATCTAGGCAATACCTACCCCCAAATAATGGTATTCCTACCTTCATTTTGCCAGTTAAGTTAAAGTCCCCAGGATCTATTAGAACGACAATATTGTTGCCAACCAATCACAAATTCTGTGAACTATGGTGAGGGCTATGCTAGGTGTTTCTTTACGTGATCGAATCAGGAATGAAGAGATTCGTATAACAACTAAAGTCGTCGACATAGCCCAGCGGATTAGCTCTTTCAAGTGGCAGTGGGCGGGGCATATAGCTCGTAGAGCCGATGGCCGATGGGCCAGAAAGGCTCGTGAATGGCGACCACGTACCGACAAGCGCAGTGTCGGACACCCACCGACTAGGTGATCGAATGACCTGACAAAATTCGCAGGGAAGCACTGGATGCAGGCCGTGTCCGACCGTTCTTTTTAAAAATCCTTGGGGGAGGCCTATGTCCAGCGGTGGACTTCATGCGGCTGAGATGATGATGATGGCTCACTATTCATCCACAATCAGCTCACCCTTTTACAGCTGCAGTTTTTGTAGAAAAATACTGCAAGACCAAAACAAAAATATGCATCCTTTAAACAAAATTATGCACTTTAAAAGCATCGCATAATCGCTTCTAATGGCTTTTAAACTGCACTAAACAAAAAACCAACAACAATTAGAAATTCTAAAGCGAAACGAAAAGAAATACGATGCTTGTATAATTAGCATTAATTTATGTAGGTAGCCAAAAGATCAGGGAGACCGTGAAATGTATTATGAATCATTCATCGTGTCTCAGAGTTACCTGCCGTGCTTATTTTGGGGGTATTATACTCATCATCATCATCATCATCTCAGCGTTAATCCCAGTCACATCCGAAGCCTTTTCCAGCTCTGGAGTCTGGGGCCCGCTTTTACCAGTCTAACTGCTGATTTTGGCGAAACTTCGACATTTTCCGTGAAGCGACTGCCGTCTGACCTCCACAACCCGAAGGCGATATCGAAGCATTGCAGCTAGATCATTTGTTGGACTTTTGAGGGCTCCAACAACCCGTAACGACTGCCATTAGATATTTGTATGGCAACCGGGACCAACGGCTTAACGTGCTTTCCGAGGCACGACCAGACCAGTTCCAATATTCATATTCATGCATACAAATATTAGCACTGCGCGGGGATCGAACCCGGGCCTCCTTGCGCAGCGGCCGCGTTCGCTACCGCTACGCCACGGAGGCTGTCTTTGGGGGTATTATACTGTTGGTTTCAAAATCCGAACTAATCTGTGTATAATCCATACTAATATTATAAATGCGAAAGTAACTCTGTCTGTCTGTCTGTCTGTGACGCTTTCCCGCCTAAACCTCACAACCGATTTTGATGAAATTTGGCACAGACAATCTCTAGACCCTGAGAAAGAACATAGGCTACCTTTTATCCCGGAAAAATTTGATGTACCCGAGGGAAATCTAAAAAGCGCGATATAACCGAACTCAACGCGGGCGGAGCCGCGGGCGGAAAGCTAGTAATATTATAAAGCTGAAAAGTTTGATATAGCTCTTCGAGTCGCTAAAATTAAGTGGCAGTGGGCGGGGCACATTGCTTGCAGAACCGATGGCCGATGCGGCAGTAAGGTTCTGAAGTTAGCGGCCACGTACCGGAAGACGCAGCATAGGGAGGCCTTCAACCAGGTGGGCCGATGACCTGGTGAAGGTCGCAAGAAGCCGGTGATCCAGGCAGCACAAGACCGGTCATCGTCGAAAGTCTTGAGGGGGTCTTTCTCCAGCAGTTTACCTCTATAGGCTGAAGAAGAAGAAGAAAAGTTTGAATACTTAAAATTACTAATCTCAGTAACTACTAATTGAAATTTAAAAAATATTTTGTGTTAGATAGGTATTCCATTTATCGAGAATGGCTTTTAGCTATATAACATCACGATGCGACCAACAGGAGCGAAGAAACAATAAAAATTGTAGAAAAAACGGGAATAATTAATCATGTTTGCGCGTTCATTCCGCTCCGTAAACAGTTGAAGTTACCCAAAAAATATACAAAGTTTCTGAATCGCGATGTAAATAACAAAAATTGACGTGTACGATTTTGTGGGAAACAGCTATTAAATAAATATAGTTTAAAAAACTAAAAAAACATGCTTTTAAAAATATATCAAACTAAAAAGTTAAAAATAATAAAAAAAAGCGTGACGCGCTTTGTGCCATCATTTTTGTATATTAAGCGCCTCACGCTTTTTTTTAAATTATTTTTAAAAGCATGTTTTTTTTAGTTTTTTAAACTATATTTATTTTCAACTTTTTAGTTCGATATTCTTTTAAAAAAAAACAAACGACCGAACGTATTGAAAACGGTGGAACATTTTACAGTAATGATCCGCTCATTCGTAGTCCAAAGAGTTAGAGACGGACAAACAAACAAACAAGCAAACTTATAAGTGAAGCTAATAAAAAGCATGTAAATAAATAAAAGTCCTCCAGACAGCCATGGAGGTCAGACGGAGACCCTTTGGTGCCGGAATATTATAGTGCGGTAAACATTTATGCTGTAGACACAAGTTGTTTATTGTATATCATAGTAGTTTATTGTACTCTATGGCCCGAATTCCTTTGTCCACAAACTAAATTAAATTTAAGTTCTTAAGTTCTGTGCATCCTTTTTTTTTATTTAATTAAGAAAAGGACAGAAGATAAAATGTCAGTTTACCCCGAGTTGGTCTCCAAAGCCTAGAGCACAGGCGTAGAGTAGCCAGCCTTTCGGTGTTCTATAGGATGCATTTCGGGGATTGTGCGAGGGAATTACATGATTTAATTCCACCATCGGACGACCCGTCGTACGGCTGGTTTCCACCCTTAGGTACGTCTTCGCCTTTCGCCTCCTCCTTTATACCGCGTACTTCGAGGGACTGGAACAATTTGCCAGCGGCGGTGTTTCCGTCGGACTCACAAGAGAGTCGAGTCGAGTTGTCTACAATTTGAGTGTCTTCAAGGCCAGAGTGAATAGGCTCTTAATAAACTAGTGCGCTTTACCATCAACGATTGCGTCACTGCTTACCATCAGGCAGGATTGCGGTCAAGCGCTAGTTTATAATATAAACTTAAAAAAAAACCTGTCAAATTAGTGCGCTCCTGACGTAAACTGGCGTATTTTTAGTCGTCATGTTTATAATCACGTCTAAACTGTCTATGGAGTATTTTAATTTGACGGGATTAAACTAAAATGTTCTCTTCTATCCTTTTCTTAACGAAATGGAAAGGAAAAGATGCATTTAACTTAAAATTACTTTAGTTTGGGAACAAGAGAATCAGCGCCAATATCATGCAAACGTACTAAAACGTACGTGTACGTTTAAAAGAGTGTCCATGGAGTTTCTTGCCCGTTCTTCTCCATAGGTACCTACTCTTTGGAATGGGCGACTAGCTTCATCTTATTGACTGACCGACCTTCTGACAATTCGGCAGTACTTCACACCTGGGCAGCTTCTAATGTTATACAAAGCACAGGTCCGTTCGTGTGTGGAGTACTGCAGCCACATTTGGGCTAGTGCTGCCAAGTGTCACCTGACCACTTTGGATTCAGTGGAGAGACGTGCAAAGAGGCTGATTGGTGACCCTGATCTAACTCGAGTTGGTCTCCAAAGCCTAGAGCACAGGCGTAGAGTAGCCAGCCTTTCGGTGTTCTATAGGATGCATTTCGGGGAGTGTGCGAGGCAATTGCATGATTTAATTCCCCCATCTCCGTTCCACCATCGGACGACCCGTCGTACGGCTGGTTTCCACCCTTACGTTGTTAACACCACTACGATCTGGACGAAGCGTTTCGCCTCCTCCTTTATACCGCGTACATCGCAGGACTGCTGGAACAATTTGCCAGCGGCGGTGTTTCCGTCGGACTACAATTTGAATGTCTTCAAGACTAGAATAGGCTCTTAATAAACTAGTGTGATTTACCATCAAGGATTGCTTCACTGCTTAGTGTCAGGCAGGATTGCGGTCAAGCGCTAGTTTATAATTTTATAAAAAAAAAAAAAGAAAAAAGCACCAGCCTCTCAAGTGTGCGGGTTCGATTCCAGGTAACTTTTCTAAGATATATGTACTTTCTAAGTATATCTTGGACTCGACGTACCCTTTGGGTTGTGTATGGAGTACTGCAGCCACATTTGGGCTGGTGTTGCTAAATAACACCTGGCTACTTTGGATTCAGTGGACAGCCGTGCGAAGACGCTAATTGGCAACCCAGATTTAGCTCAAAATGGTCTCCAAGCCTGAAGTGCGTGCGTAGAGTAGCCAGCCTGTCGCGGTCGGTGTTCTATAGGATATATTTTGGAGAGTGTGCGAGGGAAATGCATGAATTAACTCCCCCATCTCTATTCCATCATCAAACGACCCGGATACCACCTTACGTTGTTGACACCACAACGTTCGGAACGAAGCGTTTCGCTTCTTCTTTTATACCTCGTACATCGAGGGACTGGAACAATTTGCCAGCGGCGGTGTTTCCGTCGGACTACAATTTGAGTGTCTTCGAGGCTAGAGTGAATAGGCTCTTAATGAACTAGTGCGCTTTACCATCAACGATTGCGTCACTGCTTACCATCAGGCAGGATTGCGGTCAAGCGCTGGTTTATAAAAAGTAAAAAAAAAAAAATTCAAAAGTGCCTGTAACTGGTTTATTTGGAATAAATGCTTTGATTTGATTTGATTTACTCTTAACGTGTAACCTTTAATGCTAATAATACAAATGTCTCTCTTACTCTACATCATCATTTCAGCCGAAAGACGTCCACTGCTGGACATAGGCCTCCCTCAAGGTTCTACACGACGACCGGTCCTGCGCCTCCCGCAGTTTCCCACGACTTTCACTAGGTAGTCTGTCCTCCTTTTCAGGGGCCCAGTTACCTACAGCTGCAGTTTTTTCATTGACATGGTAAGCACAGTGGCTGAGCGATTGACTGTTGCGCTGCGAAACGCTGGTTCGATTCCCACACAGAACAACTATTTTAAATCAATAATTTAAGTAGAAAATTGGTTGTTACGGCTCATAGACTTAGATCTGGACATATTCCATGTAATAAGTTTGGGTTCATAATGAAAAAAACGATGTCGCCTGTATGGAGTGTGGAGTTGTCGAAGACTTACACCACTTATTGATGGATTGTGTCTGGTACAAGTCTGGTAGAAATGAATTGTTCAGGGTCTTGAGGCTGAATAGACATGAAATAGGCACATTCCATAAAATTGACAGCCTCCGTGGCGTAGCGGTAGCGGACGCGGCCGCTGCGCAAGGTGGCGCGGGTTCGATCCCCGCACTGTGCATGTATTTGTATGCATGAATATGAATATTTGCACTGGTCTGGTCGTGCCTCGGAAAGCACGTTAAGCCGTTGGTCCCGGTTGCCATACGAACATCTAGTGGCAGCCGTTACGGGTTGTTGGAGCCCTCAAAAGTCCAACAATTGGTTTAACTGCAATGCTTCGATGTCGCCTTCGGGTTGTGGAGGTCAGACGGCAGTCGCTTCACGGAAAATGTCGAAGTTTAGCCGTATCAGCAGTTGGACTGGTAAAGCGGACCCCAGACTCCAAAGCTGTAAAGGCTTCGGATGCGACTGGGATTAACGCTGAGATGATGATGATGAGGCACATTCCATCAAATCCTTTTTTTTTTTTTGGGTGGAAACCCTCAAGATGTCCGCCGCCCTGGGTTGGGCGACGGGGTCTGTCAGACCTTTACTGACTAAAACCACCCCGGTGTCTCTTCTATCACGAGCAAACACGTGAGGCCGCGGGAGTCTAAATTCTTCCACGGCCCCACACCCTCGTGCTGGCTCGGTCTGTCCGGGCCCCGTCTCCTGCACGGGGTAGTGGGGTGTTAAACTACCCCGTGCATCACCTCAGGGGCGTGCGTCGACACTCGCGCGCGCCTCCGCCTTGGATTCCATAAAATCCTACCCCAACCAAATGGCGATGAGGCAAAGAGTCTGTTTAGGTTCATGGCTCAAATATGATAAATGTGTATTCAGGGTACGATGGGACTGACATACGCATTGCGATTATAAATGTCCAACAAAAGTAAAAAAAAAGGAAACTATTTTAATCGCCTACAGGTACTTAATTGTTTCTGATCTGGCTTTGAATTGCAATGTTTGTAAATGCATTCCCGATACAGGAGTAATTCGCAGAGTGGGACAAAGGTATAAAAATGCTGAAATGGTAAAGGTCTAAGCTATTTCATTAACATTAGGTATTTGTAGTGTAGTGTGTTGACAGCCTCCGTGGCGTAGCGGTAGCGGACGCGGCCGCTGCGCAAGGTGGCACGGGTTCGATCCCCGCACAGTGCAAGTATTTGTATGCATCACATCATCAACCTTTTATCGTCCCACTGCTGGGCACAGGTCTCCTCTCATACAGAGAAGGATTGAGCGTAATCACCACGCTTGCTCAATGCGGGTTGGCGATTTCAGACTTTAGTCCAGGTTTCCTCAAGATGTTTTCCTTCACCTTCAGTCATTGGTGTCCAAGATATACTTAGAAAGTACATATAACTTTAGAAAAGTTACATTGGTACTTGCCTGACGCAACTTACTTGCATGAATATGAATATTTGCACTGGTCTGGTCGTGCCTCGGAAAGTTAAGCGTTGGTCCTGGTTGCCATACGAACATCTAGTGGCAGTCGTTACGGGTTGTGGGAGCCCTCAAAAGTCCAACAATTGGTCTAACTGCAATGCTTCGATGTCGCCTTCGGGTTGTGGAGGTCAGACGGCAGTCGCTTCACGGAAAATATCGAAGTTTAGCCAAAATCAGGCGTTAGACTGGTAAAGCGGACCCCGGACTCCAAAGCTAAAAAGGCTTCGGATGCGACTGGGATTAACGCTGAGATGATGATAATGATGAAACTAGTGCTTGACGACAATCCCGCCTGATGGCAAGCAGTGATGCAATCGTTAATGGTAAAGCGCACAAGTTTATTAAGTCTATTCACTTAAAAATCTTAGTGAGTAGGAAGGAAGACGGCAGTTGAGCGAGGTGATGCAATGTTTAACCCAACAACACGACCAACGCTGATGCACCAGAGGGAGATTAATCTGGAGACCCTCCACGATCAAAGTCTCGACAAAAGAACATTTGGCGCATCGTACCCGGCACACATCGCAATACAACTGCTCAGACCCGTCCTCCGTACGGCTTCACCAGACATCATGCCGGAACACGACGAATCGCTTGGCGGCAAGACTTTATCTGGTGGGTGGTAACTTCTGCCGGCAGCCGATATTATGGCCTACCACCGAGTGCTATAGTGGTATAAGTCCCCGTTATACTACTACGAGATTTACAAGGGTGTAAGTGGCTTTCAAGTAAGCAGCTTCAAATATTAAGTCTTCGTACAGTCAGAAGCAAAAATATGTATACATTGCCAAGGCTCCAAAAATATGTAAACATCTCCGACTTTAAGACGAAGTGCTCAACTTGAAGAGCATAAAATTGTAGCCACCGGTTCACATCATAAATATGTATACGCTCATTGCTTCATTAAATTATGCCCACTACGAAAGGAACAATACTATGTATGCACGCTTCCATCAATAGCATGTATTCACGTGTTGGGTCATAAATTAATGAAGCAATGAGCGTATACATATTTATGATGTGAACCGGTGGCTACAATTTTATGCTCTTCAAGTTGAGCACTTTGTCTTAAAGTCGAAGATGTTTACATATTTTTGGAGCCTTGGCAATGTATACATATTATTGCTTCTGACTGTACAACGCTGCCACCAGAGCTCATTCAAGGGTACTCGTTGCCGGTACCGCATCTCTACTTGGCGCTCCTTCTCCTGCTGCCGGCCCTTTGCCGCCGGCGTCGTTTCTGCTGTCGGTGCCGCCCCTACTACCGGTGCCGCTCCTCCGCTGGTGTTGCCGGCCCTCCGCCGCCGGGGCCGTTCCTACTGCCGGCACCGCTCCTGCTGCCGGCGTCTGCTTTACTTGCTTACCTGACCTGGAATCGAACCTGCACACTCATACTTGAGAGGCTGGTGTATTAACCACTAGGCCACCACGACTTATCCTACAGCTGCAGTTGAATTTACTGATGAATTCCAACATAAATTACAAGTCTTAGAAGTATACTTGGTGGTATTAACGTTAGTTGTAAATCATAAAATCTAGACCGAATCTAATGAGTCATCTAGGTCGTGTTTCAGTATTTTGGTTCTTAAGAGGGAACTCTAGTGGTGCTTTCTCCATACAAACGTATTCCGCCGTTTTCTTCGCGGATAATGTTTTAAGGATATTTTTTTTTTACAATTTTACACCGTGATTATACGTGCCCCTATCATTCGATTTTTTCCGAAACTTAATTAATAAAAGAAATATGATAGGTACTTCAAAATCGCAAAAAATAACTCATTTTTACCGTGGTGTTCAGATGAGTATTAGACAAACGTGATAAGGTTTTGACAAAAAAGAAAATAATAGAAGCATAAATCATCCTTTAGATTTTGATAAAAAATAATTGAGATCTGTCGTGTTCTGAAAAAGAAATCAGCGGAATGCAAAACTTCTTTTGGTCAACGTTTTTTAACCGACTTCAAAAAGGAGGACGTTACTCAATTCGACCGTATACAACGTGTAACAAAAAGGGTATATACCAAGGGCATGGCATCTTTAGATGATATCAAACGATATCGGAAGGGTTTCAACTCAAAATAAAATACTCAAAAAATTGGTACCAAGTGTTGTTCGGTTTTGTGTGTTTCTTAAAATAAAATCAGAACAAACGTGGCAGCACACTACATACGTTAATAACTACTCGTTACCCGTCAAATTACTTGCCAAAATCCGATAAATGTCTTCAATATCTCTATGCGACTAGTATGATAGTAGGCTATCACAGGCGGTGTTTTTCCTCATAACTTCCTAACATAAAGAGATAGGATTAAAAAACCCTTCCAATATCGTTTGATATCATGTAAAGATGACATGCCTTTGTTATGTATATACCCTTTTTACCCGACTACGGCAAAGCAAAAGGAGGGTTATGATTTTGACAGGCTATGTATGTTGTATGTATGTATGTATGTATGTATGTATGTATGTATGTATGTATGTTCATCTGTTCCCTCGTAACTTCTAAACTACTTATTCGAATTCGACAAATGACATATCATTAGAAGCGTCTTAATTGTCTGCTGGTTATAGGCTATATGGAGTTTCACAAAATCTAATGTGGCGCCCTCTAGCGGACAAAACATACAGAGTAAAAAAATTTTTTTAAGATAAATATGCCATGTTTGGTATCATTTGAAAGCGCTTTACTTGTACATTTTGAATATATATATATTACTAGCATTTGCTTGTGACTTTACCTGTATTCATGGGTTGATTGCATATAATTCACATCTTTTCGTTCATAGATAGCTTCTTTACTGCTTATCAGAATAAGACCACTGCAGAACCATTAGAAGGGCCTTGATATTTTGTTGGTTATGAGCTATAAAGCTTGTCACCAAATTTAGTATTACGCCCTCTATTGGACAAAAAGTTCTATGTTAATATAAAATTAAAATAAATATACCGTATTTGGTATCATTTGAAAGAGCTTCACGAGTACTTTATGTTTGTACATAATCCCGAGTAATTCTTCTTAGAAATTTGAATGTAAACCAGGGTTTGGTAAACGGAGCGATGGGAGTGGTGAAGGCCTTCGAATGGCCTGGTCTTCGGTTCGATCAGTTGGAACAGGAGAACAGCCAAACGCTGTTCTCATACAATTTGACGACGCATCCATAAAAGCAGATATTAACGGACTTATCAAAATCGAGCCTTGCCTCACTGAATTTGACGGCTTGAGGGGGTCTGGGCAAATTCAGCGTAAAATGCTCGTAAACGCTGATTCTTTCTTGGGGTTGTACTGTACATAAATTACAAGGTTGTACTCTAGGTAAAAAAGTTATCGGTCTAGGAAAGTCATTGTTTGCTAAAGGACAGGCCTATGTCGCTCTCAGTAGAGTCAAAACCATAGAGGGATTATTTATAAGTGCCTTGGATCATAATAAATTACTTAAAAATCCACATAACAGTCGATCTTTAGCAGAATTAAATAGATTAAGAAATCTTCCCAGGTCCTCTTAATATATGAAACATCCAATCTATTTATACTAACGACCTCATCCACTAATTCATGACCTATTCGCTTCCATCGACGCAAATGTGCGTCGCTACTACGAAAAACCGGGAGCTTCATACAGGGAAACCGTTGCTATACGTGCTACGATCCACGCGCTAAGAAATAGTAAAATAGGATATCTCTACATATTACTATACGCCGATACATAAGTCAAAAGAGATGTATGTTAACTACCTAGTTTTTAGTTCGTCAATTTAACTTTTGTTAATATTATGCGCCACAAATACACTTTAACACCAAAATAGTACAAATAATAAAAAGTAAAAAAACTAAAACCCAACTACGACAAAAAACGACGCTGAAAAAGTATAAAACAAGATTTTCAGAATACTGAACTGAACAAAGTTGCTAATGTAGTTGCAAGTAAATGGACACAGTAGACTCTACTAAGATGCCTTCTTTGTAAATTGACAATAATGTCATACAATACTATTCTGAAGTATGCAATATTCACTATGTAGAGATAAATTTTCATGTTTGGAAAGGCGTAGTCACACGTTACATACCTACCGTAGCATTTGGATAACGTGTGACTGCGGTTCTTGGTAGAGTCTACTGTGTCAATTTACTTGCAACTACATTAGCAACTTTGTTCAGTTCAGTATTCTGAAAATCTTGTTTTATACTTTTTCAGCGTCGTTTTTTGTCGTAGTTGGGTTTTAGTTTTTTTACTTTTTATTGTTACACGTTGTATATGCTTTTTTTTCTGTTTGTTCGCGCATAACTTCGTCGTTTATGAACCGATTTTGATAATTCTTTTTCTGTTGGAAAGAAGACGTTCCAAAGGTGGCTGTAGTATTATGTATATTGTATATCTGGCTTTATTTACCCTTTTACTAGATATTATGTTCCGGCCTTTATGTTAGAAGAGATTTTGAAAAACTTGCTTGTCATTCGCTGTCACTGAATAACTATAAGATTAAAACTACGGAAATATTAAATATGTTTTAATGCAACATTTCTGGCGACGACGGACGGAGCAATGACCGATCGTGTTGATCGTTTTCATTTTGAAACCTTCGATAACAAAACCGAAGAATGGGACTATTACATCCAACGTTTCGAAATAGAACTTCAACTTCACGGACTCGACAAAAATAACGAAGACAAATGTAAGCAACTGCTCCTTTCTCGAATTGGTCCTACAGCATTCAAGGTGCTCGTAGATTATTACCGACCAGCCGCTGTTACTTCCAAGTCGTATGACGATTTGAAAAAAGTACTCAACGAATACTATGGTAAGAAAACATACGTACTCTCAGAAAGAGTCGCTTTTGCAACGAGACACAGAACACCTGAAGAAACAATTACACAATTTATTCTGGAATTAAGATCACTAGCTGGTTACTGCGAATTCGGCAACACTGTGGATGAGCGCATACGAGACCAGCTGGTTATAGGCATCAACCACAACACGTGGCAGCAAGAACTCATCAAAGAACACCCGACAAACAGCGCTAAACTCTGTGACGTGATAGCAACAGCAAACAAACTAGAACAAGCGGAACTACAGAGCCATCGAATAACCAACAACACTCAAACGATTACCGAGCAACAGAACGTTAACAAAATAAGACCAAGAACACAACGACACATTCAACGACACCTGCCAAAGGTGAAAACATGTATGTATTGTGGGAGAGATTTTCACACAAACATAAACGATTGCCCGGCAAAAGGGAAGAAGTGCCACTCTTGCGGCAAGGAAAACTACTTTTCAAGTGTCTGTATAACCAGTGGTCGACTCAAGTTACCACAACATACCCACACGACAAGACAAATTACGCGACAAACAAACAGCGACACGGAGGACTCTGATGAACATAGCGTGCAAAAACAAACTTGTGCAGTAAAGAAAGGCAAGCAGGTATCAAAGATTATGGTACCAACCCAGCTCAACACAAAAAGTATTGAAATGCTTTATGACTCAGGTGCAGCCCACTCCGTTATTGGAAAGAAAATTTGGAAATATATTGGACGACCCACCCTTAAGAAATGCACTAACCTTATTGCTTACACGGACATAATAATCGAAACATTGGGAACATGCCAAATAACAGTAAAAGCCTTTAACAAGGAAAAGGTTTTGACAGTATACGTCACCCAACAGAACGACATCCCTCTATTTGGTCTAGATTGGATTGTAAGCTTTGACCTACCAATACCTCCGGGAGCTAGACTGTGTACTGTAAAAACACCAACAGCGGTCACAAATCAGTTTGACACAAGCAATAACAACACTATCAACAACATTCTACAAGAATTTAAGTCACTTTTCGATGGCAAGCTGGGAACAATAATAGGGCATAGCGCTAAAATCCACATACCTAACGACGTTCGGCCGAAAACATTTCGACCTCGCCCTGTACCACTCGCCTTAAGGGAACAAGTAAACAACGAACTTCAGCGACTAGTTCAAGAAGACGTTTTAGAGCCAGTTGATACAATGTCAACGCCTATCGAATGGGCTTCCCCAATTGTTATAGCGATTAAATCAAATGGTAGTATTCGAATATGCGCTGACTTCAAAGTCACAATCAACCAACATGTGCAAACCGACGACTACCCACTTCCAAGATTTGAAGAGATTACATCGAAATTGTCTGGAGGGCAACTTTTTACAAAGATCGATCTCAAAGATGCTTACCTACAGCTGTCAATTCATCCGGAATCGAGAAAATACCTAACAATATCAACACATAAGGGCTATTTTCGCTACAAACGCCTACCTTTCGGAATATCCTTTGCACCAGCTGTTTTTCAAAGAACAATGCACCAAATCCTCAGCGGCATCGATGGCGTCGTATGTTACCTCGACGACATTCTCATAACAGCCAATAACACAGAAGAACATTTAACACGAGTCAAAACAGTTTTGCAGAGATTACAAGACGCCGGAGTAAAGAGCCAAGTGAACAAGTGTGCTTGGCTTCAGAAGAGTGTGACCTTCCTCGGACATAAAATTGACGCTAACGGGTTGCACCCGACCGAAGAAAGAATCAACGCAATTAAGAACATGCCTCTTCCTTCGAACACAACCGAACTCCGTGCCTTTTTGGGTTCGATAACCTACTATGGCCGTTTTATACATAGCCTTCATATGCGATGCGCGCCGTTATATAGACATCTAAAAAGAATCAAAGATGGAACTGGACCGAAGAAGATACAAGAATAACAAATGAATTAAAAAACATTTTAACATCATCCGACACGCTAGTACACTACGACGACAACAAACCTATATTTGTTAGCAGCGACGCCTCAGAGAAAGGAATTGGGGCTGCTTTGTTCCACAAAATCAACGAAACAATGAGACCTGTAGCCTATGCGTCAAGAACACTCTCCGACATCGAACAACGATACTCAACAATCGACAGGGAGGCATTGGGAATAGTTTATGCGGTCACTAAATTCCATCAATACCTCTATGGTAGAAAATTTATTTTGCTAACGGATCACAAACCTTTGGAAAGAATTTTTAGTCAAGATCGAGAAACACCTAAAATCGCTAGTAACAGGCTTCTGAGATGGGCTATGATTCTAAACAGTTACGAATACACCATACATTACCAAACAGCCCGGGAAAACACCCCGGCCGACGCTCTATCAAGATTACCCTTAACAAGCTTGGAAACAACACTGGAGGAACGAACCGGTTTACCACAATTTGCCCACTTACTACACCTGAGACTCGAGAACATTCCAGTCACCAAACGTGAGCTACAGAAACAAACAATTAAAGACAAGACACTGAACGAAGTCAAAACGTATGTCACGACACATTGGCCTGAGAAGAAAAACCTTCCTAACGAACTTCATCATTTTTACGAAAAAAGAGACCAGATGTCATACGAAGACGGGATTTTACTGTGGAACGGAAGGCTCGTCATTCCCGAGACACTTCGACGATCGATTTTAGAGATGCTGCACGATGGACACAACGGTATTACAGCGATGCAGTCACTAGCACGCCTTCACGTGTATTGGCCAAACATTGACAAAGATATTTTAACGTTCTCAAAAGAGTGTCATCTATGCCAGCAGTCCAGAAGCAACGTAAATGAAGCACCGGTGTACCCGTGGGGAATACCAGTCGAGCCTTGGCACAGGTTACACGTCGATTTTGCAGGGCCATTTCTGGGTCACATGTGGCTTATTGTCATAGATGCGTACACGAAGTGGCTAGAAGTTGTGCCAATGAACATAACAACGACCAGAGCTACAGTACAGAGATTAAGTAATATATTTGCAACATTCGGAATGCCTAGATATATAGTTAGTGACAACGGGCCCCAATTCACATCTGAAGATTTCGCACATTTTTGCCAAGGGGCTGGCATTACACATATAAAAACAACACCATATCATCCAAAAACCAACGGGTTGGCAGAGCGCGCAGTGCGGACTTTTAAAGAACACATGTTGGCCAGTGACAGAAGAGATGATATACACGAAAGGCTAAACAGTTTTCTTCGGGGATATCGAAATACCCCTCGACGATCAACAGAAAGGTCACCGTACGAAATGATGTTCGGAAGGCCGATACGCACCACGTTTGATCTTTGGAAACCTAACGTAAGGGAAAACTTGGAAAAAACACGCCTGAAACAAATACTAAGGCCAACTAACAAAGTAGTCACACCCCCAACATACAAGCTCGGAGATAAAGTATGGGTAAACAAACCTTTTGGAAAAGGATCCGACCCCGGAACAATAATTAAATGTAACGGACCGTACTCTTACGAAGTAGAACTCACTAACGGAGAAATTCGACGTAAACATTCAGACCACCTTCGCTTAAGATTCGAACAAGTGACTAAGGCAGCAATTGAAACAAGACAACCATCTTTCAGACATGAAGTTGAAACTAAACGACCAGATACTGAGTTATCCCCGAGAAGAACGACCAAGACTAGGAGTTTTACCTATTACAGACGAAATCTTGACACACGTGAACAGAGCGGCGACCATGGCGAACAGCCGGCTCCAGTGGCGTCCACTAGCAGGGGTCATCCTGATGGTTCCACGTCACCGCAGGCACCTGTCGCTTCCACCAGCAGGGATCACCAAGACAACGCCAATATTCCACCATCGCCGCGCCGGTCAGGACGAAAGACAAAATCACCTGCACGATTCGGGTTTTTGGGGTTTTAGACCAACTTAATTAAGGGGGGGAGTAATGTAGTATTATGTATATTGTATATCTGGCTTTATTTACCCTTTTACTAGATATTATGTTCCGGCCTTTATGTTAGAAGAGATTTTGAAAAACTTGCTTGTCATTCGCTGTCACTGAATAACTATAAGATTAAAACTACGGAAATATTAAATATGTTTTAATGCAACAGTGGCCCCATGATAAGGATATCAGGGTTTGATGGTGGAAGACCAGAGAAAACAAGGGCAACTTTAAAAAATTGCAGGGGGTACTAGTGCATTTCTTAGCATTTTCAATAAGTATTTTAAAGCACAACAATTTAATAAAGGTCTGGAGTAGATCTGATGATGGAGCCGGGAGACAGTCGAAGGAACTCCTCAACAATTCACAGCAGCTACCTTGTGTTTGGGCTCGATCAATTTGTACTGATAAGAACTTTACACCTAGATGGGTTGTGACTGTCATAAGAGCTCTGATGATGAAGACAAAGGCCAGTTCCGGAAACTCCTCAACGGTTTACAGTAGCTACTTTGTGGTTGGACTTCATTCATTTATTATTGATAAGACCTTTGCACCCATTGGGTTAAAATAATGGTCTGCAGTAAATTTGATGATGATGACCATAGGCAGTTGAGGGAATACTTACGGGTAAAAATTAAAGTAAACAAAATTACGTCGTTTCCCAACTATATTTGCGTCAGCTTCCAGTCTGACCGGATGCAACTGAATACATAGTACTTTTAACAACTAAAAAGTGTAAAATAAAAACTTTTCTACAAAAAAACAACCGACTTCCAAAATTTAAAGTCGGTGTCAAAAAACGAATATACAAAACCAAAGACACCGACTTCCGAAATTAGTTATTTTTCACTTTGTAGTGGTTTTTGGAAGTCGGTTGTTTTTTTGGAGAAAAGTTTTTATGTTGGTAAAATTAGCCTGAGCTGCAACTGTCCTTTTCGCACTTTACCGGGAGAGGTTGGAAGCAGCGCGACGGCAATAGTTTCTTCAAATACCTATTTTCCAAATTCCGCGGCACCAGAGTCCCCTCTTAAGGCATCCGCACGCCTGAGGATTTTAGGTGATAAAAAGCATTATACCTCATGGTAATAAAGCTGAAATTTGCATTATGTATGTTCGTAGTAACAAAAATAATGCTTCGGTATGCTTGAGGCACGACGACTTCCAGCCTCCCGAACAAGCAGGCTTCCGGAAAGGCTTTAGCACCATAGACCACATTCATACGCTGCGGCAAGTTATACAGAAGTCCGAGGAGTATAACAAACCACTATGCTTGGCGTTTGTGGACTATGAGAAGGCCTTCGATTCGATTGAGACTTGAGCGGTGCTACAGTCTCTCCAGCGGTGCCAAATTGACCATCGATGCATTGAGGTGATAAAGTGTTTGTACAAAAACGCCACCATGTCAGTCCGTCTCCAGAATCAGGACTCGAAACCGATCCAACTGCAGCGTGGAGTGAGACAAGGAGATGTCATATCTCCTAAATTGTTCACTGCTGCGTTGGAAGATGTCTTCAAGCTCCTGGACTGGAAAGGACTTGGCATCAACATCAACGGCGAGTACATCACTAATCTCCGTTTCGCAGATGATATCGTGGTCATGGCTGAGACCCTGGAAGACTTGGGCAAAATGCTCAATGACCTCAGCAGAGCTTCCCAACAAGTGGGTCTAAAAATGAACATGGATAAGACGAAGATCATGTCGAACTCTCATGTCGCACCCACTCCAATTGTAGTTGGTTGCTCTGCACTCGAAGTTGTTGACGAGTATATATACCTGGGACAGAAAGTCCAACTAGGTAGGTCCAACTTCGAGAAAGAGGTGTCTCGGCGAATCCAGCTCGGTTGGGCAGCGTTCGGAAGCTACGCTACATCTTCTCGTCGTCCAAGATACCACAGTGTCTCAAGACTAAAGTCTTTGACCAGTGTGTGTTGCCAGTGATGACTTACGGAACTGAAACGTGGTCGCTCACAATGGGTCTCATACGAAGGCTCAGAGTCACACAAAGGGCAATGGAAAGAGCTATGCTAGGAGTTTCTCTGCGTGATCGAATCAGAAATGAGGAGATCCGCAGAAGAACCAAAGTCACCGACATAGCTCTGCGAGTCGCTAAACTTAAGTGGCAGTGGGCAGGGCACATTGCTCGTAGAACCGATGGCCGATGGGGCAGCAAGGTTCTGGAGTGGCGGCCACGTACTGGAAGACGCAGCGTAGGGAGACCCCCAACAAGGTGGACCGATGACCTGGTGAAGGTCGCGGGAAGCCGATGGATGCGGGCAGCACAAGACCGGTCATCGTGGAAAGCCTTGGGGGAGGCCTTTGTCCAGCAGTGGACGTCTATAGGCTGAGGAAGAAGAAGAAGAAGATGCTTGAGGCACTGCAACTGCAGCTTTGAGGATGGTTCGGGATACTTCGGGAACCTTCGGTATGCCGTCGCCCGCCGCGCCGCTGGTGCTGAGGCAACACCCGGGGTAGCTTGCATTGCGGTCTAACGGTCATCTCTAAGAACGTTACAGCATGCCAAGGCATAATTTCCGACAGTGTGCGCTTGTATGTAGGGATTTTTTTTTTTTTGTTTGGGTGGGAAATTATTAAATGCTGGCTGCTCTGGGCGGAGCGGAAGGGCGTGTCAGACTTTTACTGGCTAAAACCCACCCGTGTTTCTTCACTTGCCTATGCGTCAGGGCCACGGTTTCTTTTTTAAACTACCCGCAACCCTGGCCCAGGAGGCATCTGTCTTCGTGGACCCCGTCACGATGTGCTGACATCTCTTAGAGGCCCGCGTGAAACATAACGCCCCGCCGACTCGGGCCTGGTCCTTACCAGGCGGCAAGCTGCCCACTGCTCACCGCCCGCAGGCACGCGCCTACGGTGGCATGTAGGGACCCTAATGAGAACCGAGCCTTATATGTTTGATGCCCGCCAGATGCAATCTTTGATGGTATTGATGGCATAATTATCTTCCTAGCCTTTTGACAGTTGAGTTCGGCTTCCACTGTAACAGAATGTAGCAATATTTTAAAATGAGGTGCTACCTACACAGAAAGGCTCTTGAATGCGACCACGTACGGGGAGCGCAGCTTCGGACACCCACCGACTAGGTGGTCGGATGACCTGACCAAAGTCGCAGGGAAGCTCTGGATGCAGGCCGCGTCCAACTAGTCATTATGGAAATCCTTAAGAGGGCCTATCCCCAGCAGTGAACTTCCTATAGCTGACATTATATTAATAATAATAATTTATTAACATAACGACACATACATTAGTATACAAGGATTAACTAACCCCTAAACAAATGGTACGGACCACCGCAGGTCAAGCTACCCCAAACATCAAATATTCCCAATCAACCTTGAGCCTTAATGCTTTAGGGATAAAATTGAAAACCAAATAAGGAAATTTAACAGATTGTAGTAGCTTGATGTGCTGTCGTCTGTACAAAAGTCTGTATACAGATATATATTATATTATGATGATGAGATTGCAACAAATAAAAACCGGTCAAGTTCGAGTCTGACTCGCGTACGAAGGGTTCAGTACCATTATCTTTTAAAACGTCAAAAAAATCACGCTTGTTGTATGAAAAAAAAACAAATAAAGTTAAAATAAATATTGAAGGGGGCCCCCTTCATTATTTATTTATTTAATTATTTATTTTTAATTTTAATATATAACCAAATATACTGTGAACATTTCAAGCGTTTATCTATTTCTGTTATTAGTGTGGTTCAAAATACGGCAAAAAATCATGTTTGTTGTATGGGAGCCCCCTTAAATACTTTATTTTTAGTATTTGTTGTTGAGATTATGTATTTTTATTGCCATAGCGGCAATCTCTTTAAAATTTCAACTGTCTAGCTATTACGGTTCATGAGATACAGCGTGGTGACAGACGGACAACGAAGTGTCATGAATATGGTTCCGTTTTACCTTTTAAGTACGGAGCCCTAATAAATATAGTTTAAAAAACTAAAAACACATGCTTTTAAAAAATATCAAACTAAAAAGTTAAAAATAAATTTAAAAAAAGCGTGAGGCGCTTTGTGCCATAATTTTTGTATATTAAGCGCCTCACGCTTTTTTTAAAATTGTTTTCATCTTTTTAGTTCGATAAAAACGAACGAACGAACGTATTGAAAACGGTGGGACATTTTACAGTAATGAGCCGCTAACTCGTAGTCCAAAGAGTTAGAGACGGACAAACAAACAAGCAAGCAAGCAAACATACAAGTGAAGCTGGTTTGGTCGTGGAGAGTCTCCAGATCAATCTCCCTCTAGCGCAGCATCGTTTGGTCGTGTTGGTCTTGGGTTTAAGTTTGCATCACCTCGCTCCACTGCCGTCATCTTTCCTATTCCTTAGTTTTTTTAGTGAATAGGTTTAATTAACTAGTGCGCTTTACCATCAACGATTGCATCACTGCTTACCATTAGGCGGGATTGCAGTCAAGCACTAGTTTATAATTATTTAAAAAAAAAAAGTAAAATTTTGCAGGAGAGCGCAAAACACCTCACGACTCCGTCACCCTCAAGGCTCCTCACGGCTGCATCAAAAAGGCAAGTATTACTTAAACATCATGTTACCTCATCTACCAAATGTTGTTACAATTTAAACAATCGATCAGCTTTAGTCAAACACAATCACAAAAACAAACGACTTTGATTTAACAAGGGTATTAGAAAGTACCAACTGTTCTGTAACGACCATTGTGCAACCACAGCGACCATTATATCTTGACATATCGGAAACACAAGGCATCAGCCTCCGTGGCGTAGCGGTAGCGAACGCGGCCGTTGCGCAAGGAGGCGCGGGTTCAATCCCCGCACAGTGCAAATATTTGTATTCATGGATATGAATATTTGCACTGATCTGGGCGTGCCTCGGAAAGCACGTTAAGCCATTGGTCCCGGTTGCCATACGAACATCTAGTGGCAGTCGTTACGGGTTGGTTGGAGCTCTCAAAAGTCTAACAATTGGTTTACTTGCAATGCTTAGATATCGCCTTCGGGTTGTGGAGGTCAGACGGCAGTCGCTTCACAGAAAATATCGAAGTTTAGCCAAAATCAGCAGTTAGACTGGTAATACGGACCCCAGACTCCAAAGCTCAAAAGCTACGGATGCGACTGGGATTAACGCTGAGATGATGATGATGATGATCGGATACACAAGGCGTGTCTGTATACAGACGCTGTGGTGGCCTAGTGGTTAAAACACCAGCCTCTCAAGAATGAGTGTGCGGGATCGTCTCCAAGTCAGGCAAGTACCAAGTTATACGTACTTTCTCGTCGTTGTCGTCCTCCGTGGTGCAGCGGTCAACACGCCTGCCTGCGACGTGGAGGCCCCAGGTTCAAGCCCCGGCCAGGTCATGATGGAAAACGAGCTTTTCCTGATTGGCCTGGGTCTTGGATGTTTATCCATATATGTATGTATTATAAATATAGTATCGTTGAGTTAGTATCCCGTAATACAAGTCTCGAGCTTACTATAGGGCTAGCTCAATCTGTGTGATTAGTCCGTATGTAATTATTATTATTTCTCATAACATAAATTTACCTCATAAAAATACAAAAAATAACACCGCAAACACAACTCACTCTTGACCGGTCTCTGTAAAGCAAAAGTCACCCCATAAAGCGATCCCCATAGAGCGTGTGTGATTTGTCCGTATATATTTATTTTATTTCTAAGTATATCTTGGACACCAATGACTGATTACAAGGTACACGAAAACATTTTGAGGAAACCTGGTTTAGGTCTGAAATCGCCAACCCGCATTGAGCAAGCGTGGTGATTACGCTCAATCCTTCTCTGTATGAGAGACTTGTGCCCAGTTGTTGATGATGATATCGGATACATTGCTTAGAGGAGCGGTCGCCTAATGGTACCGGCCGCGACGTTCATGTTGTAGGTCGCAGGTTTGAACCCCATCAGGCGGTTTATTTTGTGTAAATAATTTCATCACCACTGCTCTCAAAACGGTGAAGGAACACATAGTGAGGAAACCGGCATATCTTAGAGCCAAGAATAGTGATAGGGAGTGTGTCGTATTCTACACACTTCACCTTTTCAATTCACCTAAATTTTTACACAATCGATCAGCTGTTCGTTATAGACAAAGATCGAATTCCAAAGATTTTGCGTTGTTAAGTTTTTTTTTTTAAATTTAGTTTGTTTTTGTTTTTTACATTTTCGACGCGTTTTTTTTTGTTTAATAGTTATAAACTAGTGCTTGACTGCAATCCTGCCTGATTGTAAGCAGTGATGCAATCGTTGATGGTAAAGCGCACTAGCTTATTAAGCCTATTCACTCAAAAAAAGTGAGCGAATAGGAAGGAAGACGGCAGTTGAGCGAGGTGATGCAATGTTTTACACAACAACACGACCAACGATGCTGCGCAAGAGGATAATCTGGAGACCCTCCACGACCAAACTCCCGACACAACAACACTAGGCACATCGTACCCGGCACACACCGCAACACAACTGCTCAGACCCGTCCACCGTACGGCTACACCAGACATCATGCCGGAACACGACGAATCGCTTGGCGGCAAGACTTTGTCTGGTGGGTGGTAACTTGTGCCGGCGGCTGATGTTGTTGCCTACCACCGAGAAGATTAGTTAGCGTTAGTGAAGCCTATTGGTTGCACCAACATTTATTTCAGTCCATATTATGTATCAATTTAATTGCAAAACGTCATGAGTAAAATGACCTATTATTATATCGCTTTATCATCAAAACGACCTTTTATTAACATTAAAAAAAATGTAAGTAATTTATATTTTTTACATGTTTTTTATTAGCTTCACTTCTCGGTGGTAGGCAACAACATCAGCCGCCGGCATAAGTTACCACCCACCAGACAAAGTCTTGCCGCCAAGCGATTCGTCGTGTTCCGGCATGATATCTGGTGAAGCCGTACGGAGAACGGGTCTGAGCAGTTGTGTTGCGATGTGTGCCGGGTACGATGTGCCTAATGTTGTTGTATCGGGAGTTTGGTCGTGAAGGCTCTCCAGATCATCCTCTGGCGCAGCATCGTTGGTCGTGTTGTTGGGTTAAACATTGCATCACCTCGCTCAACTGCCGTCTGTCTTCCTATTCACTCAGTTTTTTTGAGTGAATAGGCATAATAAGCTAGTGCGTTTTACCATCAACGATTGCATCACTGTTTACCATCAGGCGGGATTGCAGTCAAGCACTAGTTTATAACTAATAAAAAAAAAAACTTGTATGTTTGCTTGTTTGTTTGTCCCTCTCTAACTCTTTGGACTACGAGTGAGCGGCTCATTACTGTAAAATGTCCCACCGTTTTCAATACGTTCGTTGGCCGAGCGGTATTTATTTGTGATGGCAAAGTATTTAGTTTAGATTTAGGTACTTGGGTACCGCATCATTAAGAATTTTAGCACTTGCGATTCTGTCTATTGGAGATCGAGAAAAGTTTGGTAAAAACTAATGAGCACCACTTTAGCGTTCGTGTTATCCGTATATTATTTAAAAAAAGCGTGAGACGCTTAATATACGAAAATTATGGCACAAAGCGCCTCACGCTTTTTTCTCATTTTTACTAGTGTTTATATGCTATTGTCATAAACTAAATTTTAAAATTATTTTTAACATTTTAGTTTGATATTCTTTAAAAGCATGTTTTTTTAGTTTTTTAAACTTTTTTTTTAATACCTATAAACTAGTGCTTGACTGCAATCCCGCTTGATGGTAAGCAGTGATGCAATCGTTGATGATAAAGCGCACTAGTTTATTAAGCCTATCCACTTGAAAAACTTAGGAATAGGAAGGATGACGGCAGTTGAGCGAGCTGATGCAATGTTAAACCCAAGACCAACACGACTAAAGGATGCTGCGCCAGAGGGAGATTGATCTGGAGACTCTCCACGAAAAAAACTCCCGACACAACTACATTTGGCGCATCGTACCCGCCACGCTACACAACAAAACTGCTCAGACCCGTCCTCCGTACGGCTTCACCAGACATCCTGCCGGAACACGATGAATCGCTTGGCGGTAAGACTTTGTCTGGTGGGTGGTAACTTCTGCCGGCAGCCGATGTTATGGCCTGCTACCGAGGAAACTAAAAACTATATTTTTAACATAATTCTCATTTTTTGCAAATGGTGCCGTCTGAATGACGTCACAGACCAAGGTGCACAGTTAACTGGCGCGTTATAGTTCCTTATTTAGTTGCATATCAAGTTAAGTTGGACGAGTATTGTTTACACGGTAAATGCCTTGTCCATTGTGTACTCTCGAGTATCGGTCTTGTACTTACATAATCAAATGTTCGGGGCCAATTTCGTCATACTCTGGTAATATCTACGTGTCTCTTGGTTTGAACGTGCAGAGCAAACTGGACGCAAATTAAAACCATTTATAACCGACTTCAAAAAGGAGGAGGTTACTCAATTCGACCGTATATGTTTTTTTTATGTTGTTCGCGGATAACTTCGTCGTTTATGAACCGATTTTCATAATTCTTTTTTTGTTGGAAAGAAGACATTCCTAAGGTGGTCCCATGATAAGGAAATCAGGGTTTGATGGTGGAAGACTAGATAAATAAAAGGGAACTTTAAAAAAATGTGAGGACGGCTAGTGCATTTAAAGTTTTTTCATTAGGTATTTTAAAGTTTCAAGTCAATTTACTAAGGATCCGGAGTAGATCTGATGATGGAGCCGGGAGACAGGCGAGGGAACTCTTCAACGATTCAAAGCAGCTACCTTGTGTTTGTGCTTGAATAATTTGTATTGATGAGAACCTTTGACTTCATCATCAGCCTTTAAAAACTTTTTTACAAAAAAAAAAAAAAATCAACCGACTTCTAAAAAACCGGCCAAGTGCGTGTCGGACTCACGCGTAAAGGGTTTTGTACCATTGATTTATGAAATTAAAGGATTTAGGTTATTTGTATGAAAGATTATGCGGTAATAAGCGGTTTACGAGTTACGAGGTATTAAAAAAACTACTTATCAGATCTCGTTCAAAACAATTTTCGTTGGTAGTTTTTATAGTAATGTCCATCATATGTTTTTTTTTGATTTTTAATTTTCTTATTTTAGAAGTTAGAGGGGGGGCATCTCTTTTCCACTTCGGAAGCGTCTGTCACGTAAACTGTTCGGTTTAGAAAAAAAATATTTTAGAAATCTCGATATCATTTTGAAAGACCTATCCATAGATACCTCACACGTAAGTGTTTGATGAAATTTTTTTTTTTTTGACTTTCAGTTCTAAGTATGGGGAACCCCCAATATTTATTACTATTTTTTTTCTTTTTGCATCAAATTCTTAATGCGGTTCACAGAATACATCTACCTACCAAGTTTCAACAGTATAGCTCTTATAGTTTCGGAAAAAAATGGCTGTGACATACGGACGGACAGACGGACAGACAGACATGACGAATCTATAAGGGTTCCGTTTTTGCCATTTAGCTACGGAACCCTAAAAATGGCTGTGACATACGGACGGACAGACGGACAGACAGACATGACGAATCTATAAGGGTTCCGTTTTTGCCATTTAGCTACGGAACCCTAAAAATGGCTGTGACATACGGACGGACAGACGGACAGACAGACATGACAAATCTATAAGGGTTCCGTTTTTTGCCATTTAGCTACGGAACCCTAAAAACACTACAAAGTCAAAAATAACTAATTTCGAAAGTCGGTGTCAAAAACGAATATGCAAAAACTAAAGACACCGACTTCCGAAATTAGTTGGTTGAGTTTTAAAATACTACTGGACGAAGCGTTTCGCCTCGTCTTTTATACTGCGTATATCGGGGGACTGGAACAATTTGCCAGCTTCGGTGTTTCCGTCTGACTACAATTTAAGGGTCTTTAGGCTAGAGTTGGGGTTCGATTCCAGGTAGGCAAGCATCAATGTAACTTTTCTAAAGTTATATGTACTTTCTAAGTAGGTACCTATATCTTGGACACCAATGACTGATTAAAAGGTGAAGGAAAACATCTTGAGGAAACCTGGACTTTCAAGTCTGAAATCGCCAACCCGCATTGAGCAAGCGTGGTGATTACGCTCAATCTTTCTCTGTATGAGAGGAGACCTATGCTCAGCAGTGGGATGATGGAAGGTTGATGATGATGGCTAAAGTGAATAGGCTCTTAATAAACTAGTGTGCTTTACTGTCAACGATTACATCACTGCTTACCATCAGGCGGGATTGCGGTCAAGCTAGGTCTTAACCGCAATCCCGCCTGATGGTAAGCAAATGTATAAATTATTATACACTAGTGAGTAATATTAATTAGTTAGATTAAGATATGATAATGACACTGACCTTTGTAACGTCAAAACCTTTAAAAATAATTATAAAAATAAAAACGAAAAGAAATAGGCCAGTCTAATGCTTGCTCAAAAAAAATGGAAGTTCAGAAACGAAAAAATTTTTTGTTACATAAATCTAAATAGGCACTTCTGAAGCTTAAGAATCCAGGTTATAATTTTAACTATAGGAATGAATTAATTATATTTTGTTTGATTGTTTTATTTTCTTCTCAATTTATTTAATGTTTTTTTTTTATTAGTTATAAACTAGTGCCTGACTGCAATCCCGCCTGATGGTAAGCAGTGATGCAATCGTTGATGGTAAAACGCACAAGCTTATTAAGCCTATTCACTCAAAAAAACTGAGTGAATAGGAAGGAAGACGGCAGTTGAGCGAGGTGATGCAATGTTTAACCCAACAACACGACCAACGATACTGCGCCAGAGGATGATCTGGAGACCCTCCACGACCAAACTCCCGACACAACAACATTAGGCACATCGTACCCGGTACACATCGCAACACAACTGCTCAGACCCGTCCTCCGTACGGCTTCACCAGACCTCATGCCGGAACACGACAAATCGCTTGGCGGCAAGACTTTGTCTGGTGGGTGGTAACTTATGCCGGCGGCTGATGTTGTTGCCTACCACCGAGAGATGTTAATTTTATTTCATTATCATTATTTGACATAATAAAAAAATGGTTGTTAGCTACTGCTTGTATTGTTTTTTTAACAAATTTTATTATTGTGTCTTGACGGGTTTTATTTTGTTTAATATAAATTTGTTGTCATTGTCTTAAAATGTAATTTAATATAACATTATTTTAAAATTTTATTCATACAACATTGTTTTAAACTCTAATTTAATATAACATTCTTAAAATTTAATTTAATACAACGTTAACAATTTGTATTCATGCTGTTATGTTATAATTGCATGCAGTGACTTCTTATAAGTGGAGAAGCACAAGGTCATATCCTGTTATTTATATTTTCTAGCATTTAAGGTGTTTTCTCTGTTAGAAGTCCAAATAAATAAATAACACATTCAAAAATCTAGATATTTGATTACTATTGTTGACAGCCTCTGTGGCGTAGCGGTAGCGAACGCGGCCGCTGCGCAAGGAGGCACGGGTTCGATCCCCGCGCAGTTCAAATATTTGTATGCATGAATATGAATATTTGCACTGAGCTGGTCGTGCCTCGGAAAGCACGTTAAGCTGTTGGTCCCGGTTGCCACACGAACATATAGTGGCAGTCGTTACGGGTTGTTGGAGCGCTCAAAAGTCCAACAATTGGTCTAACTACAATGCTTCGATATCGCCCTCGGGTTGTGGAGGTCAGACGGCAGTCGCTTCACGGAAAATATCTAAGTTTAGCCAAAACCAGAAGTTAGACTGGTAAAGCGGACCCAAGACTCCTAAGCTGGCTTCGGATGTGACTGGGATTAACGCTGAGGTGATGATGATTCGATTACTATTATTCTAAAGTGGAATAAACTGTTAACAAATCAGTTACCTACCTATTACATTCAAACGTTCCTTTCTAATCAATTCTCTCTGGTCATGTACTAGACCATTTGGCAATCTAATAGCTGGCAATGACAATAAAACAACAAAGAACTTTCAATTAAAATAATACAACGTAAAAACATTGGCTTTGAATGAAAAATGTACAAGACAACTCTATAGTTAATTTCTTTAATTAAAACGCTGACGTAGAAAATATTGTATAGTTTTTACATTACTTTTAAACAATTTTAATCAAACGACTGTTGGGTACTTACGTGGCGTTTCAGAACCATTTTTTCTGGATAGGAGATCTAATGATCTCCTATCCAGAAAAAAAAAAGAAGAATGAGAAGAATGAAGAATGATGAAGAATGTGTCAGACTTTTACCGACTAAAACCCACCCGTGTTTCTTTACTTGCCTGTGCGCCAGGGCCACGGTTTCTTTTTTAAACTACCCGCAATCCTGACTCGGGAGGCATCGGTTTTCGTGGACCCCGACACGACGTGCTGACATCACTTTGAGGCGCGCGTGTAACATGACGCCGTTGGCTCGGGCCTGGTCCTTACCGGGCGGCGAGCTGCCCACTGCTCACCGCCCGCAGGCCCAGCGTTCCAGAACCTTACTGCCCCATCGGCAATCTTTTCTACGGGCAATGTGCCCCGCCCACTACGCCACTATGCCCAGATACCACTATGAGGTATGAGGAATTCTAAATTAGATATTTTTGACAGATTACTTTAGACACCCAATAGATTTTTAATTTTTTTAGAGCCTATACCCTAAAAACATTAAAAATCTATCATCATCATCATCATTTCAGCCGAAAGACGTCCACTGCTGGACATAGGCCTCCCCCAAGGATCTCCACGACGACCGGTCCTGCGCCTCAAGCATACAGCGGTTTTCCGCAACCTTCACCTTCTGAAAATCTGTACACCAACAAAAATATCGCAATTCAGAAGAAATCGATCAGTAAATTACAATAATCAATCTAAGTTCAAGTGAACCGTTAAAGGTTTTAAGGTAAAAAAGTTAATAGTTTAGTATGCGTTTAACGAGTACTGGGTTCAATAGTTTTGCAATTAATTGTGACCGTAATGACCAATTTCTTTTTTTTATATAAATTATAAACTAGCGCTTGACCGCAGTCCCGCCAGATGGTAAGCAGTGATGCGATCGTTGATGGTAAAGCGCGCTAGTTTATTAAGAGCCTATTCACTCTAGCCTTGAAGACACTCAAATTGTAGTGTGACGGAAACACCGCCGCCGGCAAATTGTTCCAGTCCCTCGATGTACGCGGTATAAAAAAAGAAGCGAAACGCTTCGTCCAGATCGTACTAGTGTCAACAACGTAAGGATGGAAAGTTGTCGTACGACGGGTCGTCCGATGGTGGAACGGATATCTTTGTTAGAATAACAAGATTTCTTTTGCGAATAGCAATTTAAACTCGTTTTTAGTGTCATCATAATTTGTTTAACCTTTTCCCAACTACAGCACTAAAGGTGAAGGAAAACATCTTGAGGAAAGTCTGAAGTCGCCAACCCGCATTGAGCAAGCGTGGTGATTACGCTCAATCCTTCTCTGTATGAGAGGAGACCTGTGCCCAGCTGTGGGACTATAAAAACGATTGATTTGTGGTTCTTGTAATATTTTATTAATAAGTACTTATGTTTGTTGTATGTGTACAGCCTCCGTGGCGTAGCGGTAGCGGACGCGGCCGCTGCGCAAGGTGGCGCGGGTTCGATCCCCGCACAGTGCAAGTATTTGTATGCATGAATATGAATATTTGTACTGGTCTGGTCGTGCCTCGGAAAGCACGTTAAGCCGTTGGTCCCGGTTGCCCTACGAACATCTAGTGGCAGTCGTTACGGGTTGTTGAAGCCCTCAAAAGTCCTACAATTGGTCTAACTGCAGTGCTTCGATGTCGCCTTCGGGTTGTGGAGGTCAGACGGCAGTCGCTTCATGGAAAATGTCGAAGTTTAGCCATATCAGCAGCTGGACTAGTAAAGCGAACCCCAGACTCCAAAGCTGAAAAGGTTTCGGATGCGACTGGGATTAACACTGGGATGATGATGATGATGACTTATGTATGTTGTATGTATAGGTACTAGTATATTATCTTAATTTTTGTTTTCGGGAATTTTTGCGTTGGGGTAAGATCGGCCCTGGGGTAAGAACGTACAATTCAAATATATCATTTATTAGGCTTTATTTTTTATGCTAGCTACATTTAGGTAGTTTTCCAACTGCAGCACTGCCATCCCGAGGTAGCAGCTGAATATTAATATTTTACATAAAGCTCAGGTCAGACTGCCTTATTTAAAGCCACAACCTACGTAACATACATATCTATGTAATATAATACATATCCGCCTCCTCTAGCTACGAGGGAGTGGGCCGTAATCTAGCCAGTACGGGTTGGTAGATGTCACATGTCCTTGAATTTTTCGCTGTATGACATACCTGTTTTCTCACGAAACATCGTGAGAAAACAGGTATATCCTTTACCATTTTGAAAGCATACACAATCTAATAACTTAGGCAGCCTCCGTGGTGTAGCGTTAGCGAACGCGGCCACTGCGCAAGGAGGCGCGGTTTCGATCCCTGTGCAGTACAAATATTTGTATGCATGAATACGAATTTTTGCACTGGTCTGGTCGCGCCTCGGAAAGCACGTTAAGCAGGCAGTCGTTACCGGTTGTTGACCTTTTTTTTTGTTTGGGATGAGAAATAATCAAATGACCTCTCCCGCTCAGGGGGCGGAGGGGAAGGACGTATCAGACTTTTACTAACTAAAACCCACTCGTGTTTTTTCACTTGCCTTTGCGCCAGGGCTCGGTTTCTTGTTTAACCAACCCGCAACCCTGACCCAGGAGGCATCGGTCTTTGTGGACCCCGTCACGATATGCTGAAATATCTTTGAGGCGCGTGTACACAACGCGCCGTCGACTCGGGTTTGGTCCTTAGCGGGCGGTGAGCTGCCCACTGCTCACCGCCTGCAAGCCCGCGCCAAGTGTGGCTGGGAGTTCGATGTCGTCTCCCGACCAGGTCTTCTCCTGCGGCAGCTAGTGGCGTGAGGGCGCTGGGATTCCCGATTCCTGGGATTGCGAGAGTTCGCCGCCGATCGCCGCCACGAGGACACGGCGGTGCTCTATTCAAACCGGGCAGACCTCCACTGTATGTTCCACCGTGTCCTCATTCGCGATTCACACAGTGGTGACAGCCTGGCGTTTCCTCCCGCCTTATCCGGAACAGGAACCTCCCGAAAGAACCGTGTCCGGTGAGGGCGCCGCCGCGCGCCGTGGCGCCTGTCTAGACTCCTCAAAGAGGGGACTTACTGCCGCGACGTTTGAGGGCTCCAACAACTCGTAATGACTACAATTTGTTGTTCGGAGTTTCGGAAGGAATAAACGAATTTCAGCGTGGAACAATGGCTTATCGTTAAGCGCACTTCACACCCCGGCGGCATATGTCGGCATCATTTTACCAGCGGGCTAGTTTATCGGCTTCAGTCTTATTGCAAGTCGTAAAACTTTGCCGGCGGCTTGACATCAGAAACTTATTTGGCAATTAGTCATTGCTGTGCTTTTAAAGAGTTTTGTAATTTTTGTGCCATTCTCACAACAAAAACAAAAATACTAGCACATGACCCTGATTTAACTCGAGATGGTCTCCAAAGCCTAAAGCACAGGCGTAGAGTAGCCAGCCTTTCGGTGTTCTATAGGCTGCATTTTGGGGAGTGTGCGAGGGAATTGCATGATTTAATTCCCCCATCTCAGTTCCACCATCGGACGGTGTACGGCGACTTTTCCACCCTTACGTACTTAACACTACTACGATCCGGACGAAGCGTTTCGCCTCCTCCTTTATACCACGTACATCAAGGGACTGGAACAACTTGCCGGCGGCGGTGTTTCCGTCCGACTATAATTTGAGTGTCTTCAAGGCTAGAGTGAATAGGCTCTTAATAAACTAGCGCGCTTTACCATCAACGATCGCATCACTGCTTACCATCAGGCGGGATTGCGGTCAAGCGCTGGTTTATAATATTTATATATATAAAAAAAAACACTACAGCTCAAATGTCGCCGGGTAACTGAGCGCTTGCATACGCTAGCCGCCGACACTTCAGTGGGTAACACGCGCGAGCGAATGTTGCCGACATGCTTCATTCATCATAAGCTTTGTGTGTAAGGGTTGTGTCGGCGGGCTGTGCCTCCGGGCCGGCTTTGGTGTGTAGAGCGCTTTACAATAACACGTACACAATCATGTTTGCGTTCGCGCAGCGGAATGTTGTTGAATTTAAAGATTTTAAATATGCAGATATTTAGTGTATGACGTCGTATAATTGTGTATATATCATCATTCATAAATTTGTGCACGCAGCCATTGTGGAGAAATTCACCAAAAACTGATTCCGCTGGGCGAACGTTGTCCTGGCGGAAATTTTTTTAATCCGCTTTTTTATAGCTATCCGAACTTAGGCGGGTTATGTAGGTTTTCGATGCTTCGTCAGTATAATAATTGTTTTTCTTTAATTACTGAATTTAATGCCATGAAATTTTGCATGTGAATAGTTGAATGAATGCACTAATTATAGGCATACATTTTACCATGCAATTCCTTTAGAATGTCGTGATATTTGACTGCTTTGTAAACAGTGATTTGGTCATGGTAAATTGTCCTATACCTAACTCTTTAATTACTAAAGGAACATGATTAATACTTGGCAATATGTTGCAGACACTTACAAGGTTTGTATAAACGTGAAAATCTAGACCTTAAAGTGCATACTTTAAGAACTAAGACCTAATAAGCGTGTTTTATGTTTATATTTTTATCTCTTTAGCCCTACAATTTTTTCTAAATCTGTTTTGTACACAAATATAAACAAATTCAAAACAACGTAGTTATGTAAAAATCTACAGCTAAGCGCTTTATATGAAAACTAGCTAATGGCCAAACGTTCGCGCAGCGGAAACTTGAATTTCTCCGAAGTTTATGCATGCACAAACTTTATTCATATACATACACAATTACACACAAATTTTTGGACACATCTCTTTTTTCTAAAGTCAATGGATTAAAAAAAGTTCACCAGGACAACGTTCGCCCAGCGGAATCAGTTTTTGATGAATTTCTCCACAATGGCTGCGTGCACAAGTTTTTTTTTTACCATACACAATTATACGACGACATACACTAAATATCTGCATATTTAAAATCTTTAAATTCTACAACATTCCGCTGCGCGAACGCACACCACAACCATACATACTTACTTGGGGAAAAAAATTCAATTTCGGCCACGAATTATTCTATCATTGGTGGCCAAATTTGACATGTATCATTTTTTTTTCTAGAATTTCAATTTTATTATGATAGAATAGAAAATGACGATATATACAAACTTATAAAACTAAATAAATACAAATGACTAAATAAAGCTATTATCATAATTAAAACTATTATTAAATTACAATACAGCATCAAAAAATTCTTCGTCATCGCTGTCGACTGGTAACGTACCCAAGAGACTGGCAGCATTGCCGCGTTGAATGGCAATACTTAGCAGATGGCCAAGGTAAAAGCCAGCCCTTGGGTCACGGGATGTGTCAACAAGCCGTTTGGACAGTTCATTAAAAAGGCAATGAGCACTGGGACCCCACGGCCCAAGGGTTTCAACCCCAAACGGCTCGAAAATATAATTTCCGATAAGGTTGTTATAATTTCGCCGTTTGAGGTTTTCTGCAGCCGCAGCAGCAACGCCAGCACAGCGCGTCAATCCAGGAAGATGGGATGGCGCAAGAGTATCGACGCAAGTTGCGTCCCACACTAAAGGCCTACCCATCTTCCAAGGAAATAAGGACATGCCGTCCAGTCTCTTGCCATCATCGCGCACCAAGCCATTAGCTTCTAAAACAGCTGGAACGCCGACAGTGACAAGAGCTCGGCGAATGATGTCGTTACTTCGGCTGCAAGCCAGGCCGTGGTGTCCGAGGCTGTTCCCTATGCCTACATGTATCATCATCATCATAATAATCAGTCTACAATGTTTCTACTGTGGGGACACCAGGTCTCCTCTCGGTGAGAGGGAGTGAGCTGTAATTAATTATATATATTTGTCCCATTTTGTCAACCGATATCAAATTTCCAGCTACCGTTGAATATCTTTAAAAAACATTTGCATTAATTTTAAATACGAACTGGTACATAAAAAACAAGATTTAGATCTTCTGTTTTTAAAATAGTACGATATTGTCTATGGACACCGGTTTATAAATTGTCCTATTGTGTCTATGGTCCAGCCTAATATGGCCTATAGAGATATAAATTTAGTGTAATTGGTTATGACATATCTTTCTTAGAGCTAATATTTTCAACACAAGATAGTTTTATCAAAGGAATTATTTTGAATTTTTGATAAAGTTTTTCTAAATAACTCAGATGAAATGATAGGTACTTAGCCGCATCTTTTTAGCCGAATCAGCATTTGATCAGCAGACTTTGAGCACAGATCTCATTGACATTATATGAGGTCATAATAATCGTATATTTTTTACAATGCATAGAAGCTGTCACGCCCTTTATGTTTGGAGACTTGTATTTAGGTAATAAGTGTTTAATTATGATAATTTATGGCTCGAGAGAAATGAGAAAGCGATTGCTGTCTCCCTTGATGTCTCGAAGGCCTTCGACCGGGTATGGCACGCTGGACTTTTGAGTAAGCTTCCAGCGTACGGCATTTCCACTGGCTGAGTAAAAAACTTCCTGACTGAACGATCCCTCCGAGTTGTTGTCGACGGATTCTCATCTGAGCCCATATCGACTAATGCCTGTGTTCCTCAGGGGTCTGTTCTCTCTGCAACTCTGTTCCTGCTGCATATTAACGATCTGCTGATGCCCGGTATCCATGGGTATGCAGATGACAGCACAAATGTGGAGAGAATCAATCTGGTCCGAAAGAGAGGCTATGGTAGAGCGAACGAAACACACAACCACATTTGGGCTGGTGCTGCTAAGTGTCACCTGGCCACTTTGGATTCAGTAGAGAGGCGTGCGAAGAGACTGATTGGTGACCCTGATTTAACTCGATACGGTCTCCAAAGTCTAGAGCCAGCCTTTCGGTGTTCTATAGGATGCATTTTGGGAAGTGTGCGAGGGAATTGCATGATTTAATTCCCCCATATCCGTTCCACCATCGGACGACCGTACGGTGAGTTGGCACCCTTACGTTGTTACCACCACTACGACCCGGACGAAGCGTTACACCTCCTCTTTTACACCGCGTACATAGAGGGACTGGAACAATTTTCCAGAGGCGGTGCTTCCGACGGATTACAACTTGAGTGTGTTCAAAGCTAGAGTGTTGCTCTTAATAAACTAGCGCACTTTAACATCAACAATTGCATCACTGCTTACCATCAGGCGGGATTGCGGTCAAGCACGAGTTTATAATTTATAAAAAAAAAGCATACTTAACATAAAATGAAACAATGTTATAATCAACAACAGATGTTAAAAAAAAAACCTACAAGAATATAATACATAGACATTTTCTATGCCAATATTTCTTTTTAAATATTTTTTGCTACGTTCCAAAATGTATTAAAATGACATACGTAATAAATAAAACATCTAATTATCATATTTCAACTCTTGTTGACTGGGACTGGTTTTCTATAATCTGTATGAATAAAAAAAAATAGATGTATAAAAAAAACTTGTTGAACATCGATTTGTGTTGGAACATCACTACTTAATAGTTTGTCTATGGTAATATTGATTGTCGAGACTCTTATAAGCAGTGATCGATTGTTTAATAAGTGCCTTAGGAAAATAGCAAAAAAGCAAAGGCGTACCAAGCTTTTGGCCTAGGCAAGTCAGGGCTCGGGGGCAAGCCAGATTTTTAGGTTCTAATCCTCATTATCTCACCGTTAATCCCAGTCGCATCCGTAGCTTTTTCAGCTTTCAAGTCTGGGGTCCGCTCTACCAATCTAACTGCTGATTTTGGCTAAACTTCGGTATTTTCCGTGAAGCCACTGCCGTCTGACCTCCACAACCCGAAGGCGACATCGAAGTATTGCAGGTAGACCAATTGTTAGACTTTTGAGGGTTCCAAAAGCCCGTAACGACTGTCACTAAATGTGCTTTCCGAGGCACGACCAGACCAGTGCAAATAATTATATTCATGCGTACAAATATTCTGATCGAACCCGCGTCTCCTTGCGCAGCGGCCGTATTCGTTACCGCTACGCCACCTAGGCTGTCCATATTTAGGTCCTGCTATTTTGTCTTAAAAATTAAACAAGCACATCTACATGAAGCATTAGGTATTTGTAGTGTAGTGTGTAGGGCAAATAGATGCCAATGATCCTGTATAAGTAGACGCAAATGATCCTGTATAAGTAGACGCAAATGATCCTATATAAGTAGACGCAAATGATACTGTATAAGTAGACGCAAATGATCCTGTGTAAGTCCCCATTTATACTTTGATTAGTAATTAGAAGAGTAGGGAGGGCCTCTCTCCCCTCCCGAGAGGCCCTCCCGACTCTGATTGTGCAGCTAGATTTAAGACACAAAAATTTGTATGTATTTCATCATCATCATCATCTCAGCCACACGAAGTCCACTGCTGGACATAGGTCTCCCCCAAGGATTTCCAAAAAGAACGGTTGGACGCGGCCTGCATCCAGCGCTTCCCTGCGATTTTGGTCAGATCATCCGACCACCTAGTCGGTGGGCGTCCGACGCTCCGGTTGCCAGTACGTGGTCGCCATTCAAGAGCCTTTCTGCCCCATCGGCCATCGGCTCTACGAGCTCTACGATGTGCCCCGCCCACTGCCACTTCAGAGAGCTAATCCGCTGGGCTATGTCGGCGACTTTAGTTCTTCTACGGATCTCCTCATTCCTAATTCGATCACGTAGAGAAACACCTAGCATAGCCCATAGCATGTATATGTAGCATAGTATGTATTTGTAATGTGTAAAATATCTGAAACAACTGTTTGTGAACCCTAATTACATAAATAAACAGTAAAATAGAACAGAGGTAATGCTTATTTCATAAAAAGCATGCATGTAAAAGGAAAGTAAATACAGAGATGCAGACAGCGAGCGTGTGAAAAAGTAAAAGAAAATAAAGATAATACAAAAATAAAACGATTCTTAAAAACGAAGATTAAAAGAATATATATTATGTACCTATATAAAGGGTGTATCTGACATCGACGCACAAACGAGTACCATGGATCCAGTACATGATTCTGAGTCCTCCAGTGATGGAATTTTTCGTCGGCTTTTTCATGATTAAAAAAAAAATAAGGAAGTTTTTTTTTCACTTTAGACCATTCATAATTGCTATACTTTTATAACCCTATAAGATTTTAAAGTAAAAATTAATTAATTCGCTAATTACACAAAAAAGCGCAATGAAAACAATACTCGAAAAACTATCTTATCAGCTGATTTAATAGAGTTCACATCAGCGATCAACGTCATACCTACAAACTCGCACGGCGGCACGCTTGCAACGTTCAAAAGCCGAGCCGACACTTTTTTTTAAACACTGTGAATTCCGTAACCGTTCATTAACGACATAAATGACTATCATAATTTTATTAGTGGCATGCGGTCTAACCTTTTCGCGAAGTTGGCGTTACGATGTCAGATACATCCTGTACTATATCGGTCCTACCGCCAAATGCGAACAATGCGTCATACTGACGTCAGTCACACGAATTCTACATCTCGCAAGCAAAGTTTTTCGTGCAACTAGCATACATACATACAACTTCCCAACATCAACCATTGGGGAAGTGCCCGCCAGAATCAAAACCTAGTCTAGTCGAAGGATCCTCCCTTTTCTATGAAGGGTGAGTGACCTTTGTGTGCTGGTGAGTGCGTGTGTTTGAGTGCAGTATGAGAGGAATTGTAAGTGTAGTGGTGAGTATGGAAGAGTGTACGTACTTCTAAGGGTGAGCAAGAGAGTGGTTTTGCGTGTGAGCAAGAGAGTGTGTGTATGCAGGGAAAAGGCTTATTAGCAAATAAATGAGTGAACTTAGATCGAGCATGAACCGAGAAATGTATATTGGAATTATTCTATATACATTTTTGATATCAAAGGCTTTTAATGATAATATACATTTCATAACCATTTGAAGTTTTATTTTAATTGACCACGATTCAGGAGACGTTCCTAGTATTGGGGCATCGTTTTTATACATATTGTTACGAGCTAGGGGTACTTAAACGCCGGTTAAGGGTTACGAAGTTTATTGGCAACGAAGGTACAGTCGATTGTAGGCAATGACAAGTAGAACGTAGCTGATGTCGTACTGAAGTCTTCTCTTACGTCCACGAAGTCCGTGTTGTAAACACACAATAACGCTACAGATGTTTCTTCACGTAGTACTTACAGTTCTCTTTATAATTGTCGCAGTAGGTCTTCTTTAAGATTGCTTCTTAACTGTCGCTGTTTCGTATCGCTAGTCGAGTGTAGACTGACTGTGTGTCGGCGTCGCGGCTCTTTATATAGGCCAGCTGATCGAACATTCCAGAATCCTCTAGGTGTAATAATAATACTGCATAACTTCGAGGTCACCGGCCAAGTAAGTACCTACGATAATTCCCGGAAACGGGTTTCTAGAAATTTCGATGTCGACACTTTGTTGACAAAACTGTTGAGACCTGTACCATCCGATAGGCCGTCCTAAGTCTAGCAATGCGTTTTATTATTGTACCTAGAAAATGTCTAGATCTGCCGAAATAGGACTTAAAAGTGACACACTGCATGTCACGCGATATTGAACCTTATGCCATCGACATAAGGTCCATTCGTAACATTGCCCCCTTCTTAGTCATGCTCGTCCCGAGCATGATTTGATCCATAATAGCGAGCTAGGCGGTCTATGTGTACGACCTTCAGCTTCCCTCTAGGTCCTTTCTTAATCCGGTAGGTGACATCGTTTATTCTGGTTACTATCGTGTACGGACCCTCCCATCTGGCTTGGAACTTTGGACTCTTTCCTTTTCTTCTAATGGGATTATGTAACCATACCAAAGTTCCCTCTTCAAATCCGGGCACGTTAGCTTTGCGGTCGTATCGGATCTTCATCTTCTCACTGGTTTTCAGACCATTCTCTCTCACTAGCTCATGTATTCCATCTAATTTACGCCGCAGGTCGGCCACATAGTCGACGGCTAGGATAGGAGTATCGGGAGGTGTTCCGGTTAGTGCATCTATGGGTAGTCTAATTTCTCGGCCGAAGTTGACTTTCGCCGGTGTGCAGTTTGTGCTATCATGTGTTGCTGAGCGGTATGACATTAAAAAGAGTGGAATGTATTGGTCCCAATCCCTTTGATGTTCTTCCACTACTTTGGCCAAATGATTCTCCAACGTCTGATTGAATCTTTCGACCATTCCATCTGACTGTGGGTGATACGGTGTTGTACGAGTCTTATGTATCCCGAGTAGTTGGCAAACCTGTTGAAATAGTGAAGACTCGAAGTTTCTACCCTGGTCAGAGTGTAACTCCAAGGGAACGCCAAATCGACAGAACACCTCGTGAACTAGCTTTTTGGCGACTGTATGAGCTTCCTGGTTAGGTACTGCAAAAGCTTCTGGCCATTTGCTGAAATAGTCTTGCATGACGATGATATACCTATTCCCTTCTTCAGTAACAGGAAATGGCCCAGCTATATCGACAGCAACTCTTTCCCATGGTGCACCAACATTGTACACTTTAAGTCGACCTCTGCCTCTCGTTTGCGGTCCCTTTACTGAGGAGCAAGCTACACATTTTCTACACCAGTCCTCAATGTCTTCGCGGCAATGCACCCAATAGAATCTTTTTCTCACCTTCTCCAGGGTTTTCTTTACTCCTAGATGTCCTCCGGATACTCCGTCGTGCACCTGTCGTAGCACTGACGCGACCTTATCACAGGGGACAACTATCTGTAAGGTGACCTCCTGTCCACTGGGTGATTCCCATTTCCTCTTCAGAACTCCATTATCAATTATCAGGCTATCCCATTGAGCCCAGTAACTTTTTGCTGTTGGGCTGAGCGCTGATATTTCACTCCAAGTAGGCCTTTGGCCACGTTTCTTCCATTCGATTACTGTCTTCAAGTCACTATCTTCCTTTTGTGCGTCTTCCAATGATTGATTATCCCAGTCTTCGTCCAAAGCGTTCACCTGGATAATCCTTACGTTCTCTTTCTTTTCCTGTTTGGCACAATGTCGGCAAGATTCTTCGCAAGGTCGTCTAGACAAAGCATCAGCATTATTGTGTGACTTGCCTTTCCGATGTTCAGTGACAAAGTCAAATTCTTGCAGCTGCTCCATCCACCTTGCTACTTGTCCTTCTGGGTCTTTGAACTGGAGGAGCCACTGTAAGGCAGCGTGATCGGTACGAAGTGTAAACTGCCTCCCAATCAAATATTTCTTGAAGTGTTGTAAGGTCTTAACAACGGCTAGAAGTTCTCGGCGGGTAACACAATAATTTCTTTCTGGCTTGGAAAGGCATTTGCTGAAATACGCGATAACGACCTGCCTATCTCCTTGTGTTTGAGAGAGAACTCCTCCAATACCCACATTGCTGGCATCTGTGTCTACCAAAAATCGGCCTTCCCTACTAGGGTAACCTAGTACAGGAGCTTCACACAAGTGAGTTTTCAGTAGAGCAAATGCCTGTTCGCAGTCAGAGTTCCATTCAAATAGACACTTTTCCTCTGTTAAACGATGCAACGGTTTCGCTAACTCGGAGAAGTTCTTCACAAACCGACGGTAATATGCACACAGACCCAAGAAAGAGCGTACCTCAGTTTTATTACGAGGTGTAGGCCACTTCGACACGGCTTTTATTTTTTCAGGGTCTGTTCGAATTCCTTGCGCCGAAATAATGTGTCCCAAGTATCCAACTTCTGTCTGGAATAGTGTACACTTACTAGGACTGAGTTTTAAATTCGCTTCACGCAGTTTCTGGAACACTTTCTCTAAATTGCGTAGGTGTTCTGCGAAGTTTCGTCCCATAATGATGATGTCATCCAAATAGACCAGGCATGCATCACCAAGAAACCCCACCAAAATGCGCTCCATTAGGCGCTCGAATGTAGCTGGAGCGTTGCACAGTCCAAAAGGCATGACATTGAATTGCCAGAGATCGTTCCCAGGACCAGTGGTAAAAGCGGTCTTTTCCTTATCCTGCTGACAGATTTCCACCTGCCAGTATCCACTTTTGAGGTCAACTGTGGAGAACCATTTCATGCCACTTAGCAAGTCCAAAGTGTCGTCTATACGTGGCAGAGGATAACTATCCTTTTTCGTGGCATCATTCAACATCCTGTAGTCAACGCAAAACCTTGTGCTGCCATCCTTTTTCTTGACTAGGACTACTGGAGATGACCAAGGGCTGGTGGATGCTTCTATAATCCGGTTTTTCTCCATATTTCTTAACATTTCCGTGACTTCCTGTTCTCTTGCAAAGGGGATACGACGTGGTCTCTGTCTTATCGACTGTGTATCACCCGTATCTATATGGTGTTTGACGAGCCCGGTCCTTCCCACGTCACTGTCGGTCTTAGAGAAGATGTCATGGAAGTTATGCAACAGTTGCTTAACTTTGTGACTTTCGAACTTGTTTAAATTGCCCTTACAATTTTCGAGTAGTGTCGATATATGTTCCTGCCACTTCTTATCACGTTCCTTTTCGTGTGCCTCTGTTTTTATCAAAGATGCTACATGATCGCACACACCCACCATGCAATTCTTATCAAGAATGATTTCTTTGTTACTAACGTTGATAATGCGTACTTTTGGTTTATCGGAAATCATCATCAGTGTCCTTGCTGTTATCCAGTCTGGGTGATCTCCAGAATCTTCTATTATAATGCAACGTTTACGGCATCCTGTTGGTGATAATCTAATATCTACTAAGGTTTCTGATCTTGGTGGTAATACCGTTCTCCTTAAACAGTACACTGACCCTTGTTTTCCACCTTGAAGAAATACTTCTTGTTCTGGAAAACTCAATACCCCTTTTGCTACATTAAGGACGCACTGCTGTTTCTTCAAAAAGTCCAGTCCTATTATGCAATCATCTGTAATATTCGCTACTAAAACAGGGTGCGTGAATGTCTTATCACCCATTTTCAAAGTCACATTCGTTTCATCAAGGACGAGTACTGGTTGGCCAGTGGCGGTTTGTAATCGGCATTGTGAAGATCCTCTTTTCCATACTATGGTCCGAGGAAATAGCTCCGGTCGTGCAATGGTTCTTGATGCACCAGTATCCAATGTGAAACTGCAGGATTTACCATTCAGTTCTCCTTCTATAATGAGACTGTTTCCGTCACCCACTTGTGATACTGTTATAATGGGGGCTACATGTCGACCAGCCAGTACTCGCCCCATAGCCCTGGCTGTTCCTAGTTTAAATCCTCGGCTTCCACCTGTGTCCCAGAAGTGCTTCTTCCCTTAGCCTTTCTGGGACAATTGATCCGAATATGCCCTTTTTCACCGCACTCGTAGCATGTTGGCCCTTGTCGGGGTTTCATTTGTGCGGTTACCTCACGAATACGGTGGTGTGGTCGGCCGTCTTGGCGTACTGCTTCCACCTCCAGAGCGTGTGTCAAGGCTGCCTTCAGAGTCTGATGGTGCCCGAGACGAACCGCAGCCCTGACTTCCGCATCTCGAATTCCGTCAGTAAAAGCTTGCACCGTAGTAGCATCAATTACTCCCGGCGTTGAAGCATACGCCCTCCGAATAATACGTTCTATTTCCGATGCCCATTGTTGCAAACCCTCACTGCTTTTCTGTGTGCGGTCGCGGAGTTGAGCCCTGTAGACATGTTCCAGGTGTTTCTCTCCATATCTAGACTCCAACGCTTCTAACAGACAGGCTAGGGTATTGGAATCGCCGGAAATATTTTCGAGGATTTGGACCGCCTCACCACGCAGAGCAAGCGTAAGGGCGGTTACAGCTTGATCGTCGTCCCAATTGTTGCCTTTTGCGACTTTTTCAAACTGTAGACGGAAGGCCACCCATGACGTTGTTCCATCAAAATGAGGTACCTTGAAAGTCGGCAAAGCACTGGGTACCGGTACCACACCTTTAATAACGCCTTTTTGTACCTTCTCCTGCAAAAATTCTACTTCCTTCCCAAACTCCATGATGGTACTGTTTAGTTTCTCCATACGCGCATCTTGTTTGTCTATGCGCGTATCTTGCTGGTCCATACGCGTATCCTGTTTGTCTATGCGCGTGTCTTGCTGGTCCAGACGGGCATCTTGTTGAGCTGTTTTAATTCTAAGTTCATTGACCTCTTCTTTGGTCTTTTTCCACTTTTCATTTAATTGTAATACCAGTTGCTGAGATTCCTTTATTTGTGACTGGGTTGCTGCCTGGAATCTATCTATTTTTGCCTGGGTTTCTGCCTGGGATTCTGCTACACTTTTAATCTGTGCCTGGGTTGCTGCCTGGGATTCTGCCATACCTTTTATTTGCAGCGTCAAATGAGCCAGCAACGCCGATAAATCACATCCACTGCTTCCGGGAATAGTGGTGGTAGTAGGCGCACTCACATTCGTCGGTGTTACGGCGGCCGCATCCACTCCCGGTGCAGGGACACCAACCGATTCTTCCTCTTGACGCGCCAAATCCATCGCTGCTTGTCGTCGCGTGCGAACCCTTTCGTCTTCCCTTGGCGTGACCGGCATGCCGCTTCTGACACCAATTGTTACGGGCTAGGGGTACTTAAACGCCGGTTAAGGGTTACGAAGTTTATTGGCGACGAAGGTACAGTCGATTGTAGGCAATGACAAGTAGAACGTAGCTGATGTCGTACTGAAGTCTTCTCTTACGTCCACGAAGTCCGTGTTGTAAACACACAATAACGCTACAGATGTTTCTTCACGTAGTACTTACAGTTCTCTTTATAGTTGTCGCAGTAGGTCTTCTTTAAGATTGCTTCTTAACTGTCGCTGTTTTCGTATCGCTAGTCGAGTGTAGACTGACTGTGTGTCGGCGTCGCGGCTCTTTATATAGGCCAGCTGATCGAACATTCCAGAATCTTCTAGGTGTAATAATAATACTGCATAACTTCGAGGTCACCGGCCAAGTAAGTACTTACGGTAATTCCCGGAAACGGGTTTCTGGAAATTTCGATGTCGACACTTTGTTGACAAAACTGTTGAGACCTGTACCATTCGATAGGCCGTCCTAAGTCTAGCAATGCGTTTTATTATTGTACCTAGAAAATGTCTAGATCTGGCGAAATAGGGCTCAAAAGTGACACACTGCATGTCACGCGATATTGAACCTTATGCCATCGACATAAGGTCCATTCGTAACAATATTATATTTATAAATAAACTAGCTTTCCGCCCGCGGCTTCGCCCGCGTGGAGATCGGTTATATCGCGCTTTTTAGATTTCCCTCGGGAACATCAAATTTTTCCGGGATAAAAGGTAGCCTATGTTCTTTCTCAGAGTCTAAAGATTGTCTGTGCCAAATTTCATCAAAATCGGTTGAGAGGTTTAAGCGGGAAAGCGTAACAGACAGACAGACCGACAGACAGACAGAGATACTTTCGCATTTATAATATTAGTATGGATAACAGGAGAAGCAGGTTCTTATTACTTACTTATTATATTGCGATAGACTAATTGGCCAGCGGTGTTTCCGACTGATTACAATTTAAATGTTTTCAATGCTAGAGCGAATAGGCTCTCAATAACCTAGCGTGCTTTACCATTAACGATTGCATCACTGCTTACCATTTTTTTTGTTGGGATGGGAAATCATCAAATGACTTCTCCCGCTCTGGGCGGAGCGGAAGGGCGTGTCAGACTTTTACTGACTAAAACCCACCCGTGTTTCTTCATTTGCCTGTGGGACAGCCAGGGCTGCTTACCATCATGCCGGATCGCGGTAAAGCACTAATCCATAACGTTCAAAGGAATATTGTAAAAGTAAGCCCTAATGAAGACAAAAAGCGATTTGATGGAGGCCTAAAAATCCTCAGATTCCGACTTACGAATTTCAGGGACGTCTCCATAGCCTCCGTGGCGCAATGGCTAGCGCGTTCGGCTGTTAACCGAAAGGTTGGTGGTTCGAGCCCACCCGGGGGCGACTTCTTTTTATATCCGTAAATGTTTTATAAAGTCGGACGATCAATTTTGTAAAAATCTTTCTGTGAAAAGTTGGGTGAAGTGAGCTTTCTATAGTGTCATTCCCTTTTTTTTTCGAAGGTGGAAAAATCCTCTTGGACTAACTTACCTAACCCCGCAACACGTGCGGAAATATGCGTCCATAAAAACATATATACATATATACACTTGAAATTTGGCTTACATACGGGTCGAATTGATAACTTCCTTTTTTTGAAGTTGGTTAAAAAGGTACAGAGATGATGCTTATTTCATTAAAATCAATAGATAAAGAAATGTAGAGAGCGTGCGGAAAAGGTAATCAGCCTTTAATGTTTCCATTGTTGGGACACAGGCCTCCTCACGGTGAGAGGGAGTGGGCCGTAATCTACAACGCTGGCCAAGTGCGGCTTGGGAAAAAGGTAAAGGACACAATAAATAAGATACGTTGGGGTAAGATCGGCGCTGGGCTAAGAACGTACAAATAAAATACCTATCCCATTTATTTGACTTTATTTTTTAATGCTAGCTAAATGTAGCTAGCTAGCATTAAAAAAATAAAGCCTAATAAATGGGATATTTTATTTGTACGTTTTTTTTTTACATTTTATAAACCAGCGCTTGACCGCAATCCTGCCTGATGGTAAGCAGTGACGCAATCGTTGATGGTAAAGCGCACTAGTTTATTAAGAGCCTATTCACTCCAGCCTTGAAGACACTCAAATTGTAGTCCGACGGAAACACCGCTGCTGGCAAATTGTTCCAGTCCCTCGATGTACGCGGTATAAAGGAGGAGGCGAAACGCTTCGTCCGGATCGTAGTGGTGTTAACAACGCAAGGGTGGAAACCAGCCGTACGACGGGTCGTCCGCTGGTGGAACGGAGATGGGGAATTAAATCATGCAATTCCCTCGCACACTCCCCGAAATGCATCCTATAGAACACCGAAAGGTTGGCTACTCTACGCCTGTGCTCTAGGCTTTGGAGACCAACTCGAGTTAGATCAGGGTCACCAATCAGCCTCTTTGCACGTCTCTCCACTGAATCCAAAGTGGCCAGGTGACACTTGGCAGCACCAGCCCAAATGTGGTTGCAGTACTCCACACACGAACGGACCTGTGCTTTGTATAACATTAGAAGCTGCCCAGGTGTGAAGTACTGCCGGACCTTTGCTATAACGCCAAGTTTCCTGGTAGCCACATTGGCCTTGGACTCAATGAACCGCCCAAAGTTAAGGTTCGAGGAAATCTCAACTCCCAAAAGCTGAAGGCGGTCGGAACACTCCAAGGACACATTCCAAAAAGTAGGGGCCAAGGTGAACGGGCTCCTTTTGGCGGTGAAAAGACACGCCTGTGTTTTGGCGGCATTGAATGCTACAAGATTGGCATTGCCCCATTCGGAAACTGCCTGCAGTGCAACACTCGTTCGCTCAACCATGGCCTCTCTCTCGGACCGGATTGATTCCCTACTACTAAATATATAACGTTCTTACCCCAGCGCCGATCTTGCCCCAACGTACCTTAGTACCTAAAACAAAACAATTCCCGAAAACAAATTTTAAAATAATCTATAGGTACTAATCTATAAAGCTGAAGAGTTTGTTTGAACGCGCTAATCTCAGGGACTACTGGACCACTTTAATTTTTTTTTTTGCGTTGGATAACCCATTAATCCAGGAAGGCTTTAGGCTATATAACATCACGCTGCGACCAATAGGAGGGGAGCATAACTAAACCACGCGAACGAAGTCGCTGGCGGCCGCTAGTATACTAGTACATCTACTTATACATAGAACATACATACTTATTAATAAAATATTACAAGAACCACAAATTATCATCATCAACCCTTTTTATCGTCCCACTGCTGGACACAGGCCTCCTCCAATACAGAGAAGGATTGAGCGTAATCACCACGCTTGCTCAATGCGGGTTGAGGATTTCAGACTTAAAGTCCAGGTTTCCTCAAGATGTTTTCTTTCACCTTGTAATCGCCACCCAGTAAGGACCAGGCGCGAGTCGACGGCGCGTCGTGTTTCATGCGCGCCTCAAAGAGATGTCAGCACATCGTGACGGGGTCCACGAAGACCGATGCCTCCTGGGTCAGGGTTACGGGTTGGTTAAACAAGAAACCGTGGCCGTGGCCATCGCACAGGCAAATGAAGAAACACGGGTGGGTTTTAGTCAATAAAAGTGACACGCCCGTCCGCTTCGTCCAGAGCAGGAGAAGTCATTTGATGATTACACATCCCAACAAAAAAAAAAGAAAAAAAAAAGAGATATAAGTACATACTTAGAAGAAAGTACATAAATAATAACCACAGGTACATATAAGAACCACAAATAATAAAAACTTATTCAGAACAAAGCCTTATTAAAAATTAATTAGTTCAATTATTTATATGAATCTAATGAAGGTCGGAACGCGGCGTCCTCTGATGTCATATGGGTTCGATACATTACTTTTATTAAATTATAATTATAGTTATTTCGTTGTCATAATGTTGTATCAATATTTCATAAGTTATTACTGTTTTTGGAAAGCGTAGGATGCCATCGATGGCAGGTCTCTGGGAAAACCAGTAACTAACACGAATTTCTAGTAAACAATAATAATACGTAAATAAACGTGTTTCTTCACTTGCTTGTGGGACGGCCAGGGCCACGGTTTCTTGTTTAACCAACCGGCAACCCTGATCCTGGAGGCATCGGTCTTCGTGGACCCCGTCACAATGTGCTGACATCTCTTTGAGGCGGGCGTGAAACACGACGCGCCGTCGACTCGGGCCTGGGCGGAGCTGATATATTCGATACCTTAATTGGCAATGCCGCTAACTTCATGAAGGAAATTTTGCAGGAGATGCTTAAAACTGCATATTTTTTAAACATCACGTCAAACGTCATCAGTAAATATCTAAAATACCCTTCTTAGATAATATCGTATGCTAGTATTTTTCCTATTAAAACTATTAGTTAAAAATAGGTACTATCGTTGTTTTAGGAGTAAATTAAAATATATTTTTTATCTAGATAGTAAATTTGTAGTTAGCCGATTTGCGAATTGAGGTATCATTATACAACTTGCATTATACAACTTATAGTCGTGGTGGCCTAGTGGTTAAAACATCAGCCTCTCAAGTATGAGTGGGTTCGATTCCAGGTCAGGCAAGTACCAATGTAACTTTTGTAAGTTATATGTACTTTCTAAGTATATCTTGGATACCAATGACTGATTAAAAGGTGAAGGAAATCATCTTGAGGAAACCTGGGCCTGTAGCCAATGTTACATCGCTTCGCTACGAAGCGATGTTACATTGGCTCAAAGACATTAAAATTATATCATTGGCTAGGGTCCCTGGACTTTAAGTCGGAAATCGCCAACCGGCATTGTGCAAGCGTGGTGATTACGCTTAATCCTTCTCTGTTTGAGAAGGGACCTGTGCCTAGCAGTGATACGGTAAAAAAGGTTGATGATGATACAACTTGCCTGTAAAGATGTATTTATAAAACTCTTTTAGAAAGAAAAGCGAACAACACACAGAGAGAGACAACAGCATATTTCAGAATTAGTACCGTCCCATATACTCGGATTTTTTGGTCACATGTCAAGGCGTAGGTAATAATAACTCCATTGAGCGCGGGTCATCCAGGGCGGAGTAGAAGGAAACAGACCTTGTGGAATGTCACAGATGAGGTGAACTCCGAGCATAGCTCTTTCCATTGCCCTTTGTGTGGTGACTCTGAGCCTTCCTATGAGGCCCATTGTGAGCGACTTTATACTTATCATATTCATATTTTATTTCCTCCTTGTTCTTCCATACTATTGTCTACATTTCTGTTTTACTTCTCCTTTCGTAAGTCTGCTGGAAGAAATTTCTTGAAAAATAAACAGCACCTTTGTAAATAATCAAAAAAATATTATAATATTTTAGTTTTCGTTGCTCACCTATATATTCAGAATGTATGTATAATTTTGTATATGTATCACCTTTTACAAATCGTGGTCACCTATCCAACTCCATGCCCTGGCAAAATAAATCTAATGTCTCTAAAGCTCTACACACAAGGCTTAATTAAGAGGGAACTGTAGTGATGCTTTTTTTTAATAATTATAAAATAGCGCTTGACTGAAATCCCGCCCGATGGTAAGCAGTGATGCAATCTTTGATGGTAAAGCGCGCTAGTTTTTTAAGCCCAATCAGTTAAAAAAAACTTAGTGAATAGGAAGGGAGACGGCAGTTGAGCGAGGTGGTGCAACGTTAAACCCAACAACACGACCAACGATGCTGCGCCAAAGGGAGATAGATGTGGACACCCTCCACGACCAAACTCCCGACACAACAACATTTGGCGCATCGTACCCGGCACACATCGCAACACAATAGCTCAGACCCGTCCTCCGTACGGCTTCACCAGGCATCATGCCGGAACACGACGAATCGCTTGACGGCAAGGCTTTGTCTGGTGGGTGGTAACTTCTGCAGGCAGCCGATGTTATGGCCTACCACCGAGTAAAAATAGGTGCTTTCTCTATACAAACGTATTCCGCTGATTTCTTAGTGGATAATGCATTTAGAGCATTTTTTTTCTACAGTTTTACACTTTTACACCATGATTATACGTGCCCCTATCATTTGATTTTTTCCTAAACTTAATTAATACAAGAAATACGATACTTCAAAATAGCTAAAAATAACCCATTTTTACCGTGATGTTCAGATGACTATTAGAAAAACGTGATAAGTTTTTGACAAAAAAGAAAAAAATGGAAGCATAGCTATTAGCTATACTTTTTCTCTAAATTTTGATATAAAAATAATTGAGATCTGTCGTGTTTGGAAAAGAATACGCGAAACGTCTTTTGGTCAACGGTTTTGTTGGTAAAATCAGCCTAAGCTGCAACTGTCCTTTTCGCACTTTACCGGGAGAGGTTGGAAGCAAATTCCTCAGCACTAGAGTCCCCTCTTAAGATCATCATTAAAACCAGTACAAATAAATAAAACCGTTAAAAACCGCAACTACATATACAACTTAGAAAACGTAGTTTAGTAACGGAAATGATCACCCATCCAATCCCAAACCTGGGCAACATGGACTTAACCTCTCTATTTGTACTAAGTGACTAAGTTAAGTTCCCAGGCGGCCTGTTTGATGTCGTGTGCGCTTGTAACGTTATTTTAAACAAATAATCAATATTTGAGAGGATATTGGTGCGGTCCGGACACGCGTCAGTGTGGTGGTACTTCCGTTAATGTTAGAGGATTCGATACTATTTTTACTTTAAACCTTTTTGTAGTAAGATTTTTTCTAAGAATATTGCTTGTATTCCTTTGATCGGCTTGGCAAAGGTCAATTTTATACGCTTGTTTTTACCACTTACAATGGCCTTCAAAGGTTAGATTTTAATTTTGAACACACCACATTATGATCTATACTAATATATAAAGTTGAAGAGTTTGTTTGTTTGTTTGAACGCGCAATTTAAAGAATTCTTTTTGTGTTGGATAGCCCATTAATCCAGGAAGGATATACGCTATATAACATCACGCTGCGACCAATAGGAGCGGAGCATAACTTTGCGCGAACGAAGTTGCTGGCGGCCGCTAGTTTAAAAATTAGTGATCCAAATGTTTAAACTACTGTAACGTTTTTATTGGGAAAAATCTTATTATAAAAATATACAACGTGTAACAAAAAGGGTATATACATACCAAGGGCATGGCATCTTTAGATGATATCAAACGATATCGGAAGGGTATCAACTCAAAATAAAATGCTCAAATAATTGGTACCAAATTTTCGGTTTCGTGTGTTTCTTAAAATCAAATCATAGCAAACGTGGCAGCAACATACGTTAATAACTACTCGTTACCCGTCACGTTACTTGCCAAAATCCGATAAATGTCTTCAACATCTCTTTGCGACTAGTATGATAGTAGCCTATCACAGGCGGTGTTTTTCCTCATAACTTCCTAACATAAAGAGATAGGATTAAAAAACCCTTCCAATATCGTTTGATATCATATAAAGATGCCATGCTTTTGTTATGTATATACCCTTTATGTTACACGTTGTATATATATATATATCTATCAATGCTCTGAGGCGACTGATCACTATTTGCGAACAATATGCGGTGACTCATGGGCTCAGATATAACGTTTCAAAAAGTGAATTGTTGGTTTTGATGATGATGATATCTCTTTAAACCAACCGGCGGCAAGCGTTAAATTCCCTGACATTACCGCGTACCCATAGTCGCACCGCATGAGACGGCCACATTCCCACATACCCACCCATACAGCTACATAATGTCCGTTCACAGAATCAGCGCCGAGATGTTTCATTGTTAAACACGAAGCATGCTGAGCTCATGTCTCAGCAGTGCAATTCTATAACCACCTCACAGTAAAAACATAGATGAAGTCAGCTGTCATCATCATCATTCTCTCTGGCTTCACTTCTAGGTGGTAGGCCATAACATCGGCTGCCGTCAGAAGTTACCATCCACCAGACAAAGTCTTGCCGCCAAGCGATTCGTCGTGTTCTAGCATGATGTCTGGTGAAGCCGTACGGAGGACGGGTCTGAGCAGTCGTGTTGCGATGTGTGGCGGGTACGATGCGCCAAATTTTATTGTGTCGGGAGTTTGGTCGTGGAGAGTCTCCAGATCCATCTCCCTCTGGCGCAGCTTCGTTTGGTCGTGTTGGTCTTGGGTTTAACATTGCATCACCTTGCTCAACTGCCGTCATCCTTCCTATTCCTTAGTTTTTTAAGTGAATGGACTTAATAAACTAGTGCGCTTTACCATCAATGATTGCATCACTGCTTACCATCAGGCGGGATTGCAGTCAAGCACTAGTTTATAATAATTAAAAAAAACATCTCAGCGTTAATCCCAGTCGCATCCGTAGCTTTTTCAGCTTTGGAGTCTGGGGTCCGCTTTTACTAGTCTAACTGCTGAATTTGGCTAAACTTCGATATTTTCCGTGAAGCGACTGCCGTCTGACCTCCACAACCCGAAGGCGATATCTAAGCATTGCAGTTAGACCAATTGTTAGACTTTTGAGGGCTCCAACAACCCGTAACGACTGCCACTAGATGTTCGTATGGCAACCGGGACCAACAGCTTAACGTGCTTTCCAAGGCACGACCAGACCAGTGCAAATATTCATGTTCATGCATACAAATATTTGCACTGTGCAGGGATCGAACCCGCGCCTCCTTGCGCAACGGCCGCGTTCGCTACCACTACGCCACGGAGGCTGTCGGAGGAGGTGAAGTGACCGGGCATTCCACCTAATCCTAAGGTATTGGTATACTATTGGTGAGCAGTGGGCAGCTCGCCGCCCGGTAAGGACCAGGCCCGAGCCGACGGCGCGTGTTTCTCGCGCGCCTCAAACAGATGTCAGCACATCGTGACGGGGTCCACGAAGACCGATGTCTCCTGGGTCAGGGTTGCGAGCTGGTTAAAAAGATACCGTGGCCCTGACGCACAGACAAGTGAATAAAAAAGTGAGTTTTAGTTAGTAAAAGTCTGACACGCCCTTCCGTCCCGCCCAGAGCGGGAGAGGTCATTTGCTGATTTCCCCTCCAGAATAAAAAAGGTATTCACACTATTGACAGTTCACTCCACGTTCACTTCTTTTTGATGGTAAGATTTTTACAGAATTAATCAGTTGTACTGAACCCGCGTGGTGAATTATGGCCCACTCCTTATCATAGGAGTGGGCCAGTAGTGGAGTCCCTCCTCCTTGTCTGTGTTCTATCAGAAGATACATTGAAGGCTGAGTATTTTAACACATAAGATACGCTTTATCGCATTTGTACATACGTCAGAAGATATTATATACTAGCTATCCGAAACTGAAAAAGTTTCCCAATCAATGTTATAGGTACCTAATTCTATAAGCGATAAAGTTGAAAATCTATTAAACGCGATGTGCTGGAGTCTGTACGTTCCCCATAATTTAGATATTTTAGCATTATGACAGCTGACATTAAAATCACGTTTAAGAAGTTCTGAATTTAGTAGTACAGACTGATAGTACCTTTCAATGTCATACTTTATGGGCATACCAACGTAATTAGTGATGGGCGATGAATTAGACCACAAACTATCGATATTTTAATTACAACTTAATTCAAAGTTAATTTATCATTTAACTTTATTGTATATTTTAATTTTATGACACTATTTACACGTCTATGTACGTGATCTGAAGTAATAGGGAATAAATAAAATCCAATCTCTCACCTACTCATCATCATTTCAGCCGAAACACGTCCACTGCTGGACATAGGCCTCCCCAAGGGTCTCTACGACGACCGATCCAGCGCCACCCGCATCCAGCGGTATTTCAGCTACTCATGTAATAATAATGGCAGAAGATTGGAAGTAGGACGTCCGATTCATTTATTGATTGGGGTGTACTCCTTTAAGAGAATAAATGTTTTTTTTTATATTTAAATAATCGTTTAATTAAGTAACGATTGTAATTACGATTAACGATTGTCTAAATTAAACCCAATCATATGTTAGATTGGCATCGATAATAGAATGAAACGACCAGTCGATGATTAATATCGACATAGTTTTTATATCAGAACAACTCTAGGAATGTCAGTTTGACATATGACGCAGAGATTGAGCGATATATTTTTTTATTTTTTTGATACAGACATTGTAATAACCACTAAAGTGTTTGTGTCACAATGAATGTCACAAAACAATGGTAAATACTAAAACCGGGTTCTCGTTATGACTAATTTCGTTTTACATTATTAGTCAACTAACTATGAATACAAATGAAGTTGATGTATATATGGAGATTAGTTAAAACCACAGACTTACGTGCATGTATAAAACTAGCTTCTACCCGTGACTGTCCGCATAGAAGTCATAAGATACACATTTTTTTTTAACCTTTTTTTTTATAAGTTTAAACTAGTGTTTGACGGCAAGCATTGCCGGCGGCCTGATGGTAAGCAGTGATGCAATTGTTGACGGTAAAGCGCGCTCGTTTATTATGAGCCTATTCACTCAAAAAAACTGGGTTAATAGAAAGAAACACGGCGGTTGAGCGAGGTGGTGCAATGTTAAACCCAACAATACGACCACCGATGTTGCGCCAGAGAGGGATTGATTTGGAGACCTTCACGACCAAACTCCAGGCACTACAGCAATTGGCATTATACCCGGCATACATCGCAACACAACTGCTCAAACCTGTCCTCCGTACGGCTTCACCAGACATCATGAATACGACAAACCGTTTGTCGGCAAGACTTTTTCTGGTGGGTGGCAACACTGGCAACTTCTACCGGCAGCGGACGTTATGGCCTACCACCGAGAAGTTTCATTATAAAGTAGTGTTTGATCTCGATCCCGCTGGATGGTAAGCAGTAATGTAATCGTTGATGGTAAAGAGCACTACTTTATTAAGAGTCTATCCACCTTAGCCCTGAAGACACTTAAATTGTAATTAGACGGTAAGACCGTCGCAGGCAAATTTTTCCAGTTCTCCGATGTACGCGGTATAGAAGACGAACGCTAATTCCCATGCACACTCTTCAAAATGTATCCTACGAATGACCTTTTTGTTCTTTTTTAAGTACGACTCTAAGTAGAGATAAACGCCAATTAAAATGACATGCCTTCAGGCGGATTATGGAGATGCCAAACTATTCTATCTAACGATGGGAATTATCGCAATTATCCATTATGGCAATAAATGAGTTTAAGTTTCAGTTTGAATGTGCTCCTGCCGCCTAATCGGCGAACACATTTTTGTCAAATGATTGCAACTATTTGGGATCGTTTGGATCGAACGGACCAATGGGCGGGCCGAACGATCCCAACTGATCCCAACTAGTCGCAATTATTTGACAAAAATGTGTTCGCCGATTAGGGGGCAGGTTTTGGAGATGTTGATTGAATTTACCAAATCTGGACCACTTTGCATCGCATTGCCCGTCCGTGTAATGATCGGAGCGTTAGACTCAAAAGCTTCACGAACACTGAGCTATTAAATGAAAACAGATTCTTTTTTTAAATCTTACTGGAAATTTCAGAGGTTAGCGCTTTCAAATACGAACAAACACATTCAGTCTTATTTTAGTGTATGTTTAAATGAATGAAGTGGAAAATACATCATGAGTAATGGTAGTTCGTCATTCAATTGTTCCAATTCTTGTAAGCAAATATACCTAAATTGTAAGTGGGTAGGTATTGTTTCATGTTATCAACCGTAGGTATACAATATGTAAAGAAAATACCGTCCGACTCATAAGGATAATAAAGGTTAGGTTAAGACATGACCAAATATAATATAAAATTTTACATAATCATCATAGTAACAATACTAATGAATTTGGGTTTTTTTCCGCGAATTAATACCAACTTCCCCAAAATATGGTAATTTTTAAAAAAGTGACAACATGATTTTGAACGCGCTAATCTCAGGAACTACTTGTCCGATTTGAAAAATTCTTTTCGCATTGGATAGCCCATTAATGCAGGAAGGCTTTAGGCTACATAACATCACGCTGCGATCAATAGGAGCGGAGCATATACAATATGTAAAGAAAACCCTGTCCGACCCATAAGGATAATAAAGGTTAGGTAAACACTTGACCAAATACAATATAAAATTTTACATAATCATCACAGTAACAATAATAATGAATTTTGAAATAATCCTTTTTTCCCAGGAATTAATTCCAATTTCCCCGAAATTTGGTAATTTTTAAAAAACTGACAATACCATTTGTGATGGAGCGAATAACGATGCGACCACGTGCCGCATGCCCCGCCCCCCTTCACCCGCGCATGTATGCCTATCGGGTTGCCTGCCGCACATGCAATAAGTTACCTCGCTTTTTCGAAATAACATTTATTTTTTTGGGGGATTTTTTTTTAAGTTTAGTCCGGCTTTGTAGGCATTATTAGAATCAGTTATCGATACCTAACAATACCTTCACGGATCGGACAGGGTTTTCTTTACATATTGTATATACAATATATATATTTTAAAGAAGTGTAATAATCTATATCTATACTAATACTAGCTGACCCGGCGAACTTCGTTCCGCCTTAAAGGCAATATCACATGACTACTTTTTAAATTAGGATAATTTTAAATAAATAAATATTATTATTCAATGATTCTTTATTTGGGAGCACAATCTTGGCGGTTCTCCGGACATCTTTAATGTGCTACAATACTCGCCAGTGCCAGTGTGTGTTGCCAGTGATGACTTACGGAACTGAAACGTGGTCGCTCACAATGGGCCTCATACGAAGGCTCAGAGTCACACAAAGGGCAATGGAAAGAGCTATGCTAGGAGTTTCTCTGCGTGATCGAATCAGAAATGAGGAGATCCGCAGAAGAATCAAGGTCACCGACATAGCTCTGCGAGTCGCTAAACTCAAGTGGCAGTGGGCGGGGCACATTGCTCGTAGAACCGATGGCCGATGGGGCAGCAAGGTTCTGGAGTGGCGGCCACGTACTGGAAGACGCAGCGTAGGGAGACCCCCAACAAAGTGGACCGATGACCTGGTGAAGGTTGCGGGAAGCCGATGGATGCGGGCAGCACAAGACCGGTCATCGTGGAAAGCCTTGGGGGAGGCCTTTGTCCAGCAGTGGACATCTATAGGCTGAGGAAGAAGAAGAAGATACTCGCAAACAACATCCACTGGTCCAATGCGAACGCCATTGCGCTATATTATATGCGTATAGAAACGTTGCCCGATTCAAATCAGTATTTGATGAATTTCTTCTTGTGCTTCGTAAATTATCTAGCGCTTGATCTCTGAGGTTTCGACGTACTCGACGATTTCGCATTGCCAACCGAGCCGTTTCACAGGCTGCCTCCCTTTGCTCTGGTGAGTGAGAAGCACGAAGTCGAGCCATACTAAGGCTGCGCTCTTGAAGTGCAATTTCTTGGTCTTCTTCAGTTCTTTTTTTTTTTGTTTTGTATGGGAAATCATCAAATGACCTCTCCCGCTCTGGGCGGAGCGGAAGGGCGTGTCAAACTTTTATTGACTAAAACCCACCCGTGTTCCTTCACTTGCCTGTGCAACGGCCAGCGCCATGGTTTCTTTTTTAACCAACCCGCAACCCTGTGGACCATTCCTCGTGAACCCCGTCAAGGTGTGCTGACATCTCTTTGAGGAGAATGCGCCGTCAACTCGGGCTTGGTTGTTACCAGGAGGCTAGCTGCCTATCGCTCGCCGCCCGCAAGCCCGCGCCTACGGTGGTCGGGAGTCCAATGTTGCCTCCCGATCAGGGCGCTTCCTGCGGCGGTTTGAGGCGTGAGGTTAGTGGGATTTCCGCTCCCTCACGCGCTCCGCCTCCTCCTTTGCCAGCATCACTGCTTCACAGAAGGAGTTGAAAGCTTGCCATGCACTCTTGCTCCGAACTATTGCCCGGACCAGGGTCGGACGCGAGAGATCGCCGCCGATCGCCGCCACGAGGACACGGCTATGCTCTACCCAAGCCGGGCAGACCTCCACCATTTGCTCCACCGAGTCCTTAGGGCGATGCACACAGTGGTTACCCTGGCGTTTCCTCCCGCCTTTTACGGAACAGGAACCTCCTGAAATAGCCGTGTCCGGTGAGGACCTACGTCAGTCGGAAGGTGAGGACGCCGTGGCGCCTCTCTAGCTACTCCTCAAAGAGAGGATTACCGCCACTATTGTAGCGTGATCAGTGCTGGTGGTTGCGACAATCACACTTTCCATGTCGCCATGAGATCCCGCCGGAGCTCTGTCCGCTCTACTGCGATTTTTTAGCGGCAACGGAGTTATGCCTCCTCTCGTCACTTACACATGTGGGCGAGGGGTAGTGTTTCCCCACAATTTAATGGATGTTATTATACATATAAACGCTTCTTTTTAATTACTCTATCTATTAAAAGAAACCTTATCAAAATCTGTTTCGCAGTTTTAAAGATTTAATCATACAAAGGGACATAGGGAAAGAGAAAGTAACTTTGTTTTATAGTATGTAGTGAAATGGTAAATGGTACAGTAATACAATATTAGAAATTTTGAAGTTGAAGTTTGCTTTGGGGCTTTTATTAAAAAAATTAAACCCGCAGAGAGTATTTATATTCCTTGCTTTAAATGGATGCATCAACATTAAACCGGTAAGACTTTTTTTTTAGTATGCTGAGTAGTGCAGCAGTGTGTACCATTTTTAACAAATGAACCGCTAGCTTATATTTTGACTGAGTTGTTTTGTTATTCCATGTCAGTTGCGTTTGTTATACCATGTCTTATGTCACGTCACACGGGAACGACGGGAATAACTGGAACGGGATAAAAAGTGTCCTATGTGAAATGTCCTTCACCCAGTTCTTATCTACCTCCCTAAGAATTTTGAGTCATATTGATTAAGCGGTTCTTGAGTTATAAATAGAGTAACTAATACGACTTTCATTTATATACATAGACTTCATTCAAATCGGACCAGCCCTTTAGGAGGAATTCAGTGACGTACACACGTACAGCAGATTTAGGAATATACCAATTACTATACATTTGTAAAAAAGATATCATACCTGTCTCTACCCCTAGAGCTCTTGTTTCAGTCTCTTTAAGTTAAATAAAAAATCTTTAATATTTATTTCTATTTATTTTTTTCTCTTTTAGTTATGTACAATTTTTTTTTAAGTAACTACAAAAATTAAAAAAAAAAACTATAAACTTGTTTAAAAACAAAAAGAAAAAACGCTCGTGATTGCCCGGGTTTGAACCGAGGAACACCAGCCATCGCGAGTAGACCATACCACTATCTACTAAGCCACAGCCGCTATGTCAAGGCGCTCGAAATTAGCGCCCATATTATGCGTGAAATATTGCGAAAGAGAAAACTCGAAAACATGCGCTTCCCCAGACATAAGACTGAGCTAGATCGATTTCTCGTCCCCGAAAACCCCCACATATTAAATTTCAGCGAAATCGTTAGGGCCGTTTCCGAGATCACATGCTTCTTCAAGCGATCAGCGCCATCTGCCGGGCTGATTTGTGAATCTAAACCATCCAGGTCGCCACTCAAATGCATACAGAAAAAATCATTAAAATCGGTCAAGCCGTTTAGGAGGAGTTCAATGACATACACACGTACAGCAGAATTATATATATAAAGATATAAAGCTGAAGAGTTTGTTTGTTTGTTTGTTTGTTTGTGCGCGCTAATCTCAGGAACTACTAGCCGATTTGAAAAATTCTTTTTGTGTTGGATAGCCTATTAATCCAGGAAGGCTTTAGGCTATATAACATCCCGCTATGAGCAATAGGAGCAGAGCAGTAACAAAAAATGTTCCGAAAACGGGAGCTAACGCAGCCGTACATATTGCCAATAGGAGCTGAGCATGACTAATTCCACGCGAACGAAGTCGCTGGCGGCCGCTAGTATATCTATAAAAGTCGACCCTTTTTGGATTAAAATAAAATGTTCAACTATCTAACTCCACGCGAACGAAGTCGCGGAAAGTCGCGTGAAGTCGCTAGTCTATACTAATATATAAAACTGAAGAGTTTGTTTATTTGTTTGTGCGCGCTAATCTCAGGAACTACTGGTCCGATTTGAAAAATTCTTTTGCATTGGATAGCCCATTAATCCAGGAAAACTTTAGGCTACATAACATCACGCTGCGATCAATAGGAGCGGAGCATAACCAAACCACGAGAACGAAGTCGCTGGTAGTTTATAATAATTAGGCATTTTAAGTTCGAACGCGCTAATCTCAGGAACTACTGGTGCAATTTCAAAAACTCTTTTTGCGTTGGATAGCCCATTAATACAGGAAGGCTATATATCATCACGCTGGGACCAATAGGAGCGGAGCATAATTAACTCCTCGCGAACGAAGTCGCTGGCGGCCGCTAGTTTTACATAATCATCATAGTAACAATACTAATGAATTTTGAAATAATCTTTTTCCAGCGAATTAATTTCAACTTCCCCAAAATTTGGTATTTTTTAAAAAAGTGACAACATCATTTTGAAGGCGCTAATCTCAGGAACTACGGGTCCGATATGAAAAATTCTTTTTGCGTTGGATAGCCCATTAATCCAGGAAGGCTTTAGGCTACATAACATCACGCTGCGACTAATTGGAGTGGAGCATATATATTATTTTAAAGAAATGTTATTATCTATACTAATATATAAAGCTGAAGAGTTTGTTTGTTTGTTTGAACGCGCTAAGCTCAGCAACTACTGGTCCGATTTGAAAAATTCTTTTTGCGTTGGATAGCCTATTAATCCAGGAAGGCTTTAGGCTACATAACATTACGCTGCGACCAATAGCAGCGACACAACAACATTTGGCGCATCGTACCCGGCACACATCGCAACACAACTGCTCAGATCCGTCCTCCGTACGGCTTCACCAGACATCATACCGGAACAAGACGAATGTCTTGGCGGCAAATCTTTGTCTGGTGGGTGGTAACTTCTGCCGGCAGCCGATCATCCGAGAAAAAAAAGGAAAATGATAATAATCACGCTGTACTATTCCATTTCCCATCTCCACTTAAATTTTCCCTCACCTCCCTAGCTCTATAAAGTTTGATGATGGAAATAAAACCACTGACCGGCACATAGGAACATTACGACGGTAAAATAACGCAATAATTAGTAAAAAAAATGCCATTTTATGACTCCAGACATGTATCATTAAAATACCTTACCACGTATAAAATTACAGTGTTTATTGTTTACTGGGTAATAAATCTCTGTACAGGGTCAGATATGAATTATCTAGCTAAACTCTACAGATGTGATGAGTATCAATACCTACTACAAATCAGTACATATCTATACTAATATATAAAGCTGAAGAGTTTGTTTGTTTGAACGCGCTAATCTTAGGAACTACTGGTCCGATTTGAAAAAATCTTTTTGCGTTGGATAGCCCATTAATCCAGGAAGGCTTTAGGCTATATATCATCATGCCAAGACCAATAGGAGCGGAGCACAATTAACTCCACGTGAACGAATTTGCTGGCGGCTGCTAGTAAATTATAAACTAGCGCTTGACCGCAATCCCGCCTGATGGTAAGCAGTGATGCAATCGTTAATGGTAAAGCGCACTAGTTTATTAAGAGTCTATTCACTATATCAAAATAATATTTTTACCTTCGATAGCCCCTTAATCCAGAAAGGTTTAAGGCTATATAACATCGCGCTGCGAATAGGAGCGGAGCAAAACCAACTCCACGCGAACGAAGTCGCTGGCGGCCGCTAGTAAATGATAAACTAGCGCTTGACCGCAATCCCGCCTGATGGTAAGCAGTGATGCAATCGTTAATGGTAAAGCGCACTAGTTTATTAAGAGTCTATTCACTATATCAAAATAATATTTTTACCTTCGATAGCCCCTTAATCCAGAAAGGTTTAAGGCTATATAACATCGCGCTGCGAATAGGAGCGGAGCAAAACCAACTCCACGCGAACGAAGTCGCTGGCGGCCGCTAGTAAATGATAAACTAGCGCTTGACCGCAATCCCGCCTGATGGTAAGCAGTGATGCAGTCGTTGATGGTAAAGCGCACTAGTTTATTAAGAGTCTATTCACTATACCCTTGAATACACTCAAATTGTAATCCGAGGGAAACACCACCGCTTGGAAATTGTTACACTCCCTCGATGTATGCGGTATAATTAGAGATTAACAAATTACTGCGATCCCCATCGCCATCGAGAACCCGTCGGCTTCATCGGGCATCGGTCCTACCGCGCTCACATTACCACCATCACCAGTCGGGCACTTTGCCTGACACATTGCCACTTTAGTGTTGCAATTCTTTGGGCTATGTCGGTTACTTTCGTTCTTCTGCGGATCTCCTCATTCCTGATTCGATTACCCACCGAAACCCCAAGCATAACCCTTTGAGTAACCTTGAGCCTTTTTATAAGGCCCATTGTTAGCGACCACGTCTCAATTCCATAAGTTGATAAACAACCTCGTCCCAACAAAAGAAAAAAGAAACTATCTTCATGCTCTAATCACAGAAAACCATAACCGATGGTGTTCAACGAAATTGTGAGAAGAAACTGGCTAAATGGATCATATCGACAGTCGTGAACGAAGCTCGGTACGCCACAGATAATTTGAGAGACAAACCGTTTAAAAAAAACTCGTGCATTCCTAAAAATTCAATTTAACAAATTAGTCAACTCGTGACTATCTTCAAACGGCGGAACACATTCTGTCCAATCAGCGGCCCGTGACGCAGTTCCTTTTTCAAATTCGAAAATCGAACGCGACCCGTCACGATGTCAGATTCACACGGGTCAGACGTCATAGGTTCATTGTCACGAACGGTCGCAGGAGGTCGAATGCCTTTGTCTGAATTATTTTTTTTAAAGAATTTGATGAAATGAAAATTCCTTGGAGTAGCGTTCTAAATTGTTATCGAAGCGATTCGATTGTAAGTTGTTTTTGTTATTTGTCTTAGAATTTTTTCTTTGATAGGTGATACTTTTCTGAGGACTTGATGGAAAAAGTAAAAATAAGGAGTAAAAATAAAAGTTGGATTTACAGTGGATATACATTTTCAATGTATTTTTTGTTGACTGTTTTTTATATGTATGCTACGAACTACTCTATAATTACGTAATACTCTATGAGTGACTTTCAAGTTGTCCGTTCAACAACATTCATTGCGTTATTGCGGTTGTTAGGCAGATACATATTCCGAACATATAAAGCAACGGATTAACAATATCAATCTAAACAGTTCGGAAACTGATTGATAGTGTTTTAGTCAATTAGTGACCGGCCTTTGCGTTCCTCTAAGACAATTATAGACTAGCAATGATTTGCATCTATTATATCTATACTCTATACATATATATAAAGCTGAAGAGTTTGTTTGTTTGTTTGTGCGCGCTAATCTCAGGAACTACTAGTCCGATTTGAAAAATTCTTTTTGCGTTGGATAGCCTATTAATTCAGGAAGGCTTTAGGCTATATAACATCCCGCTATGACCAATAGGAGCAGAGCAGTAACAAAAAATGTTGCGAAAACGGGAGCTAACGCAGTCGTACATATTGCCAATAGGAGCTGAGCATGACTAATTCCACGCGAACGAAGTCGCTGGCAGCCGCTAGTTATAATATACAGGAATGATGGCAATTCTCTAATACCTCTCGGTGTATATATAGGAGGGTCATGTCAATCTTATACTCTTATTACAAAACTAAATCTAATTTTAGTTCCAACCTTGACCTTTAAATGAAGTTCGAAATACAAATACTGACATTTGTATTTCGAACTTCATTTAGATTTATGTAAAGTTCTTAATTCAAAAATGACAACTTAGTACCGAACTAAGCTGTAATTTTTATATGAAGAAGTGCGTCTCTATAACGATTAGGTGGGAGTTTTGGCGGGCAAGTTAAGCTGAGTGTCACGCTCATTTTTCATTGAACTTTTAAATTATTTATAGTGTTGTTTACTAAATAAAAATAAGTGATTTATGTAGTAAAAAGTGCATTCAGTAAATAATTCATAAAGAAAGTTTAGATATCGCAGCATAGCGGCATCAACGTGACTTTACCTCAAACCTCCCTCGTAGAGGGTGCACGTGGCCGTCTTTTTCGATATGAATGAAAATTCATTACGTGACTTTGGCTAAATGCACAAACTTCTACTAGTTTCACACGGAAGCTAGAGAAGAAAGAAATAAAAAACCATTAGGTGCAAAATTCAATAACTATTTAGAAGGTTTAAACCTGGTCTAAACAAAATCCTTGTTTCGTAATAAGGGGGTTAGAGTTAATGCATAATATTGCCATAAATGTCATAATTTATTACACGATCGTGAGAGGGTTAAAGGTGTAATGTCATTCACCCACGATTGCCCATTGGCGAAGATAGGGACGAAGTATTTATTACCATTTACTGGGACCCAAAATTAGGACCAGTCGGATCAGGACAAGTATTTATATCTGAATAATATCCAATACGTGATGCCTCATTGATAGTAAGCACTGAGTGATGAAGTTGGTCCTGGGTGCAGTTCTTTTCCAGGGGCGCGGGACTTAGGGATGTCTCCGCCCGCAAGGATGTATCCAAGGTACAAAAATCAATAAAACAATTAGTCCGTCTTATCCATACTAATATTATAAATGCGAAAGTAACTCTGTCTGTCTGTCGGTCTGTCTGTCGGTCTGTCTGTCTGTCTCTCTGTCTGTTACGCTTTCCCGCTTAAACCTCTCAACGGATTTTGATGAAATTTGGCACAGACAATCTTTAGACCCTGAGAAAGAACATAGGCTACGTTTTATCCCGGAAAAATTTGATGTTCCCGAGGGAAATCTAAAAAGCGCGATATAACCGAACTCCACGCGGGGGAAGCCGCGAGCGGAAAGCTAGTAGATAATAAAAAAAAATTAAACACGTATTTTTTATTTTAGAATTGGTCTGATTGTCTGTCTCAGTATTTGTCTCCTGCAGCTGCGCATAGAACAAACTCATTACCGAAACGCATTATCAAATTTACCATCTAAAAACAAGATAATCTACCCCAGTCAGATCATTTTTGAATAAATTCTGCCCACCCTTATATTTATGATAAATCAATTACAAATACACACATACACCTGTCTGTCAGGGGTACTCAATAAAGGGTTGTTATCAGATCCTCTACCCTTGTGACACCCCTGACAGTTGTAGCAAATTAATTTATCTTTTAATACGATGTGTATAAAATTTTATTTGAAGGGTCATTCGCTAAGGGTTGGCACGGGCGAGCTTTTGGATTCAATATTTCGTTCGTTCAATGGTTCGATTTTCAAAATAGGTTTTCTTTTTTTGAATGAAATAGCGTATGATAGTATAGTGATAACTCCTCAGAAGATTCTTTAGTCACACACAAAAGAAAAAAAAGAATTAGCATTTAGGCTTAGAAGAACACGACAAAAGGGCAAATCTCAGTGTCAATCTCGTAATTTAAATTGATCAAAATCGAGTCATAGTCATATTTCCGCGACAAATAAAAGTCAAAAACTATGGTCAATAACTGTTAATAACAAATGTGAAATCCGAAACACGTGTCCAGTATTTTTAGGTAAAGATTTATGTACAAAATTTCAAAAAGATATCACGAAAAACCATAAAGTTATGAACTTGATATTTTACTTGATTGTCCCAACAAAAATATGGTCAACGCACCGCTCGGGAGGGCTCTGTCCAGCTATGTGCATGCGCCTAGTAGTATGATCTACCGTGAGATGTGTTGTGCGCTCGGTAACCACACTGCAACAATTTCTAAATGTATTTGGAAAAAAATATAACATGGTGTAAAATTATTGAAATCGATTCAATTGCTTATTTATATCAATTTCATTAATTACATGGCTAATATTTACATAATTTAAAAAGTAAAAAAAAAAAAAAAATATGTACAAGTATATAAAGGAGGAATTGAAAAAACTAGAGGGCATCAAAAAATTCATCCGCATCGCTGTCAACAGGAAACGTGCCCAAAAGGCTGGCAGCATTGCCACGTTGTATGGCGATGCTGATTCTTTGGCCAAAAAATAGCCCAGCCCTCTGGTCACGTGAAGAGTCGATTATACGTTTGGCGATCTCTCAAAATTGGTGTGCACTCGGACCCCATGGCCCTAGTGTTTCAACCCCAAATGGCTGGAACGTATAGGTTCCATTGAGATTGGAGTATTTCCGCCGTTTGAGGTTTCCCGCACCTGCAGCAGCCGCTGCGGCACAACTCACCGTATTTGGAAGATGGGATGGCGCAATGGTATCGACACACGTTGCATCCCACACCAAAGGCCTATCTACCTTCCAAGGCATTATAGTCATTCCGTCTGGTCTCTTCCCATCGTCGCGTGTCAAGCCGTGAGGTTCTAAAACAGCTGGCACACCGGCGGTGACAAGAGCACGGCGGATAATGTCATTAATGCTGGCATGCCGTGCTAATTGCTTATTCTAAACAAACTATATTCGGGTTTCGTATGAAGTAAAACTTGGTGTATATAACATAAAATATGGAGAAGTTAGATAAATAAATTAAGGCTGAGTTCAGGGAGTGAACTTTTTTACAATTACTAGACACGGGTCCTCTCATCATCATAATCATCAAACTTTTTATCGTCCCACTGCTGGGCACAGGTCTCCTCTCATACAGAGAAGGATTGAGCGTAATCTTATAAATACTTGCCTAACCTGGAATCGAACCCGCGCACTCATACTTGAGAGGCTGGTGTTTTAACCAATAAGCCACTACGACATGTGTCCTCTAAAACTTCTCTATTCATTCATAACCACGTCATGCCTAAACCATAATCTTTTATCTAATATACGTCGGCATATTGTCTCACGAACAATCACTAGAACCTCTAAGGTCATATTACTCATGCCTATCATATGCATAAGTCTATGACGCTGATAATGTCTAAACTTGTATGCCTACCACCTACAGATTATGTGTAGGTTGTGACTACATACTAGCTTTTGCCCGCGGATTGATTTAAGTGCAAACTTTACTACTTTAGTTCTAGGATTCTGTACCTAAAGTGTTCCAACAGGACTCTTTTACTAAGCCCCCGCTCTCCGTCTATTCGACTGTCTGTTAGCATTTGTATCTCATGAAGAACTGGAACAATTTGTCAGCTTTCCGTCTGACTATAAATTAAAAGTCTTCAAGGCTTTTTTTTTATAAATATAAACTACATCATCATCATCATCATCTCAGCGTTAATCCCAGTCGCATCCAAAGCTTTTTCGGCTTTGGAGTCTGGGGTCCGCTTTACCAGTCCAACTGCTGATTTTATCTAAACTTCGATATTTTCCGTGAAGCGACTGCCGTCTGACCTTCACAACCCGAAGGCGATATCGAAGCATTGCAGTTAGACCAATTGTTGGACTTTTGAGGGCTCCAATAACCCTTAACGACTGCCATTAGATGTTCGTATGGCAACCGGGACCAACAGCCTAACGGGCTTTCCGAGGCACGACCAGACCAGTGCAAATATTCATATTCATGCATACAAATGTTTACACTGCACGGGGATCGAATTCGCACTTCCTTGCGCAGCGGCCGCTTTCGCTACCACTACGCCACGAAGGCTGTCATATGTGTAAACTAGTGTTAATAACAATTATTAACCGCTTTTTTTGTATGGATGGGAAGTTATCAACTGCACTCTCCCGCTCTGGACGGAGCGAGAAGAGTTGTTAGACTTTTACTGACTAAAACGCACCCGTGTTCCTTTACTGTCCTAGTCTTTCAAACAATCTACAGCCCTGGAAGAGATACTTTGATTCCCGTATTTGTTTTACCACTTCTTCTTCGGATTGATCAAACAAGAAACGCGGAGTCCATTTTACTTATTTTTCTTATATTATTTGTAAGAGCGATTCCGATATGTTATATACAGAAAAAAAAATCCTATTATGGGACGTGTTACAACAGAAATCTTAAAAGTTTAAGTACTGAATCTGTCAGATTTTTGACATTTGTCTTCACAAGCCGCCATGACACTTTCCTAGAAGCCACGTTAGACCGTATGTAAATCGGATATTATTATTGCCAAAGGCAGTTCGAATTCTAAGCAACATCCGTTTATTATACGTGATGTGCAGACCAGCTCATTGTTTTGATTATTACGTAATTCCTGTTAGTATGCAATTAGTACTCAGCTCAGATTACTGACAGACGTCCACGCAACGGCCAGAACTAAAGATGACCAGGCCAACAATAAATTTATTACCGAAATCCGAAGGTAAAATGGAAAGGAATATATACAACAATATTTTTTTCTTTATACGTACCCTGAATACAGTTTGTCCAGAATAAGCAACTGAATAAATTCCAATCATTTTTACATCATGTTATATTTTTTCCCAAATAAATTTTGAAATTGTTGCAGTGTGCTTACCGAGCGCTCAGTGAATTTGATAGCGGTCTACGTAATTCGAGTGCTGCTTAAATTTTTGGTTAGTTCTTTGTGGTAAATTCGAGCGGGCAAAAATTTTGTTCTCGAGTATGTGTTCCCTCTAATTGTCTAATGAATACAATTCGAATTTAAAACTATTCCATTTTCGATGACAATTTTTTTTTAAACGGTCAATATTTTTTATGGTTACGTTACAACCGTTCAGCCCTAGATGAATGAACAAAATTGAATGAACGACGAATTCTCTCGAGTGGTGTAAAGTTACAAGAGCGTTGCACGAGCTTGTAAGTGTTTTGTCCAATTGTGCTGTGTTTTTATTATTATTGTGTTTTGATTTATTTATACATTATACTTACTTACTTTTGTCCATGGGTTCGTCTCATGATAGCAGGAAAAAAAATTAAAACTCTCTCTTTAGTTCCATTTCAAATGGCAAAGAATTTACAAGATAAATTTTACATAACTAAGGGCATCTCTATTACTCTTCAAATGTTTTCTAAGTCGTAAAAGTTTTCCTTCAAAGTCCGTCACTTATAATTCCATCATGATTTTTTTTTTCAGATTTTTTTAAACTAGACGTTTATTTATTTATTTTTAACAAAATAATGCGCTTTAAAGCTGGAAGGACACCTAAATCAAATAATCGTCTTAGCAATTTCTCATGTTTTTTTTACAAGACCTGTCTAACGTCTATCTCATAGTGGGGTACCTATATACGATAAAAACATCTTAAATGGCTTATTGAACGCAAAGATATAAGTAATTCCCGAGTTTTAGTTGAAAAAAAAACCGCCCCCGGGTGGGCTCGAACCACCAACCTTTCGGTTAACAGCCGAACGCGCTAGCCATTGCGCCACGGAGGCTGTGGAGATGTCACTGAAATAAATAATTTCATTAGCTTGAAAGTTTTTATACACTGTTGTGTTGTTTGGCATCATTGAACGAGTCCGCGTGGTAGATTACGGCACACTCACTTCTGAGACTAAGACCTATGGCTGTAAGAACATCATATGCCCATATGATGGTCGCTGATGGTGGCGATGCGTTCAGCAGGATAACTGCGTTACACTCTATCAGCAGCCACGAGTTCCATTTCGACAGTTCAACAATATTCTCCTTCATCATCAACATCATCATCGACCTTTTTATCGTCCCACTGCTGGGCACAGGTCTCCTGTCATATAGAGAAGGATTGAGCGTAATCACCACGCTTGCTCAATGCGGATTGGCGATTTCAGACTTAAAGTCCAGGTTTCCTCAAGATGTTTTTCTTCACATTCATGAATTCAGTCATTCTTCAGTCATTGGTGTCCAAGATATACTTAGAAAGTACATATAACTTTAGAAAAGTTACATTTGTACTTGCCTGACCTGGATTCGAACCCGCGCACTCATACTTGAGAGGTTGGTGTTTTAACCGCTAGGCCACCATTTACTTATATTCTCCTTATTTATTCTATTATATAACGGCATCAGAAATGAGGTGAACCGACAGAAGATCAAAGTCATGCCAGCTGTAGTGGCAATGGGCTGGTCACGACAACCGTTGGGGTAAAGGAGTCCTCGAGTGGAGAACGCGTTTCGGCAAACGTAGCGTAGGACGCCCTTGGGCGAGATGGAGCGACGACATCAAAAAGGTGGCTGGTAGTGGCTGGCGGAGAACTGCTCAGGATCGAGCTTGTTGGCGTGCCATGGAAGAGGCCTAATTCTAGTAGTGGACGAGTAGAGGCTGATGATGATGATGACTGAGATATAGCATATTAAAGTCACGGAGTGGTATATTTTGTACCACGGCGTTACGTCATGCGACAATTCAAAATGGTGCGGGATAAACTCCGCCCATGGGCTCCCCCGCTGACGCAGAGTCTCAGGCCTCAGCTCGTGGAGGACGTGGTGAGCGCTCTGTTTCCCTCGAGAGAGGAACATATTCCTCCACCCATGGCTCCGCCTCCTGCGGTGCCTGATGCGGACCACACCATCGACGACGACGATGCTCCAGAGGTGACCGAGGTAGAGCTGAGAGCGGCGGTACGTAGGCTGAATGCCAAAAATACCGCCCCAGGACCCGACGGCTTACCTGGAAAAGTCTGGGTTCTGGCCTTAGGGGCTCTCGGGCCTCGACTACGGGGGCTACTAAGCGCATGCTTGGAGAGGGGCCAGTTCCCACTTCGCTGAAAGACGGGGAAACTGGTCCTCATAAAGAAGCCAGGGCGCCCTGCGGACTCGCCGTCCGCTTACAGGCCCATTGTGTTGCTCGACGAGGTGGGCAAGCTCTTCGAAAGAGTCATTGCAGACCGCCTCGTCGGGCACCTCAAGCGAGCGGGCCCGGATTTGGCGGAGAGCCAGTTTGGCTTTCGCAGGGGACGCTCTACGGTGGACGCCATCATGCGCGTGCGAGCCCTTACGACAGGAGATGCTGCGGCCCGGGGTGGGGTTGTCTTGGCGGTGTCTCTAGACATCGCCAACGCCTTCAACACCCTACCCTGGAGTTGCATCAGGGCGACGACACGCTAGTTCTGGCACAGGGGAGGTCGCACCAGGCGGCGGCTGACGCAGCGACCCTCGGAGTTGAGACAATCGTTAACAGGATCCGGCAATTGGGACTCGAGGTGGCCCTGCAGAAGTCCGAGGCCATGTGCTTTCATGGTCCTCGGAATGCACCACCGTCGGGTTCCCACATAACGGTAGGAGGGGTTCACATCGGTGTCGGGTCGACGATGAAGTACCTGGGACTCGTCCTCGACAGCCGGTGGAACTTCGAGGAGCACTTCCGACGTTTGGCACCCAGACTGGAACGGGCCGGGGCTGCCCTAAGGCGGCTCCTCCCCAATCTAGGGGGACCAAACGCCTCCTGCCGGAGGCTCTATGCGGGGACCGTGCGGTCCATGGCCCTTTACGGGGCACCGGTGTGGGCGCGGTCGCTAAGGAAGCGACCAGCCCGGTGCCTGACCGCGTCCCAGAGGGTCATGGCCGTTCGGCTGATACGGGGATACCGTACGGTCTCCGCTGAGGCGGCGAGCCTTCTTGCCGGATTGGCGCCATGGGATCTGGAGGCCAAAGTCCTCGCCCACATGTGGGAGTGGCGAGAGGAGGCAAAACGACGGGGCATAACTCCGCTGCCGCGAGATATTGCGGTACGGCGGAAAGAGCTCCGGCGGGATCTCATGGCAACATGGAGAGTGCGATTGTCGCAACCCAGTGCTGGGCACGCCACAATAGCGGCGGTAAGTCCCCTCTTTGAGAAGTGGCTAGAGAGGCGCCACGGCGCCCTCACCTTCCGCCTGACGCAGGTCCTCACCGGACACGGTTGTTTCAGGAGGTTCCTGTTCCGTATAAGGCGGGAGGAAACGCCAGGGTGTCACCATTGTGTGGATCGCCCTGAGGACACGGTGGAGCATACGGTGGAGGTCTGCCCGGCTTGGGTAGAGCACCGCCGTGTCCTCATAGCGGCGATCGGCGGTGATCTCTCGCGTCCGACCCTGGTCCAGGCCATGGTCCGGAGCGAGAGTGCATGGCAGGCTGTCACCTCCTTCTGCGAAACAGTAATGCTGGCAAAGGGGGAGGCGGAGCGCGTGAGGCAACGGGAATCCCAGCGCCCTCACCCCACTAGCCACCGCAGGAGACGCCCTGGTCGGGAGATGACACCAAACTCCCAGCCACCGTAGGCGCGGGCCTGCGGGCGGTGAGCAGTGGGCAGCTCGCCGCCCAGTAAGGACCAGGCCCGAGTTGACGGCGCGTCGTGTTTCACGCGCGCCTCAAAGAGATGTCAGCACAACGTGACGGGGTCCACGAAGACCGATGAAATGAAATGAAATGAAATCGTTTATTAAGCAAGCAGGATCACTGATCACTTTTACACGTCATGTTTATTTTTTATTTTATTTTTTTAACTAGATGAAGCCGGCATTTCCTAACTGACTACCTCTGAGAAGAAATAGGCGACACAAACTCAGGGATCACCGTCTTTTTTCAAGTCCAGACATTAAAAATGAAAATGTTTACAATAATTTACCTTATAATTACGCATATTGCTTAATAACAATTAACAATGCTTAACAGAGCGAGCAGCTCAGTCCCAAACTTTTTTGTCTTCTAAATAATCTGTGATTTTATAATACCCCTTTTTGCAAAGTTTGACCTTTATATGGTTCTTAAATCGTTTAATGGGTAAGTTTCGAACGTCCATGGGAAGCTTGTTGTAAAAGTGTATACATTGACCCATGAACGAGTTGCCTACGCTGTGGAGACGAGTGTGATGTACAGCAAGATTGTGTTTGTTCCTGGTATTTATATTATGAATATCGCTTATTTTCTTAAAATTCGAGATATTTTTATGAACATACATAAGATTTTCAAATATATATTGTGAAGCTACAGTCAGAATGTTCACCTCTTATAATGTTAGTAGAATAACCAATACGGATATATCCAAGGTATGAAAATCAAAAAAATAATTAGTCCGTCTTAAAGATAATAAAAAAAATTAAGACCCGTATTTTTTATTTTGTCGAAATTACCAACAACTACTGAGATATAGCGTATTAACGTTACGGAGCGGGGGCTAATTACGTTACGCCGTGGCATATTTTGTACCACGGCGTGACGTCATGCAATATTTCAAATCAATATATCTTCCTAAGTATTTGAATGAAAGAAAAAATAAAAAATACGTGTTCAATATTTTTTATAAATCTATCTGATGGACATTAAATTATTTTTTAAGATACAACCCAATTACAGGTACTTTTAAATTGTCAAAGGGCCGACCAGTCAGACAAATAAATCTGCCCATCCCAACTCCACGGACACTTCTTTAAAACTCATCATCATTTCAGCGTTAATCCCAGTCGCATTCGAAGCTTTTCAGCTTTGGAGTCTGGAATCCGCCTTACCAGTCTAACTGTGATTTTTGGCTAAATTTCGATATTTTCCGTGAAGCGACTGCCGTATGACCTTCACAACCCGGAGGCGATATCGAAGCATTGCAGTTAGACCAATTGTTGAACTTTTGAGGGCTCCGTAACGACCAACAGTGTAAATATTCATTACCTAACTCCTTTAGAACTTAATACCATTTTACTCTACCCAGTAATTGAACTTAAGATCTTATGCTCTGCAGTAACACTTATGATCAATTAATCCAAAGAAGCAACCAACGCCATTTTTAATTATTTTTCTTAATACTCAAAGCCCCAAAAATACGGCCAGTTTACTGTAGGTATCCATGGACTTGTTTATAACAGTATTGAGAGAGGCAATAAATCTGCTTACCTAGTAATGGAAGAAGGGCGTGAAGATAATTCTATGTTGCCAGTAAAAAATAGGCTACTCGTGCAACAAACGATTAGTGTGTTTACCAAACCCATTGATATAATCCATTGTAAATTGAGCCGTCATGTAAAAGAATATGTGCTAAGGAGTGGGTCAACTTTAATTGGAGTATGAGAGAGCGACCATTTTAAATTAAGCCTCTTCGTAAAAGAAAACGTGCTAAGTGGCGGATCAACTCTAATTGGAAATTGAGAAAATGACCATTTTAAACTGAGGCTTCTCGTAAAAGGATATAAGCCAAGAAGGGGGTCAACTTTAATTGGGCATTTTGAGTTCGTACATGTAGGTGAACGAGAAGTATTTAGCTATGGACCTTTTTTATAATGTGGTTAGAGGTCATTATGATTTAAACTATACCAATACGCGGAGAGAAGCTCGCGCTCGTGGCAAAATATCGAAGCCACGGGATTATTGACGGTAGGCAACGCTTGCCAAGGTCGGCCCTTGGATTGGTGACATCCTAAATATATGGAGACTTCTCCGTGCCTCTAATGTTGGGTTAAGCCTTTGGTTCCAGAAGTCTTACCAAAGATTATCGTATTATCCAGTACCTGCGTTGTGAAGGTCAGGCCGGTCCTGCATCCAGATATACTGGATACTGATTCCAATGTTATAGAAGTAGTAGAATAGTATGGAATGAAGCAGTGGCGGTCACGTACTGGAAGACGCAGCGTAGGGAGGCCCCAACAAGGCGGACCGATGACCTGGTGAAGGTCGCGGGAAGCCGAGGGATGGATGCAACACAAGACCGGTCAGCGAGGAAAGCCTTGGAGGAGGCCTTTGTCCAGCAGTGGACCTCTATAGGCTGAAGAAGAAGAAGAAGAATGGAATAGAATGGAATGGAATAGATAGGAATGCAATAGAATAGAATGGAATGGATTGGAATGGAATAGAATGAAATAGAATAATTATTCAAAGAATAAATATTTATTTCTATTTAAGTATTAAGTACTAGCTTTCCGCCCGCGGCTTCGCCCGCGTAGAGTTCAGTTATATCGCGCTTTTTAGATTTCCCTCGGGAATATCAAATTTTTCCGGGATTAAATACCTTTTATCCTGGAAAAATTTGATATTCCCGACCCTGAGAAAGAACATAGGCGGTAGCCTATGTTCTTTAAAGATTGTCTGTGCCAATTTCATCAAAATCGGTTGGGAGGTTTAAGCGGGAAAGCGTAACAGACAGACCAGAGTACACATAACACAAACAGAGTTACTTTCGCATTTATAATATTAGTATGGATGCATATACACGTTATGTTGTTGTATAAACCAGATTTACATCCGTCACTTCACATCAGGTTCAGTTGAAAACCAGCGTCAAGCACAAGTTATCTTGCATTTTTGCTGAACTGGACCTATTCGGTGCAGCCACGAGGCACACTTTGCTGCTATTTTTTAAATCGGAGTTTATATTGACTATTCAAAAGCATCAACGGATAGTTAATTTGAAATAACCAATTTTGATTTTGATACTTTTTAATTGGTTTTAAATTTTTTTTTTAATTTGTTACTATCTGATGTATGTTCATGCTAGATGTATTGTGCGTCTTTAAGTCTGTGCTGAAAAAAATTGTATTTTCTTTCTTTCTAGAATGGAATACAATGGAATAGAATACAATACTCAACAAAATATAATACTCTTAATAATAGAATACTCTTACTATCTTTCTTCTCGGAATAGAATACTCTTTGTTATGTACACCATATAAAGTACAAAACATAGGTATGAAGATTTTACAAAGAGTGATACAATGGGCGGTCTAATCGCTAAGAGCTTATCTAAGACAAGACATTTTTTAACCTAGTCAGTAAGAACATTTTGAAGTAATTTTGATGTTCAAAAAGTGTAGCAGTGCGATTACTGCGACCGTAAAAACTTATGTGAAGTGTTCATGGATTGAGCTATCATTACAACTAATCAAGAAACTTATAGATGAACCAAGCCACGCTGAATTACGGGAGTTTGACGGCGGAGGGTCTCCAGATCAATCTTCCTCTGCCGCAGCATCGTTGGTCGTGTTTTTGGGTTTAACATTGGACGCATTGGAGAATTGGATGCTCGCTCAAATGCCGTCTTCCTTCCTATTCACTTAGTTTTTATTTTTAGTGAATGGCTCTCAATAAACTAGCGCGCTTTACCATCAACGATATAGGCGGGATAGCGGTCAATCACTAGTTTATAATTATAAAGTAAAGCGAAGACAAAATAAATGACCTTGAAAATTGTCACTGACCCGCTATCTCTTTCTAACTCTTTCATAGTAATAAGTTCGGTGTCAACGGGTACGGTGTAGCTTGTGAAAGAGAGAGGTGGTCAACGTCGACCGTAAATGTGTGTATCTTCAACACAATGTTCTAAGTTTGGCTTCCAGTATTTTTATTCAGTTAACTAGTTCCCCCCTCCCCCCCAGGCCTGACTTGCCTAGGCTATAAGCTGGGTACCCCCATGGTTTCTTGCAACCAATACTAAGGGATTGACACTACTGACACCTCTTTCTAAGCTCATTTCAATAACTTTTCACGGTGAGACTACAAAATTAATCAGCTGAATCTCAACCTACTCAGAATAAATGACTTTTATTTGATTTTTCATTCTCTGAATACGTCAGCATCAATCTTTTTTTATCTCACTACTGGGCATAGGCCTCCTCTCATACAGAGGAGGATTGAGCGTTATCACCACGCTTGCTCAATGCGGGTTGGCGATTTCAGACTTAAAGTACAGGTTTCCTCAAGATGTTTTCCTTCACCTTGTACTCAGTTATGTGTAATTTCTGAATACGCTTTCGAAAGATTGAGGCTAACGCATTGATGGTTTTTTTTTTAATTTTAATTTAAAATATCACTAAGAAGTATTTTTTTCCCGATCGTCCTTTTATATGTATTTTTTTTTTTATAGTTTAGTGACATGGCACCTTGGCCTTTGTGCCATTTCTACATTGAACGTCCTATCATATTCAAATCTATGCTGTTTAGGCATTCATAAAGAGCATAGATTTGAACTTGATTGGACATCTCCAATGACATGAATTTAGGTCGAGTATAGTTCATTACTCATTCGGGCAATCATTCGGTCATTATTGACTGGTCAATCGCTTGATGGTATGTGGAAACATACGGGTTGTTGCTGCACCGAGTTTTTGATGTTGGATATTAGATTTTATGAATGGAGATTATGAATTATTTATTATCATTTATATTATATTTATTTATATTAATTAAAAAGAATATATTTAATTTGATGTACTTTATAAGTATATCTTGGACACCAATGACTGATTACAAGGTGGAGGAAAACATCTTGAGGAAAAAATTAAGCAAGCGTGGTGATTACGCTCAATCCTTCTCCGTATGAGAGGAGACCTGTGCTCAGCAGTGGAACGATAAAAAGGTTGATGACGATGGTGATGATTTAATTGATTGTACGTTGGTTTGTTACTCTTTTACGCAAAAACTAATGCACAGATTTAGATGAAATTTGGCTGACAGATAGTTTATAATCAGGATTAATATATACGATACTTTTTATCCTGATATTTTCTACGAATCGCAAATTATGAAGCTAAAACTGAGGGGCACAGCTAGTTCATTATATTTATTAGTATTGGTATAAAATTCTAACCAATACAATTTTTTTTTGTGATTTATAAGCAGTTCCATACTAGATACAACTTGTATTTTAGCGCTCAAGCAGTATGCAAAGATAATTTATAATAATTGAATGTATTATTAGTCATATTTAAACTTTTGATTGTTTGATTGACAAATACCTTCATAAAGAAAAAAAAGGCAGTCGGCGGACTGACCGACAGAAGTGAGAAATAAAATTATTATTAAGTTAAAAAAAAAGAAGAAAAAGGTGTAGAGGTAAAGCAATCTATAGCATTGTATTGTATACACAAATACACATTTATTGTATACTATACACATACACAGTATACATATGTATATCTCGCTGTAGCGATCACGGTGTCGGATTGGTCACGCTCATGCGAGTTCAATGCTTTTCCACATCTAATAAAGTGCCAACGTCTCTAACTTCTAGATTTTTTTTTAATAACTGTAAACTACTGCTGGACCGCAATCCCGCCCGATGGTAAGCAGTGATGCAATCGTTGATGGTAAAGCACGCTAGTTTATTAAGACTATTCACTTAAAAAACTTAGGAATAGGAAGGATGACGGCAGTTGAGCGAGGTGATGCAATGTTAAACCCAAGACCAACACGACCAAACGATGCTGCGCCAGAGGGTGACTGATCTGGAGACTCTCCACGACCAAACTCCCAACTCAAAAACATTTGGGGCAGCGTACTCGGCACACATCGCAACACAACTGCACAGACCCGTCCACCGTACGGCTTCACCAGACATCATGCCGGAACACGACGCATCGCTTGGCGGCAAAACTGTCTGGTGGGTGGTAACTTCTGCCGGCAGCCGACATCAATAAAAATAAAAAATGCTCGACACTTTTTCCTCCCGTATATTTCAATCTACACTAATAATGACCCCACAGATACCATACTAATAATAATAATAATAATTATTATTATGACCTTCCTTTCTCATTGCGACATTTAATAATGAATAGTACATGGGTTGAAACTGACATCTATTGTTTTAATCGTGAACTAGCTCTGGCCTCCGGGCGTTACTTGCGTTTGTCCTTTGTTTTTTTTGTGATTGTAGGAGTTGATTGCGAAATGAGTTGACTGGCTCTTTTGTCCAGTGGCAAGCGTGATTGCTGAGTATACAAGGTTCGATGTTCATTCCGGCTGAAGTTATATTGTGCGTTTGGTATATAGTCACAATTGCTCTCATAACAGTGAAGGAAAACTTCTTCAAGAAGAAGAAGAAGCAGTTAAGAAAACCTTGGGGGAGGCCTTCTTTCAGTAGTTGTAAGTACTTGACAAAGGCCTCCCCCAAGGTTTTATATTACATTGGGGCGTTTACTATAATCCTCACGCTTGGCAAGCGGGTTGGGGATCGCAGTAATTTGATATTCCACAGGAGAAGCGCTGCTGCCCGCTTCCCTGGTGAGAGTTCCCTTAATCGCCTCTTCGACACCCACGGGAGGATATGGGTTGGTACTATTATAAGCTCGGTACCACACGGAGCACAAGGAAAACGTCGTGAGCAAACCGGCATGTCCTAGAGCCAAAACTTCAAAAACATGTGACAACTACCAACCCGCACTGGGCCCACATGGTAGATTACGGCCCACTTCCTCTCACCGAGAGGAGGCCTGTGTCCCAGGAGTGGAAACATTTTAGGTTGATTATGTGTTAGGTGTTATCTCCTTACTAATATTATAAATTGGAAAGTGAGTTCGTTTGTTTGTTCCGCTTTTAGGCCGTAATTACTGGTTCGATTGCTATGAAATTTTTCAGACGTAAAGTTAGACGTCCGGATTAAATAATATGGTACTTTTTATCCCGGAAAAATTTGATATTCCCGAGGGATACCTAAAAACGCGATATAACCGAACTCCACGCGGGCAAAGCCGCAGGCGAAAAGTACATAAGTAGTTATTTCTCAACCCTGCAATTGTCTTTTTATATTTGTTTTGAGTGTTATTGTTTGGTTTGTTGACATCTGCCAGCGTCGCGGGCCTCCACATATAAAGGACTAATGGGCATGCCTTAGAGATGAGAATATTTATGTTTCCAGGGTAAAAAAAATGATTCTATTTAGTCCGTCATTCAGATTATAGAAAAAGGTATATTTTGTTTTATCAAATCAATAAAAATTGACAAATATAAAAGGCATCAAAGATCAGGAGTGTTAGATGGTGACGTCATTCGTTGCTAAAAGTGTAGCTAGAAATGACGTCACACGAGTTTTCAACTCACTGTATCATCTTAATTTTTTGTTTATATGAAAAAATAAAAATACGTTACTAGTTTTTTTTGGAAATCTGACTGACGGATTTATTAGTTTTTTTTAGTCAACTACCCTATTGTGGCACTCCGAAAGAAAGAGAGGAAACGAAGTTTTGTCTATCTTTATCTCTCTCAAAATCATCAATCATCTATGAGAAAAGAGATAGTGCCAGACCGAAAGCATAGGCCATCTCTCTCACTTTTTTATAACCAAAAAAATACTGCGGGTTATACGCGTAAGGCATGTCCATTAGGATATATCTATGGTCGCGGGCGCATCACGGATGACAGCTGGATCTAATATCCATTGTTAAATAATGCGTATTGTCTATGACCCGGCCCCCTAATCGGCGAACACAAGTTTGTCAAATGATTGCGACTAGTTGGGATCAATTGGTATCGTTCGCGCCGCCCATTGGTCGGTTCGGTCCAAACGAGCCCAACTAGTCGCAATCAGTTGACAAAAATATATTCGCCGATTAGGGGAGGTTCTAATATCAAGTCAACATTTGAGCACGAGGCTTTTGACTTTATTATTGTATATTTTGTCTTTTCTTCTTTTAGTTTCTTTTCTTTCTTTGCTTTACGAAAATATTTTTCAGTCAAATGGATGGAGCTAGTCGCCCATTCCATAGCTTAGTACCTTGGATCCGCGACCGGCACCCCCTGTAATTCGACTTAGTTTTACTCGGTGGTAGGCCATAACAACGTCTGCCGGCAGAAGTTATCACCCACCAGACAAAGTCTTGCCGCCAAGCGATTGGTCGTGTTCCGGCATGATGTCTGGTGAAGCCGTACGGAGGATGGGTCTGAGTAGTTGTGTTGCGATGTCCGGCACACATCGCCACACAACTACTCAGATCCACCCTCCGTACGATGCGCCAAATGTTGTTGTGTCGGGAGTTTGGTCGTGGAGGGTCTCCAGATCAATCTCTCTTTGGCGCAGCATTGGCCGTGTTGTTGGGTTTAAGATTACATCACTGCCATCTTCTTCAACTATCTTCCTTCCTATTCACTCAGTATTTTTGAGTGAATAGGCTGAATAAACTAGCGCGCTTTACCATCAACGATTGCATCACTGCTTACCATCAGGCGGTATTGCGGGCGAGCACTAGCTTATATCAATTTAAAAAATAAGATAAAACTGTGTCTCAGTACTGACTTTTTATTTGTAAAATGCGCTAATGAACGAATTACTGCAAGTGGCGAATCGAACCTATGACACAAAGCGCAGCAGTAGATCTCTTAACCACTGCGTCAACCGTGTCGTCAACATTTAACAAGGAATGCGTTAACTACATTTAACAGAACTAAAATTGATTTAATTCTTAATGAAACAAAAAACTTAATGCATGTGCAATGCGGAATGATCTAGTGGTTGGGTTTTTACCTTTTTAAAAAGATGGGCATAGTTCAGATATATTCAGGCATTTCTGGTCTGACTGGTCCTCAGTACCACATAGCTGGTTAAAGACTGTGATGAAAATTTACTTGCAACTATCAGCTTTATTGTGTACTAGCTTTCCGCCCGCGGCTTCGCCCGCCTGAAGTTCGGTTATATCGCGCTTTTGTGACTTCCCTCGGGAATATCAAATTTTTCCGGGATAAAAAGTGCCCTATTCTTTAATCCGGGCTTCTAACCTTAAGTCCGCATAATTTCAAAGCAATCGGTTCAGTAGTTACGACGTGAAAGCGGAACAAACAAACAAACAAACACAGTTTCCGATTTTTAATATTAGCAAGGACTAGTTGCATCGCGTCGTTTTACCCGCGTATGTTTTTTTAAACATACTCCGCTCCTATTGGTCGCAGCGTGATGTTATATAGCCTAAAGCTATCTTGGGTTAATGGGCTATCCAGCGCAAAAAGAATTTTTCAAATCGGACCAGTTGTTCCTGAGATTAGCGTCTTCAAACAATCAAACTTTTCAGCTTTATATATGTATTAGTATAGACTAGCTGCACCGCGCGGTTTCACCCGCGTATGTTTTTTTTTTTTAAATATCCTCCGCTCCTATTGGTCGCAGCGTGATGTTATATAGCCTAAAGCTATCTTGGGTTAATGGGCTATCCAGCGCAAAAAGATTTTTTCAAATCGGACCAGTATTTCCTGAGATTAGCGCGTTCAAACAAACTCTTCAGCTTTATATATTATTATGGATGTATTTTTAAACAAGTTTAAAGGGCAGGCGAAGGGCGCGGTCACCATATTTTTGTTGGGACCAGACCAGGTAAGATAACAATCTCATAACTTTTTGGTTTTTCATGATATCTTTATGAAATTTTGTAGATAGATTTTTTACTTAAAGGCAAGTTTATTGATAGTAAAAACTAAATTAAACTGTACCAACTTTTAAAAATGGGTAATAAATAAAGTTTTGCAAAATATATTCTTACTAGCTTTCCGTCCGCGACTTAGCCCGCGTGGAGTTCGGTTATATCGCGCTTTTTAGATTTCCCTCGGGAACATCAAATTTTTCCGGGATAAAAGGTAGCCTATGTCCTATGGGCCAAATTTCATCAAAATCGGTTGAGAGGTTTAAGCGGGAAAGCGTAACAGACAGACAGAGTTACTTTCGCATTTATACGGATTTTACGGATAAATTCGAAAACAGTTTATATTCTAAAGATACAATAATGCTAATGATGAAATACTTCCGGATCAACGTCCGTTTTGTGACACGGGGGTTCTTGGTACAAAAAGATAGCCACCCATCCTCGAAATAACCGCGGTAAGCGTAGCTTAACCTGATCAATCTACTTGCTTATTGTTATTTAGTTTAGGCACGGTTTCCTCTAGATCTCTCATTTGATAGTTTTAAAAGAACTTTTTTAAATCCTATCAGTATTTTAGCTCTTCAGCCGTATAAAGTTCACATATGGAAGAAAATAATAAATATATTGAGTATTGAATAGATCCGAGTTGCCCTCCATCGCCGCTTAAAGACTGGAATAAATTTGAATTTTTGGTTTATAGCGGAATTCATAACTAACTCTTAGGAATGAACCAGAATACCTTCTCATTCCAAATTCCAATATAATATTTTAACAATAACAAACCTCGATCATAATTCACAATGACTAATAAGTAAAACTCATTTAAAAAAAGAACATTACACAGCCCACATTTTATTAAATCATCACATTTTTTTTTTAACTGACATGACTTAACTTTGAATTTGGAACGCATTATTCTACCTGGCCAGTCAGCGGCCGGAATAAAAAATCTTTGTAACAGCGGGGTATCGTACCAAGGGATACCACACAGCGAACTAAACATAATAAGCGGTAATGGACGTTGATAGGACATAATAAAAAGAGCTGCCCAAAACATGTTTCGATTCAAGAATTTATTAAGTAGTTGCGTTTACCTGTATGGAAAATGTGGGAGCAAGGTTTAAACTTGGAATGGTGAAAAAATAGGATGAATGTGAGTGTTGTTTGTGCCGACCAGACTTTTAGGCACAAGCAACAATCATATTCATCCTATTTTATTTATCCCACTTCTTAGTTTTTAGAAGTTCGCGATTTAGTAAACAGTTGATTTTCAAGTTATTGATAGTTGTCATAAATGAATTACGAAGCAACAAAATATGTAATAAGCTCTGGACGCACGGGTGTGATTTCCCGCCGTGATTACTTTCGCAAACTGGAATTTCAACGCAATGCTTAGCGCCAAGAGTAGAAAATCCAACAGTGTATTTTTGAAGCTCTCTGTAGGATTCTCAATCTTCGATTCTACAGCGAGTGGTGGAAATCGAGTGTGCAATAAATTTCTGCCGCAATATCTGCATCAGTGCAGACGATGGCATATTAAAATAGTGCAAGTTCAGTTAAAAGTTTTACCGAATACTTCACTTACCGTTCACTTATATCGATAGTTACCATAAATAAATCTGAAGTAAGGCAATAGTAACTACCTAAGTACAAATTGCTTGAAATAGTTAAACGATCATTGTAGGTACAAATTCTATCGTTAAGTAGAACAAATCAAACTAATATCTTCTTAATAATCGATTACGAATCAATCAAAAAAAAAAAAAACTACAATGAATCAGTTCATTCCGAACTTAAAATCTCGACCTAAACGCTAAAAAAAAAAACAAAACATAATAAACTATTTTTCGAATTTCAAATTCGCATTCCGTTTATTGTAACGTGCGTTTAGCCAGCGGGCGTTGAATTTATTTGAACGTTCCAAATGATTTCGAATTAGGAACGTATAATTTTTTTAATAAGCTAACTTTTTAATGATTATCAGACTAAGCTGAATTTATTGCGGTTCGGTCACATTGAGTATGTTAAACGGATTTTTATATTGGCAGATTTATTCGTACAAAATATTTTATAGAATAATATTATGGATATTAACCGAATTAGCGTTTTTATATTCCAGTCAGTGAGTATGTGACATTTTCCTGTTATTTATATTTGGAAAACTAGAAAATGTTGACCAGGGCAATGTAAATTAAATGGGTACCTTAATAAATTTATGAATTTTTTACTACGTGCGATAAATTACATTAAATATTACCTTTTTCTCTACTCCCTTCTTTATCATTGAATAGAAATTTTAATTTTTTTAAATGATATTGTTTCATATATCGGAAAACAACTATTCGTCTGCTAAACAAAGTACGGACGTCAGTTGGCGACCCGAAACTGTCAAATATTCCCACTCAACTTTGAGCCTTAACAATTTAGCTATAAAGTTGAAAATCTAATAAAGAATTTTGACAGATTATGGTTGATTGGTGTGCTGTCACATCTTCTTCTTCTTCTTCAGCCTATAGATGTCCACTGCTGGACAAAGGCCTCCCCCAATGTTTTCCACGATGACCGGTCTTGTGCTGTCCGCATCCATCGGCTTCTCGTGACCTTTACCAGGTCATCGGTCCACCTTGTTGGGGGCCTCCCTACGCTGCGTCTTCCGGTACATGGCTGCCACTCCAGAACCTTACTGCCCCATGGGCCATCGGTTCTACGAGCAATATATACCCACTGCCACTAAATTTTAGCGACTCGAAGAGCTATGTCGGTCACTTTGGTTCTTGAATGTAGTTGATTTGTCAAAATGAAAGACATTCCTACTGATAATGTATTACCTATGCAATTACCCTGCAGTAGCACTTGTAAATAACTAACCTGTGAATTAATAAATAGGTAAATAAAGGACATTAATTACAAAGGCGCGCTTTTTTTTCCAAAAGGGCAGTTACGCATGTAATCCATATAAATCGATAACTGACATAAATGCATGCATAGAAAACATATTAAGACCACTGACATTGACATTGACAGCCTCCGTGGCGAGCGGTAGCGGACGCGGCCGCTGCGCAAGGTGGCGCGGGTTCGATCCCCGCACAGTGCAAGTATTTGTATGCATGAATATGAATATTTGCACTGGTCTGGTCGTGCCTCGGAATGCACGGTAAGCCGTTGGTCCCGGTTGCCATATGAACATCTAGTGGCAGCCGTTACGGGTTGTTGGAGCCCTCAAAAGTCCAACAATTGGTCTAACTGCAATGCTTCGACGTCGCCTTCGGATTGTGGAGGTCAGACGGCAGTCGCTTCACGGAAAATGTCGAAGTTTAGCCATATCAGCAGTTGGACTGGTAAAGCGGACCCCAGACTCCAAAGCTGAAAAGGCTTCGGATGCGACTGGGATTAACGCTGTGATGATGATGAGAAAACATAATAAGACCAAACCCGTAAAGTGTCACATTTTTGAGATATGTATTAACATTCTAAGTTGATCACGTGACAACCATTTCAACTTATAAAAAAAAATGGCGCGATGGTAGTTAGCCAGCCTATATAATAAAGATCTTCAATCTCCTTCTTTCTTATTTACATTACCGTAAAAAAAAGTTCACAACCCACCAATATGAACGCGGCTTAAACTATTTATGCAGATTAGCTGATATTTTGAGATTTCATTTCGTTTCTTAATTTCTTATATTTTATTGTGAAAAGAAATAAAAGTTGTTGACATTATTATAGACTACTGTTTTATGGAACGATTTGAATTTTTATTCTTCGATTTGAATGATTTGGGTTTTGTTTACGGCCAGTTCGTAGTATTCAGATCGAACGTTTAATTTAAAAGTGTATTCGATTCATGTATTAACGTTTAGTGGGAAGATATCTGATTGCACGGTTGGGATTGATAAAATTAGTAATTACTAATTGAATTAAGCTGTTATTGGAACGAATTACTTAAAACGATGTGAATGCGCGCATATTTTTGCTGGTAACGTGAAATTAATTGATGTTACTGGCTCAGTCATAACATAACGTTAAAATAAAACGTTTTAGCAATGGGGTCTCATTTTAACCCTTTGGGTAAATTCATACATTTCTCTAAAAAAAGTAAAATCTGTATTTCTGTTAATGGTTTCTGTTTTCCAAACGAGAGCATTTCGCATTTTCCTCATACACCTATTTTCGTCTGACGACGTATCTGATACGGTCCGCAAGTGTATTAACATAATATAAGTCTTTAATGTACTTTTTGGCAATTTATAATAGAAGCTAAGAGATAAAAAAGAGTGATAAAGAATCAGAGAAAGAAGATGAATCTGTTCTTTAATTAAACGGTGTCGATTTTAATAAAATATTTTGAACAGTAATTAAGATTTCGAAAACAAAATAATGATAATATACTTTTGTGTTTGATTGCACATATGTGTACTTTCCAATCATCGTCTCTTTAGCCTATTCACAACTATGTTAGGGAGGCACTGTGAGGCTTTGGTATGTACAGAGTTTACCCATCCACGGGCCAACCGCGGCAAGCGGAGGTTTACCTGTAGAGTAATTACGTAACGCATTATCAGTAGCAATGGGTGTCATTTTGACAGTTGAACAACATTCATTGCGTCATTTACATAGTCGACTAGACAGTATATTTTTCGAAAATATGGGCCAATGCACTAGCAATATACTTCGAAATGATTCTAACTGATAGTAATAAATAGTGTGTTATGCAATTAGGGTGCAGCACTCTAATTGCGTATCAAGACTAAAGTCTTTGACCAGTGTGTGTTGCCAGTGATGACTTACGGAACTGAAACGTGGTCGCTCACAATGGGTCTCATACGAAGGCTCAGAGTCACACAAAGGGCAATGGAAAGAGCTATGCTAGGAGTTTCTCTGCGTGATCGAATCAGAAATGAGGAGATCCGCAGAAGAACCAAAGTCACCGACATAGCTCTGCGAGTCGCTAAACTTAAGTGGCAGTGGGCAGGGCACATTGCTCGTAGAACCGATGGCCGATGGGGCAGCAAGGTTCTGGAGTGGCGGCCACGTACTGGAAGACGCAGCGTAGGGAGACCCCCAACAAGGTGGACCGATGACCTGGTGAAGGTCGCGGGAAGCCGATGGATGCGGGCAGCACAAGACCGGTCATCGTGGAAAGCCTTGGGGGAGGCCTTTATCCAGCAGTGGACATCTATAGGCTGAGGAAGACTCTAATTGCGTAAAACACTATTACTCCCAGCCCAGTACATGTCTATTGCTAGTCCATTGGTACATAAGTTCGAAAAATGTATATGTAAATAATAAAGTGTAAGTAATATAATCCATTGCTCCAAAATGTGTCTGATTAACAACTGTCAAATGATTGCGACTAGTTAGGTTCATTTGGACCGAACGGACCAATAGGCGGTCTAAACGATCCAACTGATCCCAACTAGTAGCAATCATTTGACAAAAATGTGTTCGCCGATTAGGGGTCTGATTGTGGGTGAATAATGAGTCCTGCACCCTAATTGCGCAACACTATGTCTATTAATTGGAATCATTTTGAAACCAATAGCTAATCCATGGCTCTTTACGTTTGGAAAATGGGTCTGCTGAACACAGTAAATAACGCAATGAATGTTGTTGAACTGTCAAAATGAAACCCATTGCTACTGATAGTGTGTTACGTAATTACCCAGCGGATCGATTTAGTGCTGCGGTTATTACTTATCTACAATCATTCTGCATTCATACATTTCAATTTAAATAAAAGTGATAATCATGGGTAAGAGGTCACACCTGTACAAATCAAGCATTTAGTTTACATATAACACCATCAATTTAAGCGAATATAAATCTAAATCAAAACCTAACAAATCCAGACATCAATTAACGGCGTCCCATCAATAAAATATTTCCAAATGTCATCGTAGCGGCAGCCATTTTAAAAATTCAAACGTCGAACACAAATTCGCGCGCCGCTCTGTGTTCGTGAATTTGCGTATTTTAGGCGCGTTCACTTTAGCGTTCATTTGTGTTAAATGTCTCGGCACTAATGGAGTATCAATGGCGGACAGATAAGAAATACGCCGTAATTAACGCAAATATCGACCTTTAGCCATTGAAAAGCGTTTACGATGCCATATTTTTGTTGTTCTATAAGTTATTGCGCTGGTGGTAATGGTTTGGAAGGGTGCTTTTGGCTCGGCTTAATTTTCTATGGGAGGTGAAATAGGCATATTTGTTAAGATGCTCAATACAGTGAATGTTATCTACTGTGATTATTATTTACGTGGGTAGGTCAACGTTATCTGCCTATACTTTGCCTAACTAGTCAGCTTGGAGTCTAACCGGATGCCGCTGAATACCAGTATTTTATATAACTGCGTATCTGACCTCCACAATCCAGTTACTGGGTGATCTGGTTGCCATAATCTCGGGCTACTACCAACCCATACCAACTATTAAACATCCACAAAAGACAGCAGGGGCCGGGGTTCCGTCGCACGGAGGGGTCTTACGTATGCAAAGATAGTGACCCACCCACGGGTCAACCTCGACAAGCATAGCTTAACTTGATCGATCGACCTATGCGGTTATTATTACTAAGCCACGAGCGACCTATTAGTCCCAATTTCTCCAAAAATATTAAAACGATTAATCGGATATAACGATGAATCATTTTCTATGTAAACATCTCGTGTAATCTGTGCTTCATGTCATCACTAGTCTACATGACGTAGCATTTTAAATTTCGAACAGTCACCATTTTCGACACACGATTTTGCGTTCCTTTATTCGAAATTTGAAAATTTATGTTTGTTTCGTTTTGTTTGACTGCTATTTCTGTTTTTGTTAAGATAATGTTGGTTTTGAGATTTAAACAAGCAATGTATGGTGTATTTTTAGATATTATCGTAATTATATTTCAAGATGTGCTTGAAGCGGTGACTGTAAGCTTGTTTTAACAAAAGATGGCCGCTTTTAGTTCTGCGTTAAATTATATCTATAGACCCGATTGCACCAGGAGAGTAATGTTTTGTGTTAAAATTTCTCGTGTTTTATTAAAGCGAAAATTGCTTTAGCGAGGTTGAGCAGTTTTGTTGGATGGGGAAAGAGCATTAAATTCGCGTGAGCGTAACCGACCTGACACCGTGATCGTTTTTTGTTATTTACCTTTTGTGTATTCTGTGTTATTTTAATGACTGTTTTTAATGACGTATACTAATGGACATGCCTTTGAGATGGGAATTGTGGCACTCCGAAAGAAAGAGAGGAAACGAAGTTTCATCTATATCTCTCTCAAAATCATCAATCATCTATGAAAAAAGAGATAGTGCTAGACCAAAAGCATAGGCGATCTCACTAACTCTTTTCAAACCAAAAAATTACTGAGGTTACCTATACGCGTACCGCATGTCCATTATTATATGTCTATATGTCGGTCAGTCCCTCCCACAGTAATAAAATATTTTATCAAGATTATCAAGCGATACATAACCTATTTTAGAAGGTAAGGTATAAGCTTTTTCTATAATCAGAGGTCAGCTTATACTAGTTATGTATAAATTTATGTGTACATACCCGACTTAGCAACTTAACAATTGTTTTATTTATTAAAGTTAATCTCCAAACAGCTGGACCAATTTTGACAGACACATAGCTGATTTTATATGAAGTAACATATTGGGCTCCATAGAACCAAAGTTACCGACATAGCTCTTCGAGTCGCTAAACTTGAGTGGCAGTGGGCAGGGCACATTGCTCGTAACCGATGCCCGATGGGGCAGTAAGGTTCTGGAGTGGCGGCCACGTACCAGAAGACGCAGCGTAGGGAGGCCCCCAATAAGGTGGACTGATGATCTGGTTAAGGTTGCGGGATGCCGATGGATGCGGGCAGCACAAGACCGGTCATTTTGGAAAGCCTTGGGGGAGTCCTTTGTCCAGCAGTGGACCTCTATAGGCTGAAGAAGAAAAAGAAGAAGAACTCCAAAGTTGGGCCAATTTTGTCAGAACCTTAGCTGATTTTATAAGAAGTAACTAATTGGGCTCCATCCTGTGGGGTCATCATCATCATCCTATAGCAGTTCACTGCTGGACATAGGCCTCTCCTATTTTACTCCATTCAACTCGATTTTCTGCAATTCTTATCCAGCTACTACCAGCCATCCAGCGATGACCGTCGCTCCACCTAATTTGAGGGCATCCCACCTTACGTTTGACAATTCGCGGCCTCCACTCAAGAGCACGTCTAATCCAACGGTCATCAGTTCCACGGCTAATATGGCCGGCTCGAGGCCACCTCAGTTTGCTCATCCTGGGAACAAACAAAAGTTAACATAATGCAGAATCTATGTTATGTTATATTATCAAAATCAAAACTTTTTGAACGTCACGTCAATCCATACTAATATTATAAATGCGAAAGTATCTCTGTCTGTCTGTCTGTCCGGCTTTTACGCCGAAATTACTGAACCGATTGTAATGAAATCTGGTATACAGATAGTCTAGAGCCTGAGAAAGGACTTAGGCTATATAACATCTCTCTATGACTAATAGGAGCAGAGCAGTAACAAAAAATGTTGCAAAAATGGGAGCTAACGCGGTCGTACATTTTGCTTCCTTTATTTTAACAGGCGCTTATTTTATATCAACTGTACCTCTTTTTAATTAACAGGAGCCACCGCGCGCTGTAAACTTAAGTCCACGCGGACAGAGTCGCGGGCAACAGCTAGTATTACATAAGACAGTCCCCCAAAACGCCCACCCATCGACATTTCCTAGTGCTTTCGCTGGGAAGAAGAAGTGCCGGATCAAACTCCCCAGCAGCACACCTGTCTGTTCATTAAAAAACACATGACTTTATACAATACTATGTATAGTAATGAACACCAGAAAATACAATAACAATGACATTATTTACCATCTGCCATATGGTAAATAATGTCATTGTTATTGTATGTTAGCCACGCCAAAATACCAGCAAAGCAGAACAAAAAAAAAAAATCATTAAAATGGAAATGTAATTAAGAGTCCGTGCACAAAATTCTCTCACTACAGTTTAGGTAAAATCGTTGCGATGTTACCTTTGTGTGCATCGTTCTAGCAGCTAGACGCACACGCGCGTAAATATCGAGCTTAGTGAACGCTTAAACATTTTTGATCCTTTAGAAGATATTATTCTAAATTATATAAAGTATGATTTGTGAATAGTCGGAAACGAGTGCACATTGTATATTTATCACAATTTAGATGAATATTGATACATTTTGACATTAAAAAAAATATGGTGTAATGATAGTTTATTACATAGGCAATTTAAGAAATAAAAACATATACGGTAAAATGAAATATCAGAATAAGTAATCAGTTTAATTTAATATTCCTCACATTTAGAAATCTATTAACAAAATTTTAGGGTTAACATAATTATTACGCGATAATATATCGACGCTTGAAAGGCAATCATATCTAAGCGACAAAAATTCGTAAATTGAGTTATATACAATTATACACCAAACGACGCAGAAAAATCTGGCGGTTCGAATGGTGTATATAACTCAATTTACGAACTTTTGTCGCTTAGATATGATTTCTAGGGTCATCACGAATCGTCTCGCTCGCAGGTTCGACGACTTCCAGCCTCCCGAACAAGCAGGCTTCCGAAAAGGCTTTAGCACCATAGACCACATTCATACGCTGCGGCAAGTTATACAGAAGTCCGAGGAGTATAACAAACCACTATGCTGGCGTTTGTGGACTATGAGAAGGCATTCGATTCGATTGAGACTTGGGTGGTGCTACAGTCTCTCCAGCGGTGCCAAATTGACCATCGATACATTGAGGTGATAAAGTGTTTGTACAAGAACGCCAGCATGTCAGTCCGTCTCCAGGATCAGGACTCGAAACCGATCCAACTGCAGCGTGGAGTGAGACAAGGAGATGTCATATCTCCTAAATTGTTCACTGCTGCGCTGGAAGATGTCTTCAAGCTCCTGGACTGGAAAGGACTTGGCAACAACATCAACGGCGAGAACATCACTAATCTCCGTTTCGCAGATGATATCGTGGTCATGGCTGAGACCCTGGAAGACTTGGGCAAAATGCTCAATGACCTCAGCAGAGCTTCCCAACAAGTGGGTCTAAAAATGAACATGGATAAGACGAAGATCATGTCGAACTCTCATGTCGCACCCACTCCAATTGTAGTTGGTTGCTCTGCACTCGAAGTTGTTGACGAGTATGTATACCTGGGACAAACAGTCCAACTAGGTAGGTCCAACTTCGAGAAAGAGGTGTCTCGGTGAATCCAGCTCGGTTGGGCAGCGTTCGGGAAGCTACGCTACATCTTCTCGTCGTCCAAGATACCACAGTGTCTCAAGACTAAAGTCTTTGACCAGTGTGTGTTGCCAGTGATGACTTACGGAACTGAAACGTGGTCGCTCACAATGGGCCTCATACGAAGGCTCAGAGTCACACAAAGGGCAATGGAAAGAGCTATGCTAGGAGTTTCTCTGCGTGATCGAATCAGAAATGAGGAGATCCGCAGAAGAACCAAAGTCACCGACATAGCTCTGCGAGTCGCTAAACTTAAGTGGCAGTGGGCAGGGCACATTGCTCGTAGAACCGATGGCCGATGGGGCAGTAAGGTTCTGGAGTGGCGGCCACGTACTGGAAGACGCAGCGTAGGGAGGCCCCCAACAAGGTGGACCGATGACCTGGTGAAGGTCGCGGGAAGCCGATGGATGCGGGCAACACAAGACCGGTCAGCGTGGAAAGCCTTGGGGGAGGCCTTTGTCCAGCAGTGGACATCTATAGGCTGAAGAAGAAGAAGAAGATATGATTGGCTTTCAAGCGTCGATATCTATGTCCTACCTACTCTAGTAAGTATATATAAATAAATTAATTTTCCTTTTGAGTTTTTGCAATAACTAAATAATTAGTTTATGGATACTAATATTAAAGTGTAGTGTAAGTACCTACATATACAATATCATAATCATCTGCCTAGCCTTTTTACCAACTATGTTCGGACCGGCTTCCAGTCTAACCGGATGCAGCATTTAGGATTACGATAGATACCTCCAGTTAGACAGATTTCCAGTATTTAGGTAAACGATATATAAAACAAAAACATGTTTAAAATATTATTTATCAAAGAATTTTAAAGCAACCGTAAGAATACCTTAAAGAAATCTCTTAGATGAACTTCAGGACCTAGCTGCCGGCATTAGCCTCCTATTATTTTAAAATGAAGTGTCTCGTAGAGGCATTGAACGAGATTTTCTTGGATCGACAATTTCGGGCAATAGGCAAAAGTTGGTTTTTCGTCTGTGCAGTAATAATTTTCACATTGTGAATGGTCTCCATAAATATGTTGTGGGCTGTTGATAATGTCTTTTTGTAAGTTTTTGATTTGCTCAGTAAATGGAACATTTTGAGTTCCTCGGAATCTTACTGCTGCTTTCACAGCAATGCGTAATCGGTTCACTCGATCAGAATGTAGTAGCTTGCGTTCGTTTAATGGGATGGACGTAATAATAAAAATAATGGGAAAAAATTAAGTTTGATGAAAGATATTCATCAAACTTAAATTTTTCCCATTATAATTGCGCATTAAGTGATTGGAACACTCCACTTTTTCAACCGTAACGTTTGAATATGGCCTGCTTTCCAATATGTTTTTATACACACTTGAGTCACCATCAGCAATAAGTTTTGCATACACTAAATTATGTGTTTTCACAGATTCTCTAAATCCCTCAACGATTATTGATTTCTCCATACTAGTGGAAGAGCCAGTATGATTTTTGACACCGGTGTTTCAGGGGTGTAATATTTTTATTAGCTGCACGGGAACATGTAAAACAGTATTTATTTTTAATACCAACATGTAATAATTTGCCACTTTTCACCCCTATTATAGCTCCAACGCCTGCTGCGGAAGAAAAATTTGTTTTATATGAACGTTTTCCCCAAGCAGCATCAGCTGTTACGGCTATAGTTGGTATACCTGATGGACTTACATTGCCACTTTCGAGAGCTACAGAAGCCTCTTCCTTACCAGCTTCTATCATTGTGGCTTCGGCTGTAGTTTTCCACCAGTTAAATAAATTGACGTGACATTTATTTAACTTTACTTTTGATTTATTCATAAGTGGCAAATCTATGGAAGCAGCTAGCTCATTTAAGTTGGTTCGACCACATCCGATACTTATAACTCCCGAAACAGCGCTTTGGTTAACGTCCAGTTTGTTTGTTTTAATTTGACACGTCTTTAGCAGGAATTGACTTCCACACATTGCACGTGACAATGAAAATGTTGAACAAAACCCTTGCAATTTTTCTTCAATTATAACGAGGTTTGATGCATTGCATCCAAATTTTGAATTGTGACCTAATATGTTAATAAATTGGTCAAAAAAATACTGAAAATCAACTACTCTTCGTCCTTCTATAACTACGACGAAACTGGTGACTGCTGAAACAACAAAAATTCAAACTTATGTGTGTTTCTGGTGAATTAAATTAATTATTATTACTTAATGTGCATTAAATGCAGCATAGTTAGTACATCCAGTACATACATTGTTTGACTCAATTTCAAAGACATCGCTTGAAAATAAATTTGTTGCCAAACAACTAATAATAATTAATGATATAGGTATTGTTCCTGTTTATTATAGTCTAAGTATATATTGTAAATATATTATAAATGTTTCTTTACTAATTATTCTGACTTTATGTATGTATTGTTTTTTTTTTTGTTTTGTATAATTTATTCTTACTTATAGCACTGAATTGGAATGCTCTGTAATAGTGCTATAATTGTATGTTTCTAAATAAATAACTTACTCCCTTTCGATTATTTTCTTTACTCTGCAATAAATAGCATATGATTATATAAAGAAAACAAAAAGCAAGCTGTATTTGATTGAAAGACTTGTGAAATAAAATTAATAAATAATTGTAGGTTATTCATGAGATAACACAGGTCAGCGAGGTTTGGAAGTAAAAAGGCCTCCCCGCTACTACCTAGCCTAGCCTACTGTGTCTCCCTTTGCATAGCAGAGGGAGACACATTAGGCTATTAAAAAAAAAATTAGATAGCAAAACGTACTGTGCCTACATCAACTTCGACACTCATAGTAGATGACGAAGTGGTATCCAGTTGATTAAAAGTACGTTCTTTAAGCACTTGTCTGGCTCTTGCCATTCCCTCTCTATTCCTCTTTCTTTTATTGATACATTGGTAATGTTCTCCCTTGTTTCGCCCCATTATCTTAAAAAAAAAATGAGTTTAGGTATAACAAAAGCATTATGTGAATTGACTTTAATAGAGAAATAAAAAACCTAAGATATTTTTAAATTGGTTCACAAATGATAGAAAAATCTACGAACTCAAAAAAAATATACTCCTTCATTTTTAAAGTCGGTTAAAAATTAGTTAAAGCAATCCAAGGGATAAGTCGTAAATATCCTAATATAATTCACAACTAATATAATATTACTAAGAAAGAAAAATTATTAAAGGACCAAGTTGTGGTAGTCGCAGTATATTTTTTACATAAACCTACGAAAAAACTCGCGAGCTCTAGCGACACAAAGTGATACGTCCACTCGTTGCGCTAGCCGAGTTACCACTGAGCCGGCTGCGTTAGCGCGCTCGTAAATATAGTAGATTTTGACATTGATTTTCATGATGAAAAACATTTTTTTTTTAGAAAATAAACTTTTGTTTCTATTATAAAAATACCTTAAAATTAATGAGGCATTTTTTAATTTTTAAAAAAAGTTGATTTATTATAGAAAAAACATACTTGTTTGGCTGCAGTTTTCCCTTGAATTTCTTAATTTCTGTCTTCTTTTTTGGCTGAATTATGAAATAAACTCGAAAAAGTGGTCAAGCTAGCACCAAGATAATTATATGCTGATGTGAATAGTACTTTTTTATGGGCAAAATCGCTTGTAGTTTCTTCAGAAACTATGGTCAAACTTCACTCGAACGTGAAATTTGAGAAAAAGAGTATTGGAAATTGTAGATTTACTACTAATTATGAAGTTTCTTGAAAAAAGTAGTCAAGCTAGCACCTAGATGAAGAGTTGTACTATCCATATCATACATAATTTTACTAATATTATGTAACATATTCTCACAATCATGGAACAAAATTGATCAAAATGAGCAGATTAACAGGACGGACCCTTAAGTAAAAACTTATTACTTACCTAAATAAAGGCCCCAGGTATAAATGGCGTGACAGTTAAGACAGTTATGTTATGTTGCGTTGTGTTGCGTTGCGTTGCGTTCGGTTGCGATGCGATGCGTTGCGTTGTGTTGTGCTGTGTTATGTTATGTTACATTATATTATGTTACTTTTGTTCTGTACCTTCTGTAACTTTTGTATTGTGCGATAATTTTCTTCATCCACGCGAACAAACCCTCGGCCAGAACCTAGTCTTTTTGTAAATGTTGCCATTTATTAAATAGATTGTCCTCGAAACAGTATATTTTATCCTCGAAGCAACATTGTTGAAAGTATTCCTGTTCGAAGGGGAAAATATGGCCGTGTAATTCTAGAATAGATCTTTGCACCTGTTTAGCTAAGAATTAAATACAGGCATATCAGCCTACCTAAAACAAAAAGGCTCAGGCGAGATTCGAACTCACGATCTCCTGTTCACCATACAGGCGCTTTAACCAACTGAGCAACGTCGCCAGTGTTAAAATAGATAATTTTTTGCATGCACTAATTTATTTATTAGGGGTTAAAGTATGTAAGGAATAATTGATGTCTTGTTGCAATAGGTTCTTTGAATTGACATATAATCTTCATGGTTTGAAGTTTTCGAATAATTTTGGAGTTTACTCCTTAAGAATCGATTTTCATATATAAGGCGCCCGGTATGAGAAAAATCCGAGGGGTAAAACCTACTAACGAGTACCTAACGAATTTTAGGCGTCGCGTTACTACACACATCAAAAGTGTCTAGGGATCAACATATATTTTTGCAATAACTTTTCTCCTGATTGATATTAATTAAAATTTTCTTTAAGGATTCATCAAATAAAGTGTTTTCGTTTGTCACAGTAACGATAAACCAAGTCACCTTTGCATTAATAAAGAAATTTGCCATTTTCCTAATAAAGGGATATTTGACATTTGAACCACTAACACAAAAGTTCGAAAAAAAGACTGAAATAACAGTTTTCTCTAAAATTTTATTGGGTAACTTAAACAATTAATAATCCGTGTTTCTACCGCGAACACTAACAACACAAGAACATCGGTTTGGCATACTCAAAATGAGTTCATCCAAATCACGCTGTGGAATGGCCGCCCATGTTCGTTGCAACAACAAAAAAAGGTCTTCTTGCGACTGGATACCCTCCATATTCGGCAGAGCTCTTCTCTGTCATATCGGGTTCAAGTCTGGCGACTGAGCAGGCCAGGGCAGGACATTGATGTTAGCTGCGGCGAGAGTCTGTCTTACAACTCTTGCGGTGTGCGGTCGTGCATTATCATGCATTAACTGAAATAAGGGACCGATTTGCACTTGTAGAGGAACGATGACGTCTGATACAATCGTTTCAGCATAAATTTGAGCGTTGAGGTTGCCTCTGATCCAAATCAACTCAGTTCTTCCGCCGATCCAAATACCCGCCCATACCATGATGGTTCCACCACTATAAGGATGGACTTTCTGGCAGGATTTTAATCGCTGTTGGCGTCCAGGGGTTCTCCAGTGTCGTATACGTCTTGTATCCGGTCTCATACCAAAACGAGACTCATCAGAAAAGCACACGAAACGCCATTGTTCTTCTGCCCAATTTCTGTGTTCAAGAGCCCATTGATATCGAATCCTACGATTGTGCATTGCTATAGGTGGTACCCGTAGCGGTCTTCGGGAATGAAGGTTCACTTCATGCAAGCGGTTTCTGACTGTTTGGTCGCTAATTAAGTTCCCTGAAGAGTGATGAAGCCTCACGGTTAACATCATGGCGGTTATTGTTGGAGCTCTTCGAGTTAAGATTTGAATGTATCGGTCTTGTCTCCGTGTGGTGCAGCGATACCGTCCTCCATGGCGCTCAGCCACGGTACCAGTGCTTCGGTAACGTGTCCAAAGTCGACTGATAACACTCTGACTTGTATTCAGAGCTAAAGCCACAGTACGTTGCCGGGAACCAGCTTCTATCATTCCCACGGCTCTGAGCATTTCTTCCCTGCTTAAATGACGTCGCCGCTCCATAATAACGTTGGTTTTAATCAGTAGTAGGGAAACAGTAGCACTAATAATGTCTTCAATGCGTTGTATGTTTTTATAGGGAAAATATTGACAGCTGATTTTCATCTTTTACTCGAATTTGATTCACAGTTCCTGATTCAAATTATGAAATGCACCAAAAAGGATCCATATAAATTTATAAAATCATAAATTTATTACAAAGCCACATCTCAATCTCAAGCAATCCGCATAAAAATGCTTGATCCCTAGACACTTTTGATGTGTGTATTAAGACGTACATAGGGTATGCTGTATAGGCGACTATACCTATATACTATATGTTATTGGGCTTGATTAAAAGATTTAATGAAAATAATTGAATGATAATAAATTAAAAAAAAAATAATCAAAAAATAAAAATTATTATTTAAAAAAAATGTAAATAAAAAAATAATAAATTATGATTAATTAAAAAATAATAATAAATGTTAATTAATTAATTAAAATTGTGATTAATAATTAATTTAAAATGTTTTAAATTAATTATTAATTACAAAATAATAAGAAATTATTATTAATTATTTATTTATTTTGTATTATTATTTTATTAATATAAATCATCATCATCATCACAGCGTTAATCCCAGTCGCATCCGAAGCCTTTTCAGCTTTGGAGTCTGGGGTCCGCTTTACCAGTCCAACTGCTGATATGGCTAAACTTCGACATTTTCCGTGAAGCGACTGCCGTCTGCCCTCCACAACCCGAAGGCGACATCGAAGCATTGCAGTTAGACCAATTGTTGGATTTTTTGAGGGCTCCAACAACCCGTAACGACTGCCACTAGATGTTCGTATGGCAACCGGGACCAACGGCTTAACGTGCTTTCCGAGGCACGACCAGACCAGTGCAAATATTCATATTCATGCATACAAATACTTGCACTGTGCGGGGATCGAACCCGCGCCACCTTGCGCAGCGGCCACGTCCGCTACCGCTACGCCACGGAGGCTGTCAAATCTAGTCTATTTTATTAATATAAATAATAATTATTAATTTTTAATTTATTAAACTCTTTTTGCGTTTACTTAGATACTCGTACTTAGGGAGTAAACTCCAGTCGTGCGTCGGAGCTGACACACACACTTTTTTTTCACATGGTTTCTATGATGTTCCTCTTTTAAAAAATTTTAAACATTTGAATATCGACTTTCACTTGTTTTTGTTCTGCAACTTAGATAGGAAAGATGGATACTGTGAAAATTGGAGTGATTTTTGAATAAGAGTTCCGACGCGAATGTAACGCGGCAGGAACAGCCCGCAATATCAATGTTGCGTTTGGAGAGGGGCTACTAATGAACGCACCGCGCGATTTTGCTTTAAACGCTTTCGCTTGAAAACTGCGACTTGAAGAACGAGACACGAGGAAGACCAGGTGAATAACGAAGAATTAAGAGAGATGTGGTGGTCGTGGCGGCCTAGTGGTTAAAACACCAGCCTCTCAAGTATGAGTGTGCGGGTCCGATTCCAGGTCAGGCAAGTATCAATGTAACTTTTCAAAAGTTATATGTACTTTCTAAGTATATCTTGGACACCAATGACTGAAGGTGAAGGAAAACATCTTGAGGAAACCTGGACTTTATAAGTCTGAAATCGCCAACCCGCATTGAGCAAGCGTGGTGATTACGCTCAATCCTTCTCTGTATGAGAGGAGACCTATGCCCAGCAGTGGGACGATAATATAATATAATATGATGACGATGAAGAGAGATGGTGGAAGCCGATCCTAGTCAAACTACACAGGAATTAGCGGCACGGTTTAAGGTTACCTTGCCCACAATATTGACTCATTTGCGTCAAATCAATTAAAAAAGGACAAAAATATGGGGCTTTTACTTTCTATTTGATTTTTATATGTTGCTATTTGAAGTCGTCATCATCTCAGCGTTAATCCCAGTCGCAGCCGTAGCTTTTCAGCTTTGGAGTCTGAGGTCCGCTTTGTCAGTCTAACTGCTGACATTGGCTAAACTTCGATATTCTCCGTGAAGCGACTGCCGTCTGACCTCCACAACCCGAAGGCGATATCTAAGTATTCCAGTTAGACCAATTGTTAGACTTTTGAGGGCTCCAACAACCCGTAACGACTGCCACTAGATGTTCATATGGCTACCGAGACCAACGGCTTAACGTGCTTTCCGAGGCACGACCAGACCAGTGCAAATATTCATATTGATGCATACACATATTTACACTGTGCGGGGATCGAACCCGCGCCTTCTTGCGCAATGGCCGCGTTAAAATTGAGATCAGTGATCCTACTAGCTTAATAAACGATTTCATTTCATGTTTATTTCAAAATAAAAAAAATAATTAAATCAATAAATCAATGTCTAACACAGAACCAGTGCGTTAACATCGAGACACATTCAGTCTTATAGAATAGTTTACGCCATGATGGTACGACATAGCCTAGCGGATTAGCTCATTAAAGTGGTGTAGAGCCGATGGTCGATGGGGCAGAAAGCTCTTGAATGGCGACCACGCACCGGCAAGCGTAGCGTCGGACACCCACCGACTAGGTAGTCGGATGACCTGACCAAAATCGCAAGGAAGGGAGCCGCCTGATGGTAAGCACGCGTTGGTAACACCACTACGACCCGGACGAAGCGTTTCGCTTCTTCTTTTATACCGTGTACATCGAGGGACTGGAACAATTTGGCGGCGGCGGTGTTTCTGTCATACTACAATTTGAGTGTCTTCAAGGCTAGAGTTAATAAACTTGCGCATTTTACCATTACGATTGCATCACTGCTTACCATCTGGCGTGATCACGGATCGCGTATTTTATAATGGTAAAAATTGTCTTTTCTCAAAAGTGGAACATACTTGATTCCATAATCTCAGGTAGCCACATACATCGCCAGCCCCTATTTTTTTGTTACCAAATTAATCTTTCACAGTGTATTCAAAGTCTCTTGTGTTAATTCAATGGACCCAGTAGCGTTGGGGACAACAGATTTCTTAAGTATTGTTACTGCCTATGTATGTATACCTATTTTTTATATACAATATGTAAAGAAAACCCTGTCCGATCCGTGAAGGTATTGTTAGGTATCGATAACTGATTCTATTAATGCCCACAAAGACAGGCTAAACTTAAAAAAAAAATCCCCCTAAAATAATAAATATCATTTCGCAAAAAAACGTAAATGTGCGGTACGCAACCCCTTATGCGGGCGGCGGGGGGCAGGGCACGCGGCACCTGTGACGTGGTCGCGTCGCTAATCGCTTATAATAAAACCGGTGTTGTCACTTTTTTTAAATTACCAAATTTCGGGGAAATTGGAATTAATTCCCGGGAAAAAAGGATTATTTCAAAATTCATTAGTATTGTTACTATGATGATTATGTAAAATTTTATATTATATTTGGTCAAGTGTTTACCTAACCTTTATTATCCTTATGGGTCGGACAGGGTTTTCTTTACATATTGTATATATTTTTTTGCGTTCGTATTTCATCTCAAGTATATGAGTGTGCGGGCTCGGTTCCAGGTCAGGCAAGTACGAATGTAACTTTTCTAACTTATATGTACTTTCTGAGTATATCTTTTTTTTATATTATAGCGCTTGAACGTAATCCCGCCTGATGATAAGCAGTAAAGCAATCGTTGATGGTAAAGCGCACTAGTTTATTAAGAGCCTATTCACTCTAGCCTTGAAAACACTCAAATTGTAGTGTGACGGAAACACCGCCGCTGGCAAATTGTCCCAGTCCCTCGTTTTGGACACCAATGACTGATTACAAGGTGAAGGAAAACATCTTGAGGAAACCTGGAGTTTAAGTCTGAAATCGCCAACTCGCATTGAGCAAGCGTGGTGATTACGCTCCATTATTCTTTGTATGAGAGGAGACCTGTGCCCAGCAGTGGGACCATAAAAAGGTTGATGATGATACTATTTTTAGGGTTCAGTAGTCGAGAGAAAAAAAGGTTGCAGGTCTGCAGTGGATGAGCGATCGACTGCTGCGCTGTGTGTCGCGGGTTCAAATATTTGCCTTAGGGTCTTCTGGGTCTGTTTCCCCCTTATTCATAAACGTTGCTTAAAGTTAACTAGTGATTAGTGACTGTTTAATCACCACACCACTACAATCCGGACGAAGCGGTTCGCCTCCTCCTTTATACCGCGTACATCGAGGGACTGGAACAATTTGCCGGCGGCGGTGTTTCCGTCGGACTGCAATTTGAGTGTCTTCAAGGCTAGAGTGAATAGGCTCTTAATAAACTAGTGCGCTTTACCATCAACGATTGCGTCAATGCTTACCATCAGGCGGGATGACGGTCAAGCACTAGTTTATCCACAGTAATATTATAAATGCGAAAGTGACTCTGTTTTGGCACAGACAATCTTTAGACCCTGAAAAAGGACATAGGCTACCTTTTATTGAAAAAAAAAGATGTTTCCGAGGGAAATCTAAAAAGCGCGATATACCTAACCGAATTCCACGCGGGCGAAGCCGCGGGCGGAAAGCTAGTAATTTATATAAAAAAAAAGAACTTTTTTGATGTTTGCTTCAGAAATGAGGAAATCCGTAGAAGCACCAAAGTCACCAACATAGCTCTTCGAGTCGCTAAAATTAAGTGGTAGTGGGCGGGGCCCTATTGCTCGTAGAACCCATGGCAGATGGGGCAGTAAGGTTCTGGAGTGCACGGCACTTAACTTCATCGTTTAGGAATAAATACCATAGTATATGAGGGGTTTATTAATAAACGATGATTAAAGCTAAGTGTCGTACACTCCAGAACCTTACTGCCCCATCAGCCATCAGTTCAACGAGCAATATGCCCCGCCCACTACCACTTAATTTTAGCGACTTGAAGATCTATGTTGGTGACTTTGGTGCTTCTACGGATTTCCTCATTTCTGATTCGATCCCACAGAGAAACTTCGACCATGGCTCTTTCCATCGCACTTTGTGTGACCATGAGCTCCGTGCGAGACCCATGTGAGCGACTACGTTTCAGTTCCTTCCGTCATCAGAGACACTTGAGACACTGTAGTATCTCGGACGACGAGAAGATGGTCACGTACTGGAAGACAACGCTCTCAAAGGCTCTTAATCAACTAGCGCGCTTTACCATCAACGATAGCATCTCTCCTTACCATCAGGCGGGATTGCGGTCGAGCACTAGTATATAATACTAGCGGCCGCCAGCGACTTCGTTCGCGTAGAGTTAGTTATGCTCCGCTCCTATTGGTCGTAGCGTGATGTTATATAGCCTAAAGCCTTCCTGGATTAATGGGTTATCCAAAGCAAAAAGAATTTTTCAAATCGGACCAGTAGTTCCTGTGATTAGCGCGCACAAACAAACAAAAAAACTCTTCAGCTTTATATATTAGTATATAGAATATAGATTTAAAAAAAAACATTTTTGACTTACATTTATTTGTTACCTAATGCCTAAATCACTTTCTTTTTTAATAATTATAAACTAGCGCTTGACTGCAATCCCGCCTGATGGTAAGCGGTGATGCAATCGTTGATGGTAAAGCGCGCTAGTTTATTAAGCCCATTCACTTAAAAAACTTTAGTGAATAGGAAGGAAGACGGCAGTTGAGCGAGGTGGAGCAATGTTAGACCCAATAACACGACCAACGACGGTACGATGCTGCGCCAGAGGGAGATTGATGTGGAGACCCTCCACGACCAAACTACTGACACAACAACATTTGACGCATCGTACCCGCCACACATCGCAACACAACTGCTCAGACCCGTCCTCCGTACGGCTTCACCAGACATCATGCCGGAACACGACGAATCGCTTGGCGGCAAGACTTTGGCTGGTTGGTGGTAACTTCTGCCGGCAGCCGATGTTATGGCCTACCACTGAGAACTTCTCCATTACACATTTCACTTCTCCATAATCTGGATATAATTATTAATGGGATATCGGCCCGCATGGCTCGAAATCCAATATGTTTAAGTGATATTGATTCAGAGTAATGTATGCAAGGGATTAGTTATATTATAAACCAATCAACACTAGACATTATTATAGGGGTTGTGTGGGAATCTCTGGTAAAATAAAAATGGTTTATGTTCCCGTGTAACGTGCGCTTCAGGCCATTACAATAAAAAATCTATACTAATCTATACTTATACAGCTGAAAAGTTTGTTTCTTTGAACGCGCTAATCTAGGGAACTACTGGTCCGATTTGAAAAATTCTGTTTGTGTTGGATAGCCCATTAATCCAGAAAGGCTTTAGGCTATAGATCATCACGCTCCGATCAATAGGAGCGGAGCATATAAAAAACGCAGACGAAGTTGCGTGGGGCCGCTAGTTGCTAATCTATACTAATATCAAAAGCTGAAGAGTTTGTTTTTTTGTTTGTTTGAACGCGCTAATCTCAAGAACTACTGGTCCGATTTGAAAAATTCTTTTGACGTTGGATAGCTCATTAATTCAGGAAAGCTTTAGGCTATATAACATCACGCTGCGACCAATAGGAGAGGAGCATAACAAAAAATTAAAATATATGTTGTATATTTTGGGGTTAAAATAAAATGTTCTAATAACTAACTTCACGCGAATGAAGTCGCGGGTGGCCACTTGTTAAGATTAATATGGACTCGGCTGTCATTGTGCCGATTGTCGTATCAGTCAATGGCATGAAAGCCGAAAGCCCCGATCAACATCTATCGAGGCTCTCGTTAGGTGCTTGGTCTCGCGGAATCGTGCTAAAGTAATTCAACCAAAACCGTAATCATGGCGCTAACCTTTTAACAGTTGGTTCAACATTATCTTGATCACATTGGAACATAACCTCATCAGTCATCATCAACCTTTTGTCGTCCCACTGCTGGGCACAGGTCTCCTCTCATACTGAGAAGAATTGAGCGTAATCACCACGCTTGCTCAATGCAGTTTGGCGACTTCAGACCCAAAGTCCAGGTTTCCTCAAGATGTTTTCCTTCACCTTCAGTCATTGGTGTCCAAGATATACTTAGAAAGTATACTTAGAAAAGTTACATTGGTACTTGCCTGACATGGAATAGAACCCGCGCAATCATACTTGAGAGGCTGGTGTTTTAACCACTAGGCCACCACGACATAACCACTGTGAAATAAAAAAAATAAATCGCAATACCTTAGAATCTTTTTTTTTATAATTATAAACTAGTGCTTGACTGCAATCCCGCCTGATGGTAAGCAGTGATGCAATCGTTGATGGTAAGCCTATTCACTCAAAAAAACTGAGTGAATAAGAAAGAAGACGGCAGTTGAGCGAGGTGATGCAATCTTTAATCCAACAACACGACCAACGATGCCGCGCCAGAGGATTGATCTGGAGACCCTCCACGACCAAACTCCCGACACAACAACATTTGGTGCATTGTACCCGGCACACATCGCAACACAACTACTCAGACCCGTGCTCCGTACGGCTTCACCAAACATCATGCCGGGACACGACGAATCGCTTGGCGGCATGACTTTGTCTGGTGGGTGGTAACTTATGCCGGCGGCTGATGTTGTTGCCTACCACTGAGAGAAAATCGATCGAAAATCGAGAATCGATGATCGATTGTGTGTGGGTGGGGTAGGGTAGCGGTCTTGGAGCAAATATTTGGCTCCATGATACAGGTACTAATGGTTTTACGACTTCCAAACCATAACTGAATCAGAATCCTTCAATCGAAGTTAAAATTTTAGCGCGATACGAAATAGGATCGAAACTATAGGTACCACAACTTCAACAGGATTAGATACAAATAAGAGTTTAAGAGCTATGCTTGGAGTTTCTCTGCGTGATCGAATCAGAAATGAGGAGATCCGCAGAAGAACCAAAGTCACCGACATAGCTCTTCGAGTCGCTAAACTTAAGTGGCAGTGGGTAGGGCACATTGCTCGTAGAACCGATGGCCGGGCAGTAAGGTTCTGGTGTGGTGGACACGTACTGGAAGACGCAGCGTAGGGAGACCCCAACAAGGTGGACCGATGACATGGTGAAGGTCGCGGGAAGCCATTGGATGCGGGCAGCACAAGACCGGTCAGCGTGGAAATCCTTGGGGGAGGTTTTTGTGTGTGCTGAAGAAGAAGAAGTAGGGTGTAACTTGTATTGCTTTATTAAGCGCGATTACACCCCTGACCTTACAGAGGGGTTGCGGAAGTAGGGTTCGTACCCGTGACCATCAGCGTAGGTGTGAGATAGAATACCGGGGTATTGTATAGACAGTAAGAGTCCTGCAGACAGCCTCCGTGACGTAGCGGTAGCGAAAGCGGCCACTGCACAAGGAACCGCGGTTTATTTGTACACATGAATATGAATATTTTCACTGGTCTGGTCGTGCCTCGGAAAGCACGTTAAGCCATTGGTCCCGGTTGCCATACAAACATCTAGTGGCAGTCGTTACGGGTTGTTGGAGCCCTCAAAAGTCCAACAATTGGTCTAACTGCAATGCTTCGATATCGCCTTCGGGTTGTGGAGGTCAGACGGCAGTCGCTGTTAGACTGATAGAGTGGACCCCAGACTCCAAAGCTGTAAAAGGTTCGAGTATTTTCAACCCCGGGAAAGAGATTAAGCAGATGTTTTTAATCGAGGAGTTTAGCCCTGGCGTTTATTCCGGTACAAATCAATCCTTTCCATATCCTTGACCAATGATCCTTTAATAGCGAGATAATCCGAATATAAGACATGCCAATGACGTCAAGGTACGCTCAATAACCGGTCAGACTTAACAAGAGTATTCGTGTAACAACAATACATCGTAAAGATAATGAGGCATTGTTCACTGGGCTAAAGGGTCCGACGTATTGGTAAGGAGTTAGAGTGCTGGATGTGGCAGCGCGCCGTCCGGTTAGGACCAGCAGCCTAATCGGCGAGCACATTTTTGTCAAATGATTGCCACTAGTTGGGATCGTTTGGACCGTAGTTGATATTATTTAACACTAAAATTATATCAATTGCGGTCCAAAAGATCCCAATTCAACAATCCTTCAATTAGAGTTAAAATTTTTGCGCGATACGAAATGGAATCGAAACTAAAGCACAACTTTAACTGAATTAACTACGAATAAAAATGTAACTTTTACTGTTTAATTTAACGCGATTGCCACCCTGCAGCCGAATCGGCCCTTTTTTTTCAAATGATTGTGACTAGTTGAGATGGTTTGGACCTTAACACTAAAATTATATCACACATGTCACCTGCAGTGTCTCCTAGAATACATCATAAAGGACACAGTCCTAGGAGACGCTGGTGCTGATTCCCTTGTCCACAAAGTTCCTAAAATAAATTTATGCTCTGCGCATCTTTTTTTTTTCTATTTATTAAGAAAAGGACAGAATATAAATTTTAGTATAATCCTGCCAAATTAAGTTACTCCATATGTAGACAGTTAAGATATGATTAAGTTAAAAACATGGACATTAAAAGTATGTAAATCAATATACGTCATACGCCGTAATTTAATCATCATTAAGAAGGATTAAATTTATTTATAAATAATAATAAATAACTTCTGACACAAATAACTATCACTACGACGCATAAAGGCCTAAGCCACTTCCATGATCCCTATATCTGTGCAAAAATTTCGATAACCCGCGTATATTATATAAAAACAATACCAGCGCATGGAAGCGCGACTTTCACTGATGTACAGATTGTGCTACAAGGTTGCCCTGCGGTGTTCCCTGCTATACTCCAAGTATCGGCTCCCGGAGCGGGCAAGCAAAAGGAAAAATACAAAAGAAAATGATGAGAGATCGTGAGTTACAACCTCAGACAAACACTCAAACAAGCATACAAACAGGCAACACAATGGCCTCCGTGGCGAAGCGAATGAGGCCGCTGCGCAGGGAGGCGCGGTTTCAATCCCCTCGCAGTGCATTTTTAAGCATTAATATGAATATTTGCACTGGTCTGGTCGTGCCTCGGAAAGATACTATCATCTAGTGGCAGTCGTTACGGGTTGTTGGAGCCCGCAAAAGTCCAACAATTGGTCTAACTGCAATGCTTCGATGTCGCCTTCGGGTTGCATAATCATCATCATCATCATCAACCTTTTTATCGTCCCACTGCTGCACAGGTCTCCTCTCATACAGAGAAGGATCGAGCGTAATCACCACGCTTGCTCAATGCGGGTTGGCGATTTCAGACTTAAAAAGTCCAGGTTTCCTCAAGATGTTTTCCTTCACCTTCAGTCATTGGTGTCCAAGATATACCTAGAAAGTACATATAACTTTAGAAAAGTTACATTGGTACTTGCCTGACCTGGAATCGAACCCGCGCACTCATACTTGAGAGGCTGGTGTTTTAACCACTAGGCCACCACGACAACTAATAATATTTCGAAATATTACGATTATTCAATAAATAAGACCAAAAGGTAAAAATAAACATGTCGTTACTTACTTTTTACATGCTTTTTATTAGCTTCACTTGTATGTTTGCTTGCTTGCTTGCTTGCTTGTTTGCTTGTTTGTTTATCCGTCTCTTACTCTTTGGACTCCGAGTGAGCGATTCATTACTGTAAAATGTCCCACCGTTTTCAATACGTTCGTTCGTTCGTTTCATTTTTTTAAAAAGAATGTCGACCTAAAAGGTTGCAAATAAACATAGTTTAAAAAACAAAAAAACATGTTTTTAAAGAATATCTAAATCTATCTGCTTTTAAAGAAAAATAATTTAAAAAAGCGTGATGCGCTTTGTGCCATAATTTTTGTATATTAAGCGCCTCGCGCTTTTTTTTTAAATTATTTTTCTTTAAAAGCAGATATATTTAGATATTCTTTAAAAGCATGTTTTTTTAGTTTTTTTAAACTATGTTTTTACACGGCAATTTTCTTTATTATGATTATGATAGATTTAGGTTAGAACATTGAAAAACTACCTCACATTTTGCTGCGTCGTCACCAATATGTCAAATATTCCTTCTGTCAATTTGATTTGTGGAATTCAAATTGTTGTAACAGTATTCTAACGGATGCAGTTTTTTTTTTTTTTATCTAGTTAGCTATCTAAAGTTACACAATATCAATATACTTCATACATTTCGGCGCAACTTTTAAAAAGTTGTTTGGCAATTATTTTGCCGATGCTCGCGAAAGGGTTAAGCGCGTTCGACTAACTTTGGTGGATGAAGAAAGAAGTGGTCGCCCTGTGACAGCTGTTACAGAAGAAAACGTGCTAGCGTTGAAAAGTTTGATCCAAGACAATAGAATAATTACCATACCAAGAAATTCAGCATAAACTGAAGATTGAATCAGGAAGCCTTCTGACAGCTTACGGAGGATAGTTTCACGCTGGGTGCCGCACAATCTCACTGATGCTAATGCTAAGAAGCAGGCACGAGGAATGGTGCCATGATATGATAGACAAATTTGAAGCAGGCTTCTCTGGGCGTGTTTACGACATCGTTACAGGTGATGGACCTTGGATTTATGAATACGATCCAGAAACAAAGCGCCAGTCGACGGTTTGGGTGTTTCAAAACGAATCAACGCCTACCAAAGTGAAGCGATATAGAAGCGGGGGTAAGATTTTGATCGCGACCTTTTTCAGTGTAACTGGCTCATCATCATCAACCTTTTTATCGTCCCACTGCTGGGCACAGGTCTCCTCTCATACCGAGAAGGATTGAGCGTAATCACCACGCTTGCTCAATGCGGGTTGGCGATTTCAGACTTAAAGTCCAGGTCCTCAAGATGTTTTCCTTCACCTTTTAATCAGGCATTCCAAGATAGGCTAGGATCTAGGATAGGCAGGTCCAAGATATACTTAGAAAGTACATATAACTTGGAAAAGTTACATTGGTACTTGCCTGACCTGGAATCGAACCCGCACACTGACTTCTTGATTGACTGGCTACTTGGTGTCAATTCCTTTACGAAATCAAAGAAGCATTAACGCTGAATGGTATACTACCAAATGCTTGACAGAAGTTTACTCTGTTGTGAGCAACAATCGAACAAACACAGGGCTCTGCGGAATACTGTTTCACCACGACAATACGCCCGCCGACACCGCAATCAAAACGAGAGCCTTTCTGGACAGTGCACCGGTCAATCTCCTGGCTCATCTTCCTTACAGCCCTGACCTAGCACCATGTGACTTCTTCTTATTCCCAAAAATAAAAATCAGCTCAAAGGGATACAATTATCGTCGCCGGATGATACGCTTTCAGTGATCGAGCAGGTTATAAACGAGGTGGCTGCGGCGGACTAGAAAAGTGTTTCGAGAACTGGTTCAGACGCATGAAACTTTGTATAGAGGCTGTGGAGAGTACTTTGAAAAGATGTAATAAAAATATACGCCTATAGAACATTTTTTTTATTATCGCAGAACTTTCGTGAGAGAGTGTCCCACGTGTATATGAGGTAAAGAATAAAAAAAGCAACTCAGTCGAGTTGCTTTTTTTATTTGAGAGCCTCCTTTTTATGAAGCCCATTAAACGTTGCAGTAGTCTATTCCTTTCCGGGGATCTATAAAACTTGAAAAGCGAAGTTAAGTAAGAAAACTCGTTTTGGCAACCGATCTCTCTATTAAATCTAGCAAAGAACTGCGTCGCTTAAAGCTAGCCCAGTTTCTAAAGTAATAAAAATGTTGTAAAATCAACAACTACAGTAAAAGACTTCTAACATTTTATATGTAGATAGTTTCTAGTAGTTTTCAACAGCCTCCGTGGCGTAGCAGTAGCGAACGCGGCCGCTGCGCAAGGAGGCGCGGTTTCGATCCCCGCGCAGTGTAAATATTTGTATGCATGAATATTAATATTTCCACTGGTCTGGTCGTGCCTCGGAAAGCACGTTAAGCCGTTGGTCCCGGTTGCCATACAAACATCTGGTGGCAGTCGTTACGGGTTGTTGGAGCCCTCAAAAGTCTAACAATTGGTTGGTTGAATGTCGCCTTCGGGTTGTGGAGGTCAGACGGCAGTCGCTTCACGGAAAATGTCGAAGTTTAGCCAAAAATGAGCAGTTAGACTGGTAAAAGCGGACCCTAGACTCCAAAGCTGAAAAAGCTTCGGATGCGACTGAGATTAACGCTGAGATAATAATAATAATAATAAACGTTTATTTTTTTACACCACATAATTAAACATAATTTTAACATAAAATTAAGTATATATGATATAACGATGTAGTGGAAACTGGAGCCTGTACTAGGACAACCTGTGTTACAGGTCTCCAGGCCTCCTGACTACACGGTCGTGTCACAACTAATACAAAACTAATACAAAAGATAATGATGAAGTTTCTAGTAGTTTTGATACGTTCTTTGGTTGAGAAAACAGAAGATCTGTGGTGATTCAGTGGCACTGGGGCAGCAGTCTGACGGATACAAACTACAACTTGCGCAAGTTAAACTGTGCACCTCGATCTGTGACGTCATTCACCCGGTACCGTTCGTAAAAAATGAGAATTATTAAAAAAATATATAAATTACATTTTTTATGTCAATAAAAGGTCGTTTTGATGATATAGCGTCATAACACTAGATCATTTTATTGATGACGTGTTGCAATTAAATTGATATACAAAATGTAAAGAAAACCCTGTCCGATCCGTGAAGGTATTGTTAGGAATCGATAACTGATTCTACTAAAGCCGACAAAGCCGGACTAAAGTATAAAAAAAAATCCGCCTAAAAAAATAAATATTATTTTACAAAAAGAGGTAACTTAATACATGTGCGGTAGGACACCCTTCCGCGGGCGACGGGGGAAGGGCACACGACGCGTGGTCGAATCGCTGTTGACACTTTTTTAAAAATTACCAAATTTCGGGGAAGTTGGAATTTATTCGCGGGAAAAAAGATTATTTTAAAATTCATTAGTATTGTTACTATGATGATTACGTAAAAGTTTTATATCATATTTGGTCATTTGTGTTTACCTAACCTTTATTATCTTTATGGGTCGGACAGGGTTTTCTTTACATATTGAATATAGGTTGGTCCAACTAGTGACGTCAATATTTTTTTTTTAGATTCCTCACACCTGGGGTTATCGGAAAATATCCTATGTATGTCCTGCGATTTTTCTTAGTTTTGGAGTACGGAGTAAGGCCATGGTAAAGCGTTGGCTTTACCATGTCCTCTCGTTGGATCTGGATTGCTTCCTTATGAGCCCAAATAATCGGCAGATATCTGTCCAAAACCTTGCTGTCATCTGCATATATGCTCTTCATCTTTTCTATTCTTCATCGTTCTGTGATCTGTTGGTCTGTAGATAGGATCTTTACATACCGCTACCCTTCCGTGCTTCGGAAAGCACGTAAAGCCGTTGGTTCTGGTTATCATTTGTTGATCTGTGAAAGTCATTCTGGGTCATCGGAAGTCCGAAAGTCTGACCACCAGTTTTACTTAGGGGTATCGTATTAGCCAGTAACTGGACTGTGGAGGTCAGATACGCAGTCATGTAAAATACTGGTATTCAGCTGAATCCGGTTAGACTGGAAGCTGACCCCAATATAGTTGTCCTCCATGGCGCAGCCCCGGGTTCGATCCTTGGCCAGGTCATGATAGATAACGATCTTTTCCTGATTGGCCTGGATCTTGAGTGTTTATCTTTATGTGTCATCATCACCATCCCAGCGTTAATCCCAGTCGCATCCGCAGCCTTTTCAGCTTTGGAGTCTGGGGTCCGCTGTTTATCTTTATGTGTATCTATTATAAATATAGTATCGTAGAGTTAGTATCCCATAACACAAGTCTAGAACTTACTTTGGGGCTAGCTCAATCTGTGTGGTTTGTCCGTATATATTTATTTATTATTTATTTAGTTATAGTTGGGAGAAGGCCAGGCAGATCATAATATTCTTACTTTTTCTAAACATCGTTAGAGTAATAAAAACAAATATTATTTTTACCTTTCTGCTCCCAAAACTTTCCGGTAGGGTGATCATTCACAAGTCTCGGCCGCGGTCACTCGGCACTCACGACTGGAGATGTGGTATACATTTAAGGATACGTTTTTTTAGTCCAGTGGGAAACTAAATACCGTATCCGTTAGGGTAAGTAAGTAGTGACACTACTCCTTACTTATTAAGGCGTAGTTTCTTACTTTTATACAAGCACTAGCGGTCGCCAGCGACTTCGTTCGCGTGGTTTAGTTATGCTCCGCTCCTATTGGTCGCAGCGTGATGTTATATAGACTAAAGCCTTCCTGGATTAATGGGCTATCCAACGCAAGAATTTTTCAAATCGGAGCAGTAGTTCCCGAGATTAGCGCGAACAAACAAACAAACATACAAACAAACTCTTCAGCTTTATATATTAGTATAGATTAGTATAGAAGTATAGATTATCAGCCAATAATGTAGCCCAGTGGTTAAAACACGGTGTCACGGATGCATTTTGGGAGTGTGCGAGGGAATTGCATGATTTAATTCCCCTATCTCCGTTCCACCACCGGACGACCCGTCGTACGGCGAGTTTCCACCCTTACGTTGTTAACACCACTGCGATCCGAACGAAGCGTTTCGCCTCCTCCTTTATACCGTGTATATCGAGGGACTGGAACAATTTGCCAGCGGCGGTGTTTCCGTCGGACTACAATTTGAATGTCTTCAAGGCTAGAGTGAATAGGCTCTTAATAAACTAGTGTGATTTACCATCAAGGATTGCTTCACTGCTTAGCGTCAGGCAGGATTGCAGTCAAGCGCTAGCTAATAATTTTATATTAAAAAAAACACCAGCCTATCAAGTATGAGTATGCGTGATCGATTCCAGGTCAGGTAAGTACCAATGTAACTTTTCTAAGATATATGTACTTTCTAAGCATATCTTGGACACCAATGACTGATTAAAAGGTGAAGGAAAACATCTTGAGGAAACCTGGACTTTAAGTCTGAAATCGCCAGCCCGCATTAAGCAAGCGTGGTGATTACGCTCGATCCTTTTCTGTATGTGGAGAGCCCTGTGCCCAGCAGTGGAACGATAAAAAGGTTGTTGATGATGACGAATGTTCGTACTGTTGGGCCATACTCCTCTCAGTGAGAGGGAGTGGAAGTTGATCCACTACGCATTGGTTAGGTTCATGCCTTCGAATTTTTTTATTGTATTACAACCTGGTTTCTTCACGTGAAAAAATGTCGAAGTTTAGCCATATCAGCAGTTGGACTGGTAAAAGCGGACCCCAGACTCCAAAGCTGAAAAAGGCTTCGGATGCGACTGGGATTAACGCGGGGATGATGATGATGATGCTGGTTTCTTCACGATGATCTTCAGCGTTTGGAGATTGATTCTCTTAAGAGGGGACTCTAGTGGCGTTTTCTCTACAACGTGTAACATAAAGGGTATATACATAACAAAGGCATGGCATCTTTACATGATATCAAACGATATTGGAAGGGTTTTTTAATCTTATCTTTTTATGTTAAGAAGTTGTTAGGAAAACCGCCTGTGATAGGCTACTATCATACTAGTCGCACAGAGATATTGAAGACATATAACGGAGTTTGGCAAGTAACGTGATGGGTAACGAGTAGTTATTAATGTATGTAGTGTGCTGCCACGTTTGTTATGATTTGATTTTAAGAAACACACGAAACCGATAATTTGGTACCATTTTTTTGAGAATTTTATTTTGAGTTGAAACCCTTCCGATATCGTTTGATATCATCTAAAGATGCCATGCCCTTGGTATGTATATATCCTTTTTGTTACACGTTGTATACAAAGGTATTTCGCAGTTTTCATCGTGTATAACGCTTTTAGAGCAATTATTTTTTTCTACAATTTATCACCTTGATTATACGTGCCCCTATCATTAGATTTTTTACCAAACGTTATTAAACGAGGAAATATGATATTTTAAAATCCCGAAAAATAACCCATTTTTATCGCTATCTTCTGACGACTATTACACAAATGTAATAAGTTCTTTACAAAAAATAAAATAATAGAAGCATGGGTATATTTTTCCTCTAAATTTTTATGTAAAACAACATTAATATCTGTCTTGTTTTGAAAAAGAAAACAGCGGAATACGAAACGTATTTTGGTCAACGTTTTTGTAGGTAATATCAGCCTGAGCTGCAACTGTCCCTTTAGCACTTTACGGGGAGAGGTTGAGAGCGGCGCGACGGCAAGAGTTTCTTCAAATATCTCTTTTCAAATTCCTGGCACTATCATGAAAAGATGGGTGAAGTAAACTTAAATTGAGCTATCAATAATGTTCATCATCTTCATCATCATTTCAGCCGAAAGACGTTCACTGCTGGACATAGGCCTCACCCAAGGTTCTCCACGACGACCGGTCCTGCGTCTCCCGCATCCAGCGGTTTCCCGCGACCTTCACCAGGTCGTCGGCTTACCCACACTACGTCTTCCGGTGCGTGGTCGCCACTCGAGAACCCGTCGGCCCCATCGGGTATCGGTCCTACGGGCAATGTGTCCAGCCTACACAGCCACTTTAGTGTTGCAATTCTTCGGGCTATATTGGTTACTCTCGTTCTTCTGCGGATCTCCTCATTCCTGATTCGATCGCGCAGTGAAACCCTAAGCATAGCCCTCTCCATTGCCCTTTGAGTGACTTTGAGCCTTCTTAGAAGGCCCATTGTTAGCGACCACGTCTCAATTCCATAAGTCATCACTGGCAACACACACTGGTCGAAGACTTTTGTCTTGAGACACTGCGGTATTTCGAACGAGAAGATTTTACGTAGCTTCCCGAAAGCAGCCCAGCCGAGTTGGATTCGACGATTGACCTCTTTCTCGAAGTTGGACCTTCCAATATCAATTACCAATCAATTATTTATCAATAATGTTAGTCCCTAGCATTATAGTGAGATTTTTAATTCGAGTCAGTAAAATGACAAGACGTACGACATGACGTGTCACTATACAAAAAAGTATGACCTGCTACAATAGTGATATTCGGCAATCATATACTTAGACATTTAGTCATGCATTATTTTATTAGGTATCAAAGTGTTTTTTGAAAAGTGATGACCATAGTGTTTCCAATAACCAAAAGTTCATCGAGTCAACACAATGACATACTTATTTAACTTTATTATAACACTGTTTAGTGTAATATTTAGTTACCTTACCCTATATATATTCTTGTTAAATAAATTACATACCTGTTATATTGAATAAAAAAAAAATCATCTTGACTAACTTTTAACTTTTCACTGTGTCACGTGACTCCGGACAACCAAGGGGTTATAAAAACTCGATTTTACCACATCACTATTAATTTAGGATAAAAAACCTGTAACAATCAAAATGTCATTTTATTGACACGAATTAAAAATCTCACTATAGTTGGCTCACTTCAGCTTAGTATTCACGGTGTGATGGTTACAAAATCGTAATGCAGTGGTGATGAAATGAAAAAGTAAGTTTACCTTTTTAATTATTCATCATCAACCTTTTCATCGTCCCACTGCTGGGCACAGGTCACCTCTCATACAGAGAAGGATTGAGCGTAAACACCACGCTTGCTCAATGCGGGTTGGCGATTTCAGACTTAAAGTCCATGTTTCCTCAAGATGTTTTCCTTCACCTTCAGTCATTGGTGTCCAAGAAACTAACTAACTTTAGAAAAGTTATATTGGTACTTGCCTGACCTGGAATCGAACCCGCGCACTCATATTTGAGAGGCTGGTGTTTCAACCACTAGACCACCACGAGACTCTTTTTTTATCAAATAAAAAATGAATAAGTTTATATTTGGGCGAATATGTTGCAAGATTATTATACTATACTATCGTTACTTGAGAATAAGCCTTGCCTTAACTTCATTGACTTGCGCGTTCCATTCCACCGCATACAACAGACAGACAAATTGTTATTATTTACATCAATGCGTAACTTTGCACAGTTTCCTTTGTAAGTTGTGTTTGTAAATTATTAGCGACCCGCCCCGGCTTCGCACGGCTGCAATGTTGATACTAAATGCACTACAGAAAAATTGTGAACGTTGTATAAAAAACCGTCGCGAACGCCGCGCCGTGTACTGCGCAAACGCGACACCCTCCAATTTTTAAATCCATACTAATATTATAAATACGAATGTAACTCTGTCTGTCTGTCTGTCTGTTACGCTTTCCCGCTTAAACCTCTTAACTGATTTTGGTGAAATTTGGCACAGACAATCTTTAGACCCTGAGAAAGGACATAGGCTACTTTTTTTTTTATTCCGGAAAATTTTATATTCCCGAGGGAAATCTAAAAAGCGCGATATAACCGAATTCCACGCGGGCGAAGCCGCGGGCGGAATGCTAGTAATATTCATTTAAATCTTATGCTGTAAAGGGCAATATAGATCTATATTAAATCAACAATGTATTTAAGGTATTAAATACATATAGGGTGTATATAAGGCTAAGGGTGTCTTGGCCACAGTGAGGGGTAATGAGACCAGAATAAATTCTAATCTGATTTATTTTTACAATATTACAGCTTATATACTACTTTTTCCCAACACACACAAATACACAAACGACTTGGTATTCCATACGTGAAATCTGCAATTTCAACAATTTTTGAAGTAGGCCGCGCGTCCGCTGCCGAAATGCTGAATCACTGTTCAAAGGTAGCATTGAACAAATTGGATATTAATGCTGTATTGGTTAAAATTGCTTCTAAAATTAGCCGGCATTTGTCTTAAAAAGTAAATGACAATAAAATGTTATTGTAGGATATTCATAAGAGATAGACATATACCATCGCGGACTTTTTATAGAACTTTTCAATGTGTACAATATATAGCAGTTTATTTTGAGAAATCTCGTAAGGTTCAGCCTGCGCTTCACCGCAAACGCAGCAAAAAAAATATTATTTACGACAGCACATTAGAAACCTCAAAAATAATAGTATTTTACTACAATTTAATGAATGTGTTGTTGTGTTGTGTTTAATGTGTGTCTTGTGAAGGAACACTACTTGTCGTTATGATCTTCGCCCAACAAACACTTTTTCGCTAATTTATTTGTTAACTTGTTCTGTTCAGTATCTATGTATTTATTTATGTATATGTATGTATTTGTGTATCTATCTTAGTATAATAATATTTGCACCAATGACAGTCCCATTTGTGGTTCGGAAGAATCTGTCCATTCCTTGGTTGCCTGGAAGAGATCGCATTAGCGATAAGGCCGCCCATTGTATGTTTTTTTTTTGTGTTGATTGTTTTGGTTGGTATTTGGTGTACAATAAAGAATATATAAATAAATAAATAAATGTTATTAAGTATACATATAAATCTTCAATGTGTGTAGCCCTTTTATTTTTTTCGGTGTGGAACCTGTGTCTAGTGTGAACCCGCCGCTGGATGGGTGGCAAGGTCTGTCAGACTTTTACTGAACAAAAACCACTCCGATGTCCCATCTCACACCTAAGCCTGCTGTCGCGGGAACAAACGATATTTTCGCTACCCCCGACTGGTGCCGCTACTGCGGGCCTCCTCGGGTCAAAGGGTGGAGTGAGATGTTTGACTTCCCCCGAAATGTCTAAAGCGCACTACATACTAAAGCCATAGGTACCTACAGCCCGCCGACACAACCCGGCGGCTTATGTTGAAAGAAGCATGTCGGCACCCTTCGCCCGCCCGTGTTGCCCGCAGCTATTAGCATACGTAAGCACTTAGTTGCCCGGCGACATTTTTTAATTATTTGATGATTAACTGCATCAACGTTTGAAAGCCAATAGGTGGGTCATCATCATCATTTCAGCCGAAAGACGTCCGCTGCTGGGCAAATGCTTCCTAAGGAGGCCTTTATCCAGTATTGGACCTCTATGGGCTAAACAAGAAGAATAAAATAAGAACCATCCACGGGCCAATCGAGGCAATAGCATCAAGTATCTGACAAATAAAACCATCTTAGAGATTTCGTAAGTAAAATATACTGGTTTGGGATATTAAATTCTGATTAACTTAAGTTACATGAAAGTTTATAGCTTATGGAGAATCCTTTTACTGCTTCTTTTTGGTATCGCATTTGTTTCTCTGCTCCGGAGGCCGAGGTGGGGGTGGCGGGGGCAAGTCCTCACGACAAGGCACTCTTTCCCGCAGAACCAAGTGCCTTCCACAAATATCATTGAACATGGTGACCGTAAATTTGCCAACGTTAAAAGAAATTTCTCTGAATATTTTATCAGTTTCCTTCGGGAAGCATAAGGCACCTGTAGCCAAGGCACCTAAAGTAGTGCAGAATAATCTTCTGAGTACACCTGCTCCTCTTCCAAAGTAGAAACCAGTCGCCATTCCTGTTGCCACAACGGTCTGTCTTAAAGCAAAATTTTTTTCACTCCTCATATAAGAGACGAAGTCATTTTTCTTCTTACATACGAAAGCACGTCCATCATTCTTCATCTCTCCTAAATCTTTATTGAATTCGGAGATGCTGTCAGCCCAACTTTTTCTCCATCTCGCTACCTTCGGATAAAGGTAGGTCTGCAGTATCTTCACGTTGCTATTTGGGCATTTTGTTTGGTCTGCTACGTAGTCCTTGTACTCGTAGTGTGGACTTTCATAGATTGGTAAATCCTTGTATTTCATCTTGGGTGGTCGTGCGGGAGGTCCGTCTTCTGGTTTAGCTGCATTGACGACAGGAATGAGAGAAAAGTTTGCACCTACTAAGACGGCTCTAAGGGCTTGGATCCATACATTGCCAATGACGTATAAGTCTCCATGACAGAGGCATTTTATTTCTTTCTGGAAATGTTCTTGTGACTGAAATATTGCGACTTCATCTTGTACATCTTTATGTAGACTCTCTTCGATTAATTGTGCCTGTTGCATTTTATATCGGTTTTAATAATATGGTGTGGCGATGTTTACTTAAAATTTGACAATGACGTTTTTGTTTGTGCGTTGACTTTTTGGTAGATAATATTTGTGTTAAATTGGTATTAAAAAGGTTGATTCACAATCAACCAAAAAATATAAGTAGCCCATTCGGCCGCTTATTCATTTTATTAAATATCGTGAGAGCTTTAATGACCTTTATTAAACAACTACGCTGAACTAAATGAAATGACAGTTGTTTTTTGGGACGATACACAGCGTCCCTCTGGAGAGCGTCTCTGGAACTAAAATTTACTTTGTCGCATGGGACTATCGTTTAGATTTCGTACGGATTTTGTGCTTTTTACGAGCGCTAAGAGAATAGAATCTATTTTTATTACAATGAATAATAATAATCTATGCTATAATAATCTATAGTAATATGTTAAGCTGATGAGTTTATTTGTTTGTTTGAACGCGCTAATCTCAGGAACTACTCGTCCGATTTGAAAAATTCTTTTTGCTTTGGATAGCCCATTAATCCAGGAAGGCTCTAAGCTATTTAATAATATCACGCTGCGACCAATAGGAGCGGGGCATAAATAAGCCCACGCGAATGAAGTCGCTGGCGGGCGCTAGTAATATTATAAATCTGAAGGGTGCGTTTATTTGACCGCGCAAATCTCAGGAACTACTAATTCAAATTAAAATATTCTATTGTGTTGGATAGTCCATTTACTGAGGGATATTTAATGCTACCTATCATCACGCTGCGACCAAAAGGAGCGAAGAGTCAGTGGAAAATAAGGAAAAACGGAAACGGACATCTTTGATGCCTTCCGTTGCGTGCGCTGCGAAAACGGTTCCGGTTACCCAAAACATAATGTAGTAAGTGTGTGAACTTGTACTTTCTACCTACCTACCTTTTAAATACCAAATAACCGCAGTGTCTCAAGACAAAAGTCTTCGACCAGTGTGTGTTGCCAGTGATGACTTATGGAATTGAGACGTGGTCGCTAACAAAGGGCCTTATAAGAAGGCTCAAGGTTACTCAAAGGGCAATGGAGAAGGCTATGCTTGGGGTTTCACTGCGTAATCGAATCAGGAATGAGGAGATCCCCAGAAAAACGAGAGTAACCGACATAGCCCGAAGAATTGCAACACTTAAGTGGCAGTGGGCTGGGCTCATTGCCCGTAGGACCGATGCCCGATGGAGCTGACGGATTCTCGAGTGGCGACTACACACCAGAGGACGCAGCGTAGGGTCGGCCCCCGCCAAGGTGGACCGACGACCTAGTGAAGGTCACGGAAAACCGCTGGATGCGGGAGGCGCAGGACTAGTCGTCGTGGACGTCTTTCGGCTGAAATGATGATGATGATGATGACCTACCTATTGGCTTCCAAAAGTTGATGCAGTTAATCATCAAATAAAAAAAAATGTACAAGGATTGATACAACATTTTTTTATTATTATTATAAACTAGTGCTTGAACGCAATCCCATCTGATGATAAGAGCCTGTCCAGAAAGCGCGTTTTACGCGCGAGTCCACTCGCGCGTTTTGATTTGTATTGCGTCCAGATGCGGCGAAATCACGCGCGTATGTTATGAGACGGATTTAGTCAGTTATAAAAATGGACTCGGATACTGCGGTTGTGTTGTGGCTTGCATACCGTCGATGGAAACGTCGTAAACGAAGAGAAAGTCGACGATTTAACGTGCATCCCATTCTACGTGACAGAATGACGCATAGTATGTTTATATCTTTATATCCAAAACTCAGAGACTATAGTGAAAAGTTTTTCAACTATTTTCGGATGTCAGTAGCATCGTTTGATGATTTACTAGAAATGATCCAAGAAGATTTGACTCCATGTCAAAATTATGTGGTACGGGATACTGTTTCTGCAGAAGAAAAACTCGTGATTACTTTGAGGTAATATTTTTTATTTGTTTAATAATTATAAACTAAGACCCAATTAACAAAAATAAAGAATTTGAACAAAATTAACAAAAATTAGGATCATTCTTATATAATAATAGGTAGGTACTTAACATTTATTTTAATTATCATATAGTTCCATTAAATCAGATTCATTGACAAAATTAACAAAAACTAGGAATCATTGTTATATAATAATAGGTAGGTAATTAACATTTATTTTAATTATCATATAGTTCCTTTAAATCAGATTCATTCACAAAATTAACAAAAACTAGGAATCATTCTTATATCATAATAGGTAGGTACTTAACATTTATTTTAATTATCATATAGTTCCATTAAATCAGATTCATTGACAAAATTAACAAAAACTAGGAATCATTCTTATATAATAATAGGTAGGTACTTAACATTTATTTTAATTATCATATAGTTCCATTAAATCAGATTCATTGGAATCTTGTGTAGATGCCGGTGATGGGTTTTTGTAGCTAGACGTCGTTGGTGGTCGTGACGCAGTGCAGTAACCTCGATTGTACGTCGAAAAGGTTGCAGGTGGAAACGAAGATGTTGAAGGGTCTGTTGTATATCCTATTTCTCGAAAATAATCTCTCTGTCCACGTTGTGTCGTCCCTGCTTGGTAATGATATTGTGTCGAAGATTGGTAGTCGGAACGAGCAGCTGCAGATTTAAGACACAGAGCTTGTTGAGCTTGAAGTACTTTCATTAATTCAATTTTTGTTTGAAGTCGGTTTTCCTCAGGTACTTTAAGAAGCTCTTTGTGTAAGGACAAACAAAATAGTTTGTCATCATCTGACTCCATTTGGTTTGATGTCTGTGGCTGATTTCCAGATGCTAAATTTGTTTTTATGATGGAGAGAAATTCTTCGTCGGCCGCATTTAGTTTTTTTTTCTTTTTCATCTGACTACGTGGAGGTCTCATTACATCTTCCCCATCGCCCGAGAACTCCTGTTCTTCAGCTACAACAGACGCGGTGTTGATGTTGCTCTCAGTTATTTTGTTCCGTGTCGATCTTTCGAGAAACATCAAACGTTCAAAATAAATATATTTGACATTGCCGGAGGCTCCTGATCCAGACGGTGTGGTTTTCTTCTTCCTCATTTCTCTTACAAAGCCATCACGTAACCCTTTCCACTTTTTCTGCAATAAAGTACCTATTAACAATAAAAAGATTGGAATAAAATAATAATTCTTATGTAACTTTCTTTTCAGATATTTGGCTACAGGGTGTTATTTTGCGGATCTGCATTATGCCTACAGATTAGGAAAGTCTACAATTATCGAAATAGTACAGAAAACCTGTTACGTCCTATGGAACAAACTGCAAAATATAGTAATGAGAGAACCAAGGAAAGCCGAATGGAAAGAAATTTCGAAACAATTTCAAAAATACACAAATTTTCCAAATTGCATCGGCGCCATTGACGGCAAGCATATCCGTATTATAAAACCTAACGATTCTGGATCTCTGTTTTATAACTATAAGGGTTATTTTTCAACTGTTTTGTTGGCCGTATGCGATGCAAATTATTGTTTTATTGCAGTGGATATAGGCGCATATGGAAAAAGTAATGACTCCACAATTTTTAAAGATTCTATTTTATATAAAAAACTTCTCGAGAAAACTTTAGATATCCCAGATCCAAAGCCAATATCGCAAATAGATACAAACCCCTTACCTGATGTCTTAGTAGGAGATGAGGCGTTTAGTCTGTCTGAAAATATAATGCGCCCTTATTGTGGTAAATCTCTAACAACCAAAAAAAGAATTTTCAACTATCGCTTATCCAGGGCCCGCCGTTACATTGAATGTTGCTTTGGCATCTTGGTAAATAAATGGAGAATATTTCATAGACCGTTGAATGTGGACATAGAATTTGCAGAAAACATCATTAAGGCTTGTTGTGTTCTCCATAATTACGTAAGGTTAAGGGATGGATACAGGTATGATCACACTCTCTATGAAACATCTCTAATTAATTTGAACACTGAAGCAGTGAGGCCTAATGCGAGATCATTGAATACAAGAGATAGATTTGCTGATTATTTTGTTAACGAAGACAAACTCCCTTGGCAAGATAAAATGATATAGTTTATTAATGTAATATCTATGCAAGGAATAATATTATTTAATAAAGTATTATTTACTTACCTAAAGTTTTTTTTTCTCCTCGGAATCACCAGCTTCACAAAAAATTTCTACTATTTCTTCCCAGTTCCTACGCTTAATTGTTCTATTAGAATAATCTGACGATTCCATATCCCATATAGCTACCCTTTTCTCAATTTCGTCAATAAAAAGTTCCGTGTCAAAGATTTCACGCTCCATTTTTATAAACAAATACGTCCACTCGCCACGGACACGCGCGTAGTACTGGACGCTGCAACGGCGCCGGAGTATCTCGACTCGCGCGGCGCTCGCGCGTAATACGCGCGAGTCGAGAGTCCCGCTCATTGTAAGCATTTTACGCGCGAGTGAGGTAAGAGCCTGTCCAGAAAGCGCGATTTACGCGCGAGTCCCCTCGCACGTTGGCACTCGCGCGTTCTCGAGTTACTAGAGCTGCATACATTCCGTCCAGATGCTCTCGCGCGTTACCGCACTCGCGCGTAAAACGCTTGCAATGAGCGGGACTCTCGACTCGCGCGCATTACGCGCGAGCGCCGCGCGAGTCGAGATAGAGCCTGTCCAGAAAGCGCGATTTACGCGCGAGTCCACTCGCGCGTTTTGATTTGTATTGCGTCCAGATGCGGCGAAATCACGCGCGTATGTGATGAGACGGATTTGGTCAGTTATAAAAATGGACTCGGATATTGCGGTTGTGTTATAGCTTGCATACCGTCGATGGAAACGTCGTAAACGAAGAGAAAGTCGACGATTTAACGTGCATCCCATTCTACTTGACAGAATGACCTACAAGTTTTTTTTTCTCCTCGGAATCACCAGCTTCACAAAAAAATTCTACTATTTCTTCCTAGTTCCTACGCGTAATGGTTCTATTAGAATAATCTGACGATTCCATATCCTATATAGCTACCCTTTTCTCAATTTCGTCAATAAAAAGTTCCGTGTTAAAGTTTTCACGCTCCATTTTTATAAACGAATACGTCCACTCGCCACGGACACGCGCGTAGTACTGGACGCTGCAACGGCGCCGGAGTATCTCGACTCGCGCGGCGCTCGCGCGTAATAAGCGCGAGTCGAGAGTCCCGCTCATTGCAAGCGTTTTACGCGCGAGTGCGGTAACGCGCGAGAGCATCTGGACGGAATGTATGCAGCTCTAGTAACTCGAGAACGCGCGAGTGCCTACGCGCGAGTGGACTCGCGCGTAAATCGCGCTTTCTGGACAGGCTCATACCCGGCGCCGTTGCAGCGTCCAGTACTACGCGCGTGTCCGTGGCGAGTGGACGTATTCGTTTATAAAAATGGAGCGAGAAAACTTTGACACGGAACTTTTTATTGACGAAATTGAGAAAAGGGTAGCTATATGGGATATGGAATCGTCAGATTATTCTAATAGAACCATTACGCGTAGGAACTGGGAAGAAATAGTAGATTTTTTTTGTGAAGCTGGTGATTCCGAGGAGAAAAAAAACTTGTAGGTCATTCTGTTACGTAGAATGGGATGCACGTTAAATCGTCGACTTTCTCTTCGTTTACGACGTTTCCATCGACGGTATGCAAGCCACAACACAACCGCAGTATCCGAGTCCATTTTTTTAACTGACCAAATCCGTCTCATCACATACGCGCGTGATTTCGCCGCATCTGGACGCAATACAAATCAAAACGCGCGAGTGGACTCGCGCGTAAATCGCGCTTTCTGGACAGGCTCTAACGCGCGAAAGCATCTGGACGGAATGTATGCAGCTCTAGACTCGAGAACGCGCGAGTGCCTACGCGCGAGTGGACTCGCGCGTAAAACGCGCTTTCTGGACAGGCTCTAAGCAGTGATGCAATCGTTGATTCAGTCAAAAAAAACTGAGTGAATAGAATTTAGAGATTGATCTGGAGACTCTCCACGACCAAACTCCCGACACAACATTTGGCGCATCGTACCCAGCACACATGTGTGTTTCTCTCGGTGGTAGGCCACAACATCAGCCGCCAGCGTAAGTTACCACCCACCAGACAAAGTCATGCCGCCAAGCGATTCGTCGTGTTCCGGCATGATGTCTGGTGAAGCCGTACGGAGGACGGGTCTGAGCAGTTGTGTTGCGATGTGTACCGGGTACGATGTGCCTAATGTTGTGGTGTCGTGAGTTTGGTCGTGGAGGGTCTCCAGATCATCCTCTGGCGCAGCATCGTTGGTCGTGTTGTTGGGTTAAACATTGCATCACCTCGCTCAACTGCCGTCTTCCTTCCTATTCACTCAGTTTTTTGAGTGAATAGGCTTAATAAGCTAGTGCGTTTTACCATCAACGATTGCATCACTGCTTACCATCAGGCGGGATTGCAGTCAAGCACTAGTTTATAACTAATAAAAAAAAAAAACTACCGATACAACATTTGGCGCATCGTACCCAGCACACATGTTTTTGGTGTGGATGCTAAATCATCAAATGACCTCTCCCACTCTGGGCGGAACAGAAGGGCGTATCAGACTGACCGAAACCCACCCGTGTTCCATCAGTTACTTGTGCGCTAGTTTCACTTTTGACCAACCCTCAACCCTGACCCAGGTACCGATCTTCGTGGACCCCATCATGATGTAAGATTTCATTGAGGGGCGTGTGCATCGTACTTCAGAGGTATTGGTTAGTTAATGGTTTCTATAAAACTACTAAAAATCCTTATAATAAAGTTAAACATTCTTCACTGTTTCTAAACAATGAAGAATATTAAAGTTTCCATGACAATTTAGGCGATTTAGGTATTCAATTTTGTTAGCGCTATACTTCGCTAATATACAATCTATACTAATATATAAAGCTGAAGAGTATGTTTGTTTTAACGCGCTAATTTCAGGAACTACTGATCCGATTTGAAATATTCTTTTTGAGTTGGATAGCCTATTAATCCAGGAAGGTGGAGGGGAGGGGGGGAGGGGTTTATATAACATCATGCTGCGACCAATAGGAGCGGAGCATAACTAACTCCACGCGAACGAAGTCGAACGAAAATACATAAGTAAGAACAATCTCCAAAGCCAGGAACACAGACGTAGAGTAGCCAGCCTTTCGGTATTCTATAAGATGCATTTTGTAGAGATTACGCTATCACAATTCCATCATCGAACGACCCATCACGTCGTTTGACGAGTATTCACGTTGACACCGCCACGATACGGACGAAGCATTTCACCTCGTCTTTTATACCGCGTACATCGAGGGACTGGAACAACTTGCCTGAGGTGCTCTTCCCGTCTAACTACAAATTAAGCGTCTTCAAGGCTAGAGTGAATAGGCTCTAATGTCTTAATAAATGACAGCGCTTTACCAGCAACGATTGCATCACTGCTTACCATAAGACGGGATCGTATTCAACCATTAGTCATCATCATCATCTCAGCGTTAATCCCAGTCGCATCCGAAGCTTTTTTAGCTTTGGAGTCTGGGATCCGCTTTACCAGTCTAAATGCTGTTTTTGGCTAAACTTCGATATTTTCCGTAAAGCGACTGCCGTCTGACCTCCACAACCCGAAGGGGATATCGAAGCATTGCAGTTAGACCAATTGTTGGACTTTTGAGGACTCCAACAACCTGTAACAACTGCCATTAGATGTCCGTATGACAACCGGGATCAACGGCTTAACGTGCTTTCCGAGGCACGACCAGACCAATGCAAATATTCATATTCATTCATACAAATATTTGCACTGCGTGTCCCGCGTTCGCTACCGCTACGCCAAGCATTAGTGTACAAAATTAAATAAAACCCACGACCTCTGGACTCAAACCTATGGCCTACAAATCGTAAATCATGGCCTTTTCGTCACCAGTACCTACTATCCCATAGTTTAAAGAAACTGTTAAAAGTGTCTATACGTGTCTTTGGACTAATGTTTATGAATCATACTAGAAACTTACGAAAATGAACAATTTAACCATGGAACCAAGTGTTTCCAGGAACTGAGTCACTGCATTTGTTCACATTTAACTTTTGAACATTAAGTTCATTTTATTACTTACCCACGACCTTTAAGTATTAAGATCTCTGTATTTGAGGACCACAAAGGTTCTCGTAACGAAATATAGTTTAAGAAGGTCCATTTTGAAAGACCTGCGAAGTAATCATAATTATAATACTAATAGTCCAGTCACTTAAGGCAAAAAAACCGGCCAAGTGCGAGTCGGACTCGCACACCGAGGGTTCCGCCGTACAAACGTAGCGGTTTACAATTTAATTACTACAGTATTTAGCATAACGTTGCTTCGTGCCGAGTTTCAAGATTGTGAGTTCACGGGAAGTACCTTGTAGGTTTTGTTTCCATAGCGTGTGACGGAAATTCGTCAAGGTGTCGGTATAAACTGCTGTATCTTTTGATCGCGTTAACTTAGAAGTTTGATTTTTTCACTGCTTAAGGGAACAATAGACCTAGGTGTTTGGTATAAATTTCAATTGGATAACTTTATTCGTTCATGAGAAATAAAGTAGTAAGTTTCATTTTATTAAAATATTTTTATTATATTATATAACAAAAAAAATGTGATTTTCGCAATTTTTCCTATATTTGCATTATATGACAATGCTTCATGCCAAATTTCAAGATTCTGAGTTTACGGGAAGTATCCTGTAGGTTTTGATTCCTTTGCGAGTGTCGAAAATTTGTTGAAAATATCAACATAATCGGCTGTATCTTTTGATTGGCTTGGCTTAGAAGTTTGATATCTTCACAGCTTAAAGGGACAATAGACCTGAGTATTTCATGTGAATTTCAGCTTCCACATGTTTCCGTCCACACGTTCTTGAGATAAAGGGTCTTGACAGACAGACAGACAGACGGACAACAAAGTGATCCTATAAGAGTTCCTTTTTTTCCTTTTGAGGTACGGAACCCTAAAAAGTGGTAAATCTTGGAATTTGAGATAGTAAGGTGGAAACTCGTATACAGCTTCATTTTGGCAGTCTAAATGTTGTCTGAAAAGTTTCATATTATCTCGTGTCTGTGTCGTAAGTTATTGTCTATTGCTCCAATATTGTTAGCACCTATTATCAAAATTGTAGAGCATAAAATTTACGACAAATTTTGTTGTTGTTTTAAACATATTTTTCTAAAGTAAAATGTTTTTGAGACACAGAGCGGAGAGCATCCCGCGCTCAGGCATACAATATGTTAAGAAAACCCTGTCCGACCCGTAAGTATAATAAAGGTTAGGTAAACACATGACCAAATAACATATGAAATTTTACATAATCATCATAGTAACAATACTAGTGAAATTTGAAATAACCTCTTTTTCCCGCGAATTAATTCCACCTTCCCGAAAATTTGGTAATTTTTAAAAAGTGACAAAATTATTTTTGACGGTATAATTCTGAGCGAATAGCGTTGCGGCCGCGTGACGCGTGTCCTGCCCCTCTTCGCCCGCGCGTGTATGGCATACTTCACATGTTTTAATTTACCTCTTTATGCGAAATAATATTAATTTTTTTAGGGGGATTTTTTTTTTAAGTTTAGCCCGACTTTGTAATTAGTAGAATCAGTTATCGCTACCTAACAATACCTTCACGGATCGGACAGGATTTTCTTTACATATTGTCTAAACTGTAATACAAGGTCAACCGTGAATCTCGGTGAATAATACAATGTATACAATATGTAAAGAAAACCCTGTCTGATCCGTGAAGGTATTGTTAGGTATCGATAACTGATTCTACTAATGCCTACAAAGCCGGGCTAAATTTAAAAAAAATCCCCCTAAAAAAATAAATATTACTTCGCAAAAAAAGGTAACTTAAAACATGTGCGGTAGGCCATACAGGCGCGGGCAAAGAGGGGCAGGACACGCGGCACGCGGTCGCATCGCTATTCACTCAGAATTATACCGTCAAAAATAATGTTGTCACTTTTTAAGAATTACCAAATTTTAGGGAAGTTGGAATTAATTCGCGGGAAAAAAAGATTATGTCAAAATTCACTAGGTATCAGTGGCGAAGAGTCCATACAAGCCGATTCCCACCGGGTTACCTTTCAAAAATCAGTTCCATATTCATACAAAAGTATTTACATTCTATTTCATTAACAAAGTATTATTAATCAAATGCCTGCGCGATTTACAATAGCAATAGTAATTCTTGGCAATACCCTAAGTATCACATTTCATTTTATAGTCGTAAATTAATCAGCGCTTCAATTTTTCGTACATTACATTGAAGGCAACTCGACGAATTACAGCCTACCTCGGTCAAACTTTTACTATGAGGCGAAAAGAGACAGAGCGTGTCAGACCATCTCTTTCTAATGCTCGCTAACCGTCCGTAATTTTTGGGAAAAGATAGGCTAATGCCGACCGGCTTGCAGTTCTCTCCTCTCCTCTATTAGAAAGAGACAAAGAAACCACTCAAACCACGGCACGAGAGAAAGAACACGACAAAATTAAAAAGAATTAGCGTTAAAATGAAATCCTTCGCAAGTCATATTCTTTTTATTTTGGCATATTTTCGTGTTCCATTTCGTTTGGTTGAAAATAAATTATTGTTAGTATGTGACATGTGTTGCTATACCACTGGTGCGTGATAATTTCGTTTGTTATATTTTAATATTTGTGTTATTTAAACTGTGACTGATTCTGTAAGGTAATTTAATCGCAGATTTGGTTAAATACTGTGGATTTTGTTTGTTATTATGGCTTTAATTCATATAGAGTGCTGCTCAACAGACTACCTGCTGAGTGAACTTAAAGTCTTACGTCAGCGTCGTTAAATAAATTGGACACCTATGAGCTTTTTTTACAGCTCCAGAATACGTCTTTGAAAGACGCATTTTCTCAAGTTTCGACTCTTTGCAGTTTAATTCTGACCCTCCCCATTTCAGTAGCTTCAGCTGAGCGATCATTTTCTGCTTTAAAACGCATTCACACGTATGTGCGAAACTGCCAAAAAGAGCAGATATTGTCCGATTTGGCTATCATGTCAATTGAAAAAAATTTGCTTAATAAAATGAAAAGTAATCCGAATTTTTATAACAACATTTTAGCTCATTTTGTTAAAAAAACAGACGCATTGCATTACAATATAAATAACGTTGTGATTGTGTATAATTTGCTTTATTTTTGCTTAATATTTTTGTTGGTTTTGGATCGGTGTTTGTGTGGTTCGGTTTTTAACACTTTATTATTTTTGTATATTTTTATTTTATTTTTTCTTGACTCTTATTCCCTAACAATAGGTACTTTTTTTTTTTTTTTTTAATATTATAAACCAGCGCTTGACCGCAATCCTGCCTGATGGTAAGCAGTGACGCAATCGTTGATGGTAAAGCGCACTAGTTTATTAAGAGCCTATTCACTCTAGCCTTGAATACACTCAAATTGTAGTCCGACGGAAACACCGCCGCGGGCAAATTGTTCCAGTCCCTCGATGTACGCGGTATAAAGGAGGAGGCGAAACGCTTCGTCCGGATCGTAGTGGTGTTAACAACGTAAGGGTGGAAACCAGCTGTACGACGGGTCGTCTTAACTTAGTACTTACTAACAAGCATGCATGTGTGGTATGGAGATGCACGTCGAAAAAGGCTTTTTTCAAAGCCGCTTTTATCATACTTGAAAGACACTGTTATCAAATCATCAGTCCTTTTTTGTATGGTGAAGGTGGGGCTTTTAATACTATTCTTATCTGAAGACCTCCAAGATATCCTGCAGTAGGTAAGTGTTTAAGTGTTTATTTTTTTGGACCGGCTTCCCTTTGTCAAAATTTCACCCTTCGCCACTGTAGGTATTGTTACTATGATGATTATGTAAAATTTCATATGTTAATTGGTCATGTGTTTACCTAACCTTTATTATCCTTCGGGTCAGACAGGGTTTTCTTAACATGTTGTATAATTACTAAATCATTACAACAGTATCAAAAATAAATAATTTGTATTATTTATTAGTTAACACATTGTATTGAATAATAATTATTGTTATTTATTTTTGTTATGTGTGTTTTGTTTGTGCATAACAAACAATTTAACTTTCTTTTTAAGGACGCTTGCAATGAGACCGAACTCGACATGTTCTAGTCATCATTGGATTTGCATGGCCACGTTATCGGTGGCTTCTGAAGAATGTTCACATCGCGGTGGTGACGTTTTGACTACACACTAAAAAATGTCACCGTATAAGAGTTAACACAAGGTAGTTGTTTCCGGACTGCTACGGAAAATAAAAACTTATTCCCATTGCAACAAAGTTGTGTTTGTGTTACTATCAAAGGTAAAATATCTGCGAAAGCCTTACGGAGGACGGGTCTAAGCAGTTGTGTTGCGATGTGTGCCGAGTACGATGCGTCAAATGTTGTTGTGTCAGGAGTTTGGTCGTGGAGGGTCTCCACTTCAATCTCCCTATGGCGCAGCATCGTTGATCGTGTTGTTGGGTTTAACATTGCACCACCTCGCTCAACTGCCGTCATCCTTCCTATTCACTAAGATTTTTTAAGTGAATGGGCTTAATAAACTAGCGCGCTTTACCATCAACGATTGCATCACTGCTTACCATCAGGCGGGATTGCAGTCAAGCGCTAGTTTATAATCATAAAAAAAAGAAAGGAATCAGACTATTGTAAGAAAAAAAGAAAAGCATTCTGCATCGTGACCCTGATCCTGATTGCATATCATGACGAATCCATTGCTTCATTTGTCTAAAAATCATATCTAATCATCAACGTAAATAACGCAGTGAATGCTTTCGAACTGTCAGAATGGCGCCACCGTAGCCGCTATAGCGCTTGAAATTAAACTTCTGATCTAACTTGCATTTGGTGACATTATATTTTTGGAATTATTAACTTGTACCTCTCACGCCTTTAACCTTAACGGGGCAAGCAGTTGACGTGGTCATAATAATGCTTTTGGTAGCACTTACATTTTTATTCAAAAAACAAATAGGTAAAGATGCAATTGTAGAAATTACGTCATGTTTACTTACGAAGAGATGTTTATTGAAACCCACTGCTAAACCTTGCTACCGGCAGCCGATATTATGGCCTACCACCGAGATTGTATTACTTCTATGTATCTATATCATTTAACTTCTAACTATCTTATACAATATGTAAAGAAAACCCTGTCCGACCCATAAGGATAATAAAGGTTAGGTAAACACATTACCAAATATAATATAAAATTTTACATAATCATCATAGTAACAATACTAATACATTTTAAAATAATCTTTTTTTCCCGCGAATTAATTCCAACTTCCCCGAAATTTCGTAATTTTTAAAAAAGTGACAATACCATTTTGATGGTACCCTTACGCGATTCGACCACGCGTTGCGTGTCCTGCCCCCCGTCGCCCGCGGAAGGGTGTCCTACCGCACATGTATTAAGTTACCTCTTTTTGCAAAATAATATTTATTTCTTTAGGGGTTTTTTTTTTAAACTTTAGTCCAGCTTTGTCGGCATTAGTAGAATCAGTTATCGATTCCTAACAATACCTTCACGGATCGGACAGGGTTTTCTTTACATATTGTATATGTTCTATAGGATGCATTTTGGTGAGTGTGCGAGGGAATTGCATGATTTAATTCTCCTATCTCCGTTCCATCATCGGACGATAATGATGACCCGTCGTACTGCAAGTATCCACCCTTACGTTGTTAATACCACTAAGATTCGAAATTGCCTCCTCTTTTATACCGTGTACATTGAGGGACTGGAACAATTTGCCAGCGGTGGTGTTTCCGCCTGACTAAAATTTAAGTGTATTCAAGGTTAGAGTGAATAGGCTCTTAATAAACTAGCGCTTTACCATCAACGATTGCATCACTGCTTACCATCAGGCGGGATTGCAGTCAAGCACTAGTTTCCAATTTATAAAAAAAAAAAAATGTTTTTCTTTTTGTAATGCGAGTTTGATTTTATTTGTGTTTCCCTATTGTAATTTATGATGTTATCGGATTTTATTTCAGTTTTTAAAGCTAAGGACCGAGATTCCGCGCCTTTCCGCGCCGAAGGCTAGTTGCGATAACGGAAAAAATAGTTTTTTTGAACTCAGCGCATCCAGATCTATATGATTATCTATAGTTGTTTGAGCAACTTCGGGCACATACATACAGACAGACATACAAACATACGCACTTTATAGGGATGGATAGTGCTGGATAATGTAAGCGGGTCATTAATCGCTAGTACGAGGTTTAATTCAGGTATACTGATGTACTTCATAGGACATCTCCACAGCCTCCGTGGCGCAATGGCTAGCGCGTTCGGCTGTTAACCGAAAGGTTGGTGGTTCGAGCCCACCCGGGGGCGATTTTTTTGGCAACAAGTTTACTTTTTTTACTCTAGTCCATACTGTCTACTGCTGGACAAAGACCTCCCCTAAGGCATTAATTGCATTGGGGGGTTTGCTATAATCCCCACGCTTGGCAGGCGCTTGGCTTGGGGATCGCAATAATTTATTATTCCACAAGAGAAGCGCTGCTGCCCGCTTCCCTGTTGACAGTTCCCTTAGTCGCCTCTTACGACAGCCACGGGAGGATATAGGATGGTACTATTTTAAGACTGGTACCACACGGGTAATGGTACATATGTTTACAGATAGTATAATGTCTCAAAATATACAACTTTTTTTTTAATGCTAAACCTGAAACCCGTGTCCAGTATTTTTACGTAAAGAATCTATGTAGAAAATTTCAAAAAGATATCATGAAAAACCATAAAGTTATGAGCTTGTTATCCTACTTGGTTGTCCCAACAAAAATATGGTCCACGCTCCGTTTGTACGGGCGAGCCGGGGGCATTGACCTGTGGCGTCAGCAATGGTAGCAATGGTAATGCTCAGGAACTACTGGTCCGATTTAAATAATTCTTTATGCGTTGGATAGCCTATTAATCCCGGCTATATAACATCCCGCTATGACCAATAGGAGCAGAGCAGTAACAAATGTTGCGAAAACGGGAGCTAACGCAGACGTACATATTGCTTCCATTATTTTAACAGGCGCTTATTTTATATCAACTGAGCTCATTTTAATTTTTTTCGGAACGGGACGAACAGCGCACTGAGTTACCATTGAACGTAGCTTATGAGGAAATGCAATATTAGTAAAAGCAGTGAGCGCGGAAGAATACAGCAGTGTAAGTTGTTAGTTTGGGATGAATGTGATGATATTCCACAAAAGGGCAATTGAAGCATTAGACGCACAATGTGGGACATCAACGGCAACCAAGATATCATGGGAGGGACGGTGGTACTTTTAGCTGGTGACTTTAGGCAGACCCTTCCGGTGATTACTAGGGGTATGCCGCCGGCAGATGAAATAAATGCCTCTTTGAAAGCATCTGCATTATGGGTTCGCGTGAAAAAGTATTGTCTCACCATTAATATGCGAGGGCAACTTCATCACGATTCTCAAGCCGGGTGTATGCAATATGCAGCTACTCTTTTAAAAATCGGAGTAGATCGCATGCCAACTGACAGTAACGGCATGATTAGAGTGACTCGTGAGTTCTGTCAAGTTGTGGATAGCTCAGATGACCTATTAAATAATTCTATTCGGATCTTCAAACAAATATGGCCAACCGAGAATGGCTATGCGAAAGGGCAATTTTGGCGCCGACTAATGAAATAGTAAAATAAATGAACCAATGTTGTTAAACGTTCAGGGAAATGTTATCGAATACCTCTCAGTGGACAATATTACGGGCATTATTATTATGGGCAGTTGCCCATGAGAAAAAAATGTTGGTTATGCCACATAGAGTTCTATGTGGCATGCTCAGATACTCACGTGTATTAAATCCAGAAAACCTTTATGTTTTAGCAAAAGACAGCAAAACAAAAAAGTTGTTTATAAAACCGTACCTACTTAAATGTGCTCATATTTTACCAAGCGTAATAATTTTAACCCTTTAGTTATAACTATATATCCTAAGCATATCCAAAACACCAACCAACGCAAAATAATTAGAGGTATGATATTTGATGTTTCTTTCCTTTGCTAAACCTTTAAACCCGGTAAAATTAACGTTGTTATAGACCTTATGTATCTTTTTAATCCTACTAATAATATAAACGCGAAAATGTTTGAGGATGTTTGAAACCTTGCAGTAATGTAGGCATTTATCTTGGCATTCCCCCGGAAACGGGAACCACCGCGCGCTGTAAACTGAAGTCTACGCGGTCGAAGTCGCGGGCAACAACTAGTGTACTATGATTTGCCAATTTATATGGATATGGCGTATAAAATTGACATAAACAAGATAACAACAATTACAACTAAGGCGACATGTTAAAGACCACGATTCTCTTGTTTATAGACTAAAGGAAATTTAGGTTCATTGCACTTTTTTTCTTTTTTTTTCTTTTTGAAAAGAACAGAAAATAATATATTAGTTCAGTACTATCAAATAAATATGGTTCATGGACAGTTTAGACGCGATTAATTAAAAACATGGCGACTAAAAATACGCCAATTTATGTCAGACGCGGACTAATTTGACAGGACTAAACTAATATTTATGTGCTGTCCTTTTCTTACTTTAAATTTAGTTTAGTTTGTAAACAAGAGAATCGGGGCCAATATTTTATATTAAAAAAAAAAAAAACAATATAAAATATGTAAACAGGTCTTTACTATTATAAATAAATAAACACAATACTCAATCAATTAATGAAGTTATAATCCCCTAAATGGTTATTAAATTATGCACCTAAAAAAAAAACAGCTTAGTTCGCTACTACGTTGACACTTTTGAATTAAGAACTTTGACTTAACCTCAATAAAGTTCGAAACACAAATACTGACTCAAAGGTTAAGTCTAGAACTAAAGTTAGATTTAATTTTGTAATATGGGGTACTGTTTTATCAATAGTAACCTCAATGATGGAGTAGTAACATCTATCAATAACAACATACTCTGGGACCTGAGACACTTTAAATTTCTAATAGCTGATATATTATTTAAGGTCCATCAACAAACCCTAATAATTGTTTTGTAATAAAGGGCTATTACAAAACAAGTAAATATTTTGTTCAGGACAGGTTTAAAACACCCAATTAGTTATTGAATTATGAACTTAATCGTTATAGAAATGCAGTTCTTTTGTAAAAATTACAGCTAAGTTCGGTGCTAAGATGACACTTTTGAATTAAAAACTTTGACATAACCTCAATAAAGTTCGAAACATAAATACTGACTTAAAGGTTAAGGCTAGAATCAAAGTAATATTTTGTATTGTAATAAGAGGGGTTGTGCCTTTAGAAATTCTACCTCCTAACAGGCATATTTTTTTTTTCTTGACTCCGCTCCGCTTATTCCCACGTACTAACCCGAACATAACCGGTTGTAACCGGTACGGTGACGTCATCGTATCGTCCTAATCTTGCGATAAGATTTTATTGGTACAAGTAATAGTGTGTTATACATATTTATATGGTACGTGTGCCATCATCTGAGTTGACCTCAAAAGGCTAGTTTTTTGAGGTCAGCTTCCAGTCTAACCAGGTGCAGCTAAATGGCAGTATTTTACATGGCAAGTCTTGGAGATCAGATGCATAAACCACTTACTAGGCAATACGATACCTCTTGCTGAAACTGGTTAGTCAGACTTTGGGTTTTCTGACAACCCGTAACGACAGCAGCCAAAGATCCACAAATAACAGCGGGGACCAGAGGGTTAATGTGCTCTCAGAGGCACGGATGAATCTTGGAATGTAAAAATGACACATCATGAGAAGGTCACCCATCAATGGATCAACCGGGTCAAGCATAGCCTACCCTATTCTATCAACGTACACTGCTGTTAATACTTACCCCCACGCATTTTGAACGCGAACACAGGGCGTTAGCAGTAAGATGCTACATATTGGCCCACAGATTAGCTCGTAGTAATGGGGTCAAAATTACTGTGTTCAAAGATTTTTGTCAGTCGTTCTACATGGTCTGTGGGTTAACTGTACGCGGAAGCCTCTAAAATCAAAATCAAAATTGTTTATTTCAAATGAACCATCACTTGGTACTTTTGAATAGTCAATGTCGGTCAGTCCAAGAAAAGTGAAGCTAAATTACACGTTTCAAAGCGTAGATCTCTATGGAGAAGAACGTGCAAGAAACTCCATGGACACTCTTATAAAATATATATATAAATATAAATATATGGGTTACATTTCTTCGTTACATATTTATGTTGCTTCTTTCATGTGAGCACAATGTATACCTAATTAAAATATAGAAAATGAATTAAGCCCACTGGCAGCTAAGAGATGACCAGTCTCCACTGACGGCCCCTGTTCACGAGCATGACGCGCGCATCAGCCCCACTAGACGCCCTGCGGGTGCTGTATAATAATGGTTTTCGGGTGCTATTACGGTTACCTAGGTACTGCAGTGCGTCCGGCAAGTTCGCATTGGCGCGGGTTGATGACTTTCATGCCATCATGAGGAAGAAGGCGGCCTCGTTGCTAGGTAGAACCAGGACCAGCGGTAACAGCAAACCATGTGCGCCAGTGCTTCAGCACTGGTTAGCATTGCTTGTGCGGTCATGATTTTGAAATGTTACTAAGCCTTAGTAGATAAGTTACTAACCATTGGACCATTGTTGTCATTAAATAAATATTAAGGTCAGCTTAACCTGATCGACGTTGTGGCTCAAATTATTGAGCCACGAGCCCCTTGCAACTATTAAATTTTATCTTAAGCAGCCCTACACTGCCTGCACATCTTCGTTAACATAAACATAACATAATCAGCCTATATGGCTGCCTTGGATGCGGGAGGCGTAGGACCGGTCGTCGTGGAGAGCCTTGGGGGAGGCCTATGTCCAGCAGTGGACGTCTTTCGGCTGACATGATGATGATGATGAATCAGCCTATAATGTTCCCACTCCTGGGACACAGGCCTCCTCTCGGTGAGCGGGAGTGGGCCGTAATCAACCACGCGGACCGTGCGGGGTGGTAGATGTCACATGTTTTTTTTTTTTTTTTTTTTTTTTTTTTTTTTTTTTTTTTTTTTTTTTTTTGTCATGTCTTCGAAGTATTTTTGCCTCTAGGACATGCCAATTTACTCATACTGTTTTCTTCAGCATTTTGAAGTCGGCTTTCAACCGATATGTGACCGAGAGGTGATGAAATAGTTTACACAAAGTAAAGCACCATTTTTCGGGAAGCCCCGGCAACTTACATGCAAAACTTACTGTATTAAATGCATTTTTTTTAAGTATTCTTAACTAGTGCTTGACTGCAATCTCGCCTGATGATAAGCAGTGATGCAATCGTTGGTGGTAAAGCGCGCTAGTTTATTAAGCCAATTTACTTAAAAAAGAAAAAGAAAAGAAAAATCGTTTATTTACACTAAACATGACGCAATGGTTTACAAAAACATAAAAATAAGAAATTGTTGAGGGAAACATGCGTCATATCCACGCAAAACGGCTGTCGCTCAGCATTATGCTGCGACTCCATGCAAAAAACAGAGAAGGAAACAGGAAGGATGATGGCAATTGAGCGAGGTGATGCAATGTTAAACCCAATAACACGACCAACGATGCTGCGCCAGGGGGAGATTGATCTGGAGAACCTCCACGACGAAACTCCCGACACAACAACATTTGGCGCATCGTACCCGCACACATCGCAACACAACTGCTCAGACCCGTGCTCCGTACGGCTTTACCAGACATCACGAGTTACTTTTGTTGGTGTTTTTTAGCCGGCATATTTTTCAAATGTATGGGCAATTGATTAGTAATAACCTACATCAAAATGATAGTAAATACATACGTATGTAATTAGGGTGCGGGCCTGTAAATTATTCTGATAGGTTTTCGTGATATAAACTACCTATAATGTGAAGCTTTAAAACCGTCGAAATATCGAATCTCGTCACATGGCAGACTAAAAATCGAATTACATTACCGCTAATGAGTGTAGTTCCTCTACCAAAATAGAATCTGGCATCACGCCAAAATTTTGTAGAAGAAAAAGTGTTACTTGATATGGTTTTATTTTCTTGTACAGGCGACAGCACATCAAGCTACTAGAATCTGTCGAATTCCTGTATTTGATTTTCGAATTTATCGCTAAAGTATTAAGGCTCAAGGTTGATTAGGAATATTTGACAGTTTCGCTTAGCTTGTTGATCTACTGCTATCTGTACCTATTTTAGTAAGTTTTATTTCTTTTTTTTTTAATCATTATGATTAGTGCTTGACTGCAATCCCGCCTGATGGGAGCAGTGATGCAATCGTTGATGGTAAAGCGCGCTATTTTATTAAGCCTATTCACTTAAAAAACCGAGTGAATAGGAAGGATGATGGCAATTGAGCGAGGTGATGCAATGTTAAACCCAATAACACGACCAACGATGCTGCGCCAGGGGGAGATTGATCTGGAGACCCTCCGCGACCAAACTCCCGACACAACAACATTTGGCGCAACGTACCAGGCACGCATCGCAACACAACTGCTCAGACTCGTTCTCCGTACGGCTTCACCAGACATCATGCCGGAACACGACGCTACGCTTGGCGGCAAGGCTTTGTCTGGTGGGTGCTAACTTCTACCGGCAGCCGATGTTATGGCCTACCACCGAGAAAGTTTTATATTTTGTGGTATATGGAGACCCAATTTATGAAATATGGTTACCATTATGGAGGTGTGAGAAACTGGATATAAAGTTCACTCATTATCTTTAGAAAAAAAAAAAAATAATAATTCTCCAACCAGACGGGTGTTGTATCGGGTGGTATTGTAGTGGGCAACTGCCTGACGACTGATGTCGGGACGTTGTATATTATGCTAATTGCTCGGTAAACTCTGCTTGCGCGTTGTAGGATTTCGCGTGACGCTGAATTCTCATGCAATGTAGATGCCGTTACAAAATAACAAGTGTGTTGTGTTTTCTACTTCAGGATTTGCTTCTCATAGTTGGACGTTGTGAGTTCAAACTTGGCTCGGCTTAATGTGACTTTATCTCTTCATATATTCTTTACTAGCGGCCGCCAGCGACTTCGTTCGCGTGGTCTAGTTATGCTCCGCTTCTATTCGTCGCAGCGTGATGTTATTATAGCCTAAAGCCTTCCTGGATTAATGGGCTATCCAACGCAACAAGATTTTTTCTAATCGGACCAGTAGTTCCCGAGATTAACGCGAACAGTATTTATATTTTGAACTTAATTTAAATTAAGACAAAGTTCTTCCGCTGAGGCAGCGAGCCTCCGTGTCGGATTGCCGCCATGTGATCTGGAGGTTAAAGCCCTCGCCCATATGTGGGAGTGGTGAGAGGAGGCAAAACGCTAGGACATAACTCCGCTGCCGCGAGAAATCGCGGTACCGCGGACAGAGCTCCGGTGGGATCTCATGGCGACATGGAGAGTGTTATTGTCACAACCCAGTGCTGGGCACGCCACAATAGCGGCAGTGAGTCCCCTCTTTGAGAAGTAGCTAGAGAGGCGCCACGGCGCCCCCACCTTCCGCTTGACGCAGGTCTTCACCGGACACGGCTGTTTCGGGAGGTTCCTGTAATCGAAATTTACGTAACAGCATAAGCAGGCGAAACGATGCAATAGGGTAGTTCAATCCATCAATGATAAATCTTCTTCCTCAGCCTATAGATGTTCACTGCTTGACAAAAGCCTCTCCCAAGGCTTTCCATGATGACCGGTCTTGTGCTGCCCGCATTCATCGGCTTCCCACGACCTACGCCAGGTCATCGGTCTACCTTGTTGGGGGCCTCCCTAAGCTGCGTCTGACGCAACGTACTCGACACACATCGCAAGACAACTGCTCAGACCCGTCCTTCATACGGCTTCACGAGACATCATGCCGGAACACGACGAATCGCTTGACGCCATGACTTTGTCTGGTGGGTGGTAACTTCTGCCGGCAGCCGATGTTATGGCCTACCACCGATTACGCTTAATCCTTCTTTCTATGAGCAGTGGAACAATAAAAAGGTTGATGATGATGAAGAAAAAGTAAGACAAAGTAATCACTAATACGCCTAAAATCAAAATATCTGAAAACCCTCAAGTTCCTAAGCTCGCCAATCCTTACTCAAATCGATAGAAAACTCCATCGATACTTGATTCCGACTATTCGATTAACCGATGCACTCGTTCTCGATTGCAAAAAAAAACATTCAAATCGAAAATCGTTCCATATGTGCCATTCCTCGATCACCAACTTTTGCTTGCACCTGCAAATATACAACCGTACTCTTTGTACCAGGAGATACGGTTGAAAATTGAATGCTAAGCGGTTTTCCAGTTGTAAATAAAGAGTGGTTTTGTATGAAAAGATTCGGTCGTTTTGACTGTCTCTTTGTTTCTGTATTGACGAACTTTTGAATGGGATTTCAATTAGATTTTCTTTGTAAGTGTAAGATGACTGATATTCTGAAGTTAAATGTTTCTTTGAATTGTTAATGAGATCAACAAAGCCTCCAATTATAAAGTTCGGACGACAGCAGGTCAAGCTACCCGAAACTGTTAAATATTCCCAATCAACCTTCAATGACCTCAGAGTTTCCCAACAAGTGGGTCTAAGGATGAACATGGATAAGACGACGATCATGTCGAACTCTCATGTCGCACCCACTCCAATTCTAGTTGGTTGCTCTGCACTCGAAGTTGTTAACGAGTTTATATACCTGGGACAAACAGTTCAACTAGGTAGGTCCAACTTCGAGAAAGAGGTGTCTCGTCTAATCCAGCTCGGCTGGGCAGCGTTTAGGAAGCTACGATTTCTTCTCGTCGTCCAAGATACCACAGTGTCTCAAGACTTTAGTCTTTGACCAGTGTGTGTTGCCAGTGATGACGTACGGAACAGAGACGTGGTTGCTCACAATGGGCCTCATACGAAGGCTCAGAGTCACACAAAGGGCAATGGAAAGAGCTACGCTCGGAGTTTCTCTGCGCGATCGAATCAGAAATGAGGAGATCCGCTGAAGATCCAAAGTCAACGCCATAGCTCTTCGAGTCACTAAAATTAAGTGGCAGTGGGCAGGGCACATTGCTCGTAGAACTGATGGCCGATGGGGCAGTAAGATTCTGGAGTGGCGGCCACGTACTGGAAGACGCAGCGTAGGGAGGACCCCAACAAAGTGGACCGATGACCTGGTGAAGGTCGCGGGAAGCCGATGGATGCGGGCAGCACAAGAATGGTCATCGTGGAAAGCCTTGGGAGAGGCCTTTGTCCTACAGTGGACATCTATAGGCTGAAGAAGAAAAATAAGAAGAGTCAACATTGAGCCTTAATGTTTTAGTAATAAAGTTGAAAATCTACTGAATAAATTTGACGGATTGTAGTAGCTTGATGTGCTGTCGTCTGGACAATCGCCAAAATTTATCCGAACACTATAAGAACTACATATTTCTGTTTGGAGATCATATTATTAGTCGACCTAAAAATTATCTTCCTTTGTTTAACTTACGGACGCAGCTGTGTTCATGTTGTACAGTAAGGGTCAAAAGTGCATTCCCACTTTTGAAATTTATTGCACTAACAATAATTGTCAAAAGTGGTACTCCCCTTTTGACTATTACTGTACACTGGATTTTATTTTCAAAATGATCAGGGCCGTCTTTAAAATATTGCCATGGGGCTCTAAACTGCTTTTTTATATTTCTGTCATTCCAACACGATTACATTGTCATTGCATAGTCATTGTGCTAAAAGCTCGTAATCTGCTAAATTCATAATGATCGATCAATTATCGGTCAGTCGTCTCCTAATCGGAATAGTGATAGAATGACATTGCCGTATTTCCATTATTATTATAAGGGCCACTGTTTCTTTTTTAAATAACCCGCAACCCTGACTCAACTGCTTACTATCAGGCGGGATTGCGGTCAAACACTAGTTTACCCTTACTAATATTCTGCCGCCGTAAGGAAAAAAGACGCATCTAACATCTTTTTTCCAAATTGAGTTACATGCATATTCTAAATCAGTAAAAGAAATGGCATACAAAAATATTATTATTTTTCGCATGAAAAAAAATGTTAGATGCGCCTTTTTTCCTTATGACGGCAGTATTATAAATCGGCAAGTGAGTTTCTTTGTTTGTTTGTACCGCTTTCACGCCGTAACTACTAAACCGATTGCTTAGAAATTTTGCAGACGTAAACTTAGAAGACGGGATTAAATAATAGGGTACTTTTTATCCCGGAAAATAATTCCCACGGGAAAATCTAATAAGCGCGATATAACCACGGGCGATACCGCGGGCGGAAAGCTAGTAATAATATTTAAAAAAAAAACGTAATCTCTGAAAATTTCAACTGCCTGGCTGTCACAGTTCGAGATACAGTCTGGTGTCAGACAGATAGAAAGTGGAGCCTTATAAATAGGGTCCCGTTTCTATGGTGTGGGTACGGAACCCCAAAAACCAAGGTCGTATGGGATTTATCCAGTTACCATTATACAGGACCAAATCCGACCAAGAAATTCTTAATGAAAAACAGAAAAAAAATGTAATAACATTTTGCCGAAATTGAATCAAATCCAGCGAGGTGATTGCAAAACACACTCACTTACAGCAGGAATGGCTTCCATTTGACAGTTCAACAACATCCATTGCGTAATTTATGCTGATGGGCAGACTTATTTTCGAACATAAGAAGCAGTGGACCAGTAATATCCTTTAAAATTATTTTTATTAATAGCGTGTTATACAATTAGGGTACTGAACTCCTCTCGTTATAAACAGTGGAGTTTAACTATCGTCATCATCATCATCATCTCAGCGTTAATCACAGTCGCAGCCGAAGCTTTTTCAGCTTTGGGGTCTGGGGTCCGCTTTACCAGTCTAACTGCTGATTTTGTCTAAACTTTGATATTTTCAGTGAAGCGACTGACGTCTAACCTCCACAACCTGAAGGCGATATGAAAGCAGTTAGATCAATTGTTGGACTTTTGAGAGCTCCAACAACCTGTAACGACTGCCATTAGATGTTCGTATGGCAACCGGAACCAACGGCTGAACGTGCTTTCCGAGGCACGACTAGACCAGTGAAAATATTCATATTCAGGCATTCAAATATTTGAACTGCGCGGGGTTCGAAACCGCGCCTCCTTGCGCAACCGCCGCGTTTTGCTACCGCTACGAAACGGAGGCTGTCGTAATTCACATTTATCTTAAAGATTGTTTCAGTGCTGGAGCTCTGCTCATGTAACCTATTTAGCGTTATGTTGAGCGATGGCCGTTTTTCGTGGATGTCACGCAAGTTTACCCGTAACTTTTATTTTTTTTAAGTGTGTATGTTTTTGGTTGAATTATTTTAGCGCGATTGCACCCTAGATTTGTTTACGTCTAGGTACGGTTAGTTTTTGTATAAGTATAAGCTTATGTTGTTGTCTACAAGTGTCGCGACACATCTGCGGAACGTACGGCACTGAAAGTTCGGCTAAATACGCTCGCAGTTTATTTCAAGTACTCTACACACATCAGCAGAAATTACGCCGCGTTCAGTGTAGGGCCTAACCTTCCTTCGGGCAATTTTTTCAGCTAAAACGCATTTAATGTATTTTGCATAGCAAGCGACACATCACGCGAAGCGTTGCGCGACCGAAAGTTCGACGGGCGTAGCTAAACGTTCGGCGTTTGTTGTGCATCGCGCGCGTGGCTGTAGCGAAGAGCGGCAACGTCTTCTAAGTCCTTGATAATAGCTAATATAAGAAAGAAGAAAGAAAAGAAAAGAAAAAAACGTTTACGCAGTAAACATGACGCAAAAGTTTACAAAAACACAAAAAATAAGACATAGTTGGGGGAAACAGCCTCCGTGGCGTATCGGTAGCGGAGGCGACCGCAGCGCAAGGTGGCGGGGGTTCGATCCCCGCACAGTGCAAGTATTTGTATGCATGAATATGAATATTTGCACTAGTCTGGTCGTGCCTCGGAAAGCACGTTAAACCGTTGGTCCCGGCTGCCATACGAACATCTAGTGGCAATCGTTACGGGTTGTTGGAGCCCTCTAAAGTCCAACAATTGGTCTAACTGCAATACTTCGATGTCGCCTTCGGGTTGTGGAGGTCAGACGGCAGTCGCTTCACGGAAAATATCGAAGTTTAGCCATATCAGCAGTTGGACTGGTAATTAGGATTAGGGTAATTAGGGGAGCAAGATATTATACATTGTACGCGGATTGCTAAGTCCAACACTTCCAGTGCTCGCCTACGTTCGATAATTGTACAACTCGCCACACCTAAATTGCGCGATCGACTACTGGCGTCTGTTACTAAATATAATCAAGATAATCCACAAGAAAAATTAAACTCCTCTCATTTGGGTTTTGCTGGAGGAAAGTCTCCAGTTTACGTCGCAGAACATCTGTCACCGACAAATCGAGCTCTCCACGCAGCGGCCAGGATCAAAGCCAAAGAAATGCACTATAAGTATACCTGGGTCAGGGACGGTAAAATATTTGTAAGAAAGATAGATGGTGCTGATTACATATTGATTAAAAACATGAGTAGCTTGACTAAAATTATATAATATTTACAATTTATTTATTTTCCTAAATTAATATTTATATACAATATTTTTAATTTTGCATGAGTAGGTAAATTGTTATAATTTAAAATTCAATCACTTAAATATATACTATCAAAACTGTAGAGGCCTCAGAACTAAGACAAATGATTTTTATAATAACCTTTGTTGTATTAATTATGATGTAATAGTATTAACGGAAACCTGGCTGAATTATAGTGTGCTTAGCAGTGAACTGTTTGACGACAGATATGTGGTGTATAGAAGGGATAGGGAAACAACAGGTTTTCATTGTAACAAAGATGGAGGTGGAGTGCTAATTGCCGTTTCGATAAAAATTAACTCTAAGTGTAATCAGGAATGGCAGAGTAAATGCGAAGATCTTTGGATCACCATTGATGCCTCTGCCACGCGTACTTCGCAGCACATAGTGCTCTGTGCAGTCTACCTTCCACCGCCTGTATGTTAGTCGACAATTGAACACTTTATTGAAAATTGCAATAATATTTTTGAATCCATTAATTTACCAGTATGCATAATCGGGGATTTCAACTTGAGCAAATTGAGCTGGGAACCAGGAACTGTCATTGGAAAAATACCGAATACTTGTCAGCTGCTTCTAGACTTTATGCATGTAACTAGACTTATCCAGCATAATAATGTAAAGAACTGCTCTGGGCGTATTTTAGATCTGATCCTCACTACAATACCTGCGTGTTCAGTGAATGAATCAAATTGTTCATTAATCAACATTGACAAGCTACATCCCCCCCCCCTCGAAATAACTCTGTCATTAATAAAAGACTCTTATCTACCATATAATAAATCTAATTTTAAATCTAATTTTTATAAGGCCAATTATGATCAAATTAAACTAGAAATAAATAAACAAGACTGGTCACAAAGCAGTAAGCAGTAAGAACGTAAATGGCATGCTAAAGGTTTTCTATGGTGTTTTAAATCATGTAATTGATAATTTTGTGCCTAAATGCAAGTCAACAACAAGCCGCTACCCACCTTGGTTTGACAAAGTAATTATAAAATCTTTAAAGGAAAAAAATAGACTAAGAATACGATTTAAAAAATATAAAAATCCACGAGACAAAATCGAATTAATACTGGTAACCAAACGTTGCGAAAGTATGGCCAAAAGTTTGTACCAAAAATACATGGCTAATTTAGAAGCAGAAATCAATAAGAATCCTAAATTATTTTGGTCTCATATCAAAGCAAAGCGCGGGGGAACTAGTGCCTACCCCTTAATCATGACTGACGGACAGACTACTTCATCTAATGGTCCAATTATCTGTAATCTTTTTGCTAAGTATTTTTCGTCTGTCTACACTCCTGACAGTAACGTAGACTTTGATCGCTTTGAGTCGGATTATTTAAGCTCATTGAAAAACAGCCAATGCTTAACAATCCCAGTGATAGAGAGCGACACCATACTAAATAAGTTGAAATCCCTAAACATCTGTAAAGGAGCAGGTCCTGACGGGATCCCTCCTTTCTTTATTGCTGCATGTGCGTCAGCTCTTGTTATTCCTTTAAAAATTATCTACAATACATCTTTAACCACAGGAATTTTCCCGGCTGAGTGGAAGAAGGCCAAAGTAGTGCCTGTATTTAAATCGGACGGCAAGGATTGCATATCGAACTACAGACCCATCTCTATTCTTTCCACCTTTGCTAAGGTTTTTGAGTCGATGATATGCCCTCATGTTCAAGGTCATTTTAATCTTTACCTTAGTGACGACCAACACGGTTTTGTTGCTTCTAGGTCTACAACAACAAACTTATTGACATTCACGGAGTTTCTGGTACAGTGTATAGACGCTAACAAACAATGCGATGTTGTATACACTGATTTTAGCAAGGCTTTCGACAAGATTTCGCATTCCATACTAATTTACAAGCTATCATTGTATGGTGTCACCGGATTTTTGTTGAAATGGCTTGCATCTTACCTAACTGAGAGGGAATTCTACGTCGTTGTCAATGGTTTTAGATCCGAAACTGTCTCTATAACTTCCGGAGCTCCACAAGGCTCCCATCTCGCCCCAGTGCTTTTCAATATTTCTCCCCCATTGTTTTCAGTATTCGAATTGCTTTCTATACGCCGACGATTTGAAATTTACTAGATGTATAGAATCATCACACGACGCTATACTTTTGCAAGAAGATGTAGACAGATTATTTAAATGGTGTACGTACAATCGAATGGAACTGAATATTAAAAAGTGTTATTACATAAGCTTCTCTAGAAAGATGAAACACATGCGTTCAGACTACATGGTTGATAACAAGAAATTAAATAAGGTGGACAAAATTAAAGATTTAGGTGTTCTGTTCGATGAAAAACTAACATTTATACCACACATAGAGCAAATAATAACAAAGGCTTCAAAAATGTTAGGGTTTGTTATAAGGAATACCAAAAGTTTTAAACAAAGTAGCACTAAAATCATGTTGTACAATAGTTTGGTTCGCAGTATCTTGGAGTATTGCAGTGTTGTTTGAAGACCACACTACGCTACACACATGTTACGATTAGAGCGAGTCCAGAAACGCTTTCTGTGGCACCTTGCATTTTCACAGGGTAAATCTAAAAGCTTGCCGTCCTACCACACTCGATTGCGATATTTCAGGATGCTGCCACTATCAACCAGAGCCAATATTACAGACGCATTATTCTTTTACAAACTGATCAGAAATAAAATTGACTGCCCAATATTGCTTGGCCTTTTTAGATTCCGTGTCCCTACCAGACTCCCACGAGGTAACGTTACCCCCCTTTGTCCACCTCTGCGTAGAACCGTCCTTGGTGCAAACTCAGCTATTCCTCGATTATGCAAGATTATTAACAGCTGCGTGGACGTAATCGATATACACCATGACCCCATCGGGAAATTTATTAAATCAATTCTTCAATTGTGTTCTGAGGGCTTCTTAAAATAAAATAGAATTGAGTCATTATAATTGTATAATAATCATATGAATGAATTTATTGATTTACTTGTTTTAATTAATATAATCCTGTTTTTTAATATTTTTTTAAATATTTTTTTTAATGAATACTTCTTGTTTTACTGTTTTAATTTAAAATAATTTAATATTGAATGTTAACCGTTTTTTGTGCATGTTGTGTTAGTCAGTAAGTAGTTAAATTACATTTACAAATGTATTTTTTTTTTTGTAAAATTTTACTCCATAAATGTAATGGTGTACATAACTATTGGCTAACCAAATAAATAAATAAATAAAGCTGAAGAGTTTGGACGAGGTTATCTCAGGAACTAGGTACTTCTAATTAAGTTCGAAAAATTCCTTTTGTGTTAAACAGTCCATTTATATCGAGGAAGGCTTTGCGCTATAAAACATCATGCATTTTTGTTGTTGTAAAAAGATGTTTTCACTTTTTAGTTATGAAAAAAGGAATCATTGAAATCGATTGACTTGATATTGAGTTATTCGCGTATTTATCGCGCACATACAAAATTAAAAACTTATAATTTTACAGTGTAGAGTGGCGCCCAACATGGTGAACCGATGATTTATTTATTTACTAGCTTTCCGCCCGCGGCTTCGCCCGCGTGGAGATCGGTTATATCGCGCTTTTTAGATTTTCCTCGGGAACATCGAATTTTCCGGGATAAAAGGTAGCCTATGTTTTTTCTCAGGGTCTAAAGATTGTCTGTGCCAAATTTCATCAAAATCGGTTGAGAGGTTTAAACGGGAAAGCGTAACAGACAGACAGACAGACAGACAGACCGACAGACAGACAGACAGAGTTACTTTCGCATTTATAATATTAGTATGGATGGATTAATCCTTTCTCTGTCAAAATTACAGGTTATTAAGACCCAATGCGATAACAAAGTATTTTAATACATTACAGACCTACTTATACCTAGAGAAACAATACATCATAATAAACTTAATATTTATTAGCTTACTAGCTTTCCGCCCGCAGCTTCGCCCGCGTGGAGTTCGGTTATATCGCGCTTTTTAGATTTCCCTCGGAAATATCAAACTTTTCTGGGATAAAAGGTAGCTTATACATAGATGTCCTTTCTCAGGGTATAAAGATTGTCTGTGTCAAATTTCATCAAAATCGGTGGAGAGGTTTAAGCGGCAAAGCGTAACAGACAGACAGATAGACAGACAGACAGGCAGATAGAGAGACAGAGTTACTTTCGCATTTATAATATTAGTATGGATTCAAACAAAACAAAAATCTGATCTGGTTAAGATCGCGGGAAACCAAATGGATACGGGCCGATCATTGTAGAAAGTCTTGGGGGAGGCCTTTGTCCAGCAGTGGACACCAGCACCTCTATAGTCTAAGAAGAAGAATAACTAATTTCTGCGTTCTGGTATTCTAAGGAGGTTCTTCAATAGGGGCCTGAAAATGCGGCGAAATGGTTCCAGGAAAGGGATGATACGGCAGTATTTTTTTCGCGTTCGACTTAGCGGTGGCACTGCCGTACACCCCGATATTCTTATTTTTTTTTCTTTTTTAAGTAGTGGCGAAAGTAACATTCTAGAAGCTTCAATATAGAGACGCCTCTTTTATTATTAAAAACGTGCACCATTAATCATCTTAAAACTTTATAATGAAATAGTAATCAATCGATCTATTGGTCTGTAGCCTTTGTGCTGTGATTTAGAGGTTAGATTTTTTTTTTTGGGATTCTCCTGTCCTGACAGACTGGGGCACGACATAGAATAGGGACAGAGAAAGCGACTTTGTTTTATACTCATCATCATCATCATCTCAGCGTTAATCCCAGTCGCATCCGAAGCCTTTTTCAGCTTTGGAGTCTGGGACCGCCTTTTACCAGTCCAGCTGCTGATATGGCTAAACTTCGAAATTTGTGTATTTGTTCCGGATCTACACGATACAGGACCCATTCCTAGTATAGGGCAATGTTGTTCACCTAAAAAAAAGTTGGATTTTATAATTAAGTAGCGGCCTTCGTTCGCGTGGTGTTAGTTATGCTCCGCTCCTATTAGTCGCAGCGTGATGTTATATAAAGCCTTCCTGTATTAATGGGCTATCCAACGCAAAAAGAATTTTTCAAATCGGACCCTTACTTACTGAGATTAGCGCGTCCAAACAAACAAACAAACTCTTCAGCTTTATATATTAGTATAGATAGGTGTACAAATAAGTTTCCGGTATTTTTTGAACATGCGGATGAACATTATACAATATGTTAAGAAAACCCTGTCCGACTCGTAAGGTTAATAAAGGTTAGGTAAACACATGACCAAATAACATATGAAATTTTACATAATCATCATAGTAACAATACTAGTGAATTTAGAAATAATCTCTTTTTCCCGCGAATTAATTCCAACTAACAAAAATTTGGTAATTTTTGAAAGGGAAAACATTATTTTTGACGGTATAATTCTGAGCGAACAGCAATGCGACCGCGTGCCGCGTGCCCTGCCCCTCATCGCCCGCGCCTGTATGGCCTACCGCACATGTTTTAAGTTACCTCTTTTTGCGAAATAATATTCATTTTTAGGGGGATTTTTTTAAGATTAGCGGTTTTGTAGGCATTAGTAGAATCAGTTATCGATACCTAACAATACCTTCACGGATCGGACAGGGTTTTCTTTACATATTGTATATCATGTAGGAGAATAATTTTGTCATATCTGGAATAGTAACGTGCGCGTTTTTGCTGTTCCTTCTTCTCAAATCTTCCTCCAATAATGCTTCCAAGTCCATGTCTTCGTACGATTTCGGTCTTCTACAACGTTCTTTGTCTTCACAGTTTCTTAACTTTTGAAACCACACACGACAAATTCTCTCTCCTAAAGCAGCTTTACCGCTTCTACAAGCAATCGATGGGCTTCAGCTGCAGGTTTCATCAAATTAAAGAAGTAACAAAAGTTCCCGCAAATGACGCTTATTCGGCACAAAACTTGACATTTTTGCACAAAAATAAATAATTATCTGAAACTGATACAAAGTCATAAAGTGTATGTTGTCATTACCAAATGTCCGAACTAACGATAATATCCATTGATAAAATATTAAACAGATACGATATATTCTAACAAACTGACCAAAAAAAATGTGCCGAACACAGCAGCAGCACACATGCATATTTTTATTCGGCATACATTGGTACAGTGTGAGTGAGATGGGGCACAATCTAAAGCATAGAGAAGAAAAAGATGGCTAGTGTTTGTCGTTTGCGCTGTTAGTGTTTGTCGTTTGTTTTTACGAGTGTATCCAGAGTGACTAAGGCGAGATGCAGGACTTTCCTTCCTTTTGTACGCTTCATTTTCAGTGCGCTAATGACATACACACATCAAAAGTGTCTAGGGATCAACATATATTTTTGCAATAACTTTTCTCCTGATTGATATTAATTAAAATTTTCTTTAAGGATTCATCAAATAAAGTGTTTTCGTTTGTCACAGTAACGATAAACCAAGTCACCGTTGCATTAATAAAGAAATTTGCCATTTTCCTAATAAAGGGATATTTGACATTTGAACCACTAACACAAAAGTTCGAAAAAAAGACTGAAATAACAGTTTTCTCTAAAATTTTATTGGGTAACTTAAACAATTAATAATCCGTGTTTCTACCGCGAACACTAACAACACAAGAACATCGGTTTGGCATACTCAAAATGAGTTCATCCAAATCACGCTGTGGAATGGCCGCCCATGTTCGTTGCAACAACAAAAAAAGGTCTTCTTGCGACTGGATACCCTCCATATTCGGCAGAGCTCTTCTCTGTAGCATATCCCATGCATGCTCAATCGGGTTCAAGTCTGGCGACTGAGCAGGCCAGGGCAGGACATTGATGTTAGCTGCGGCGAGAGTCTGTCTTACAACTCTTGCGGTGTGCGGTCGTGCATTATCATGCATTAACTGAAATAAGGGACCGATTTGCACTTGTAGAGGAACGATGACGTCTGATACAATCGTTTCAGCATAAATTTGAGCGTTGAGGTTGCCTCTGATCCAAATCAACTCAGTTCTTCCGCCGATCCAAATACCCGCCCATACCATGATGGTTCCACCACTATAAGGATGGACTTCCTGGCAGGATTTTAATCGCTGTTGGCGTCCAGGGGTTCTCCAGTGTCGTATACGTCTTGTATCCGGTCTCATACCAAAACGAGACTCATCAGAAAAGCACACGAAACGCCATTGTTCTTCTGCCCAATTTCTGTGTTCAAGAGCCCATTGATATCGAATCCTACGATTGTGCATTGCTATAGGTGGTACCCGTAGCGGTCTTCGGGAATGAAGGTTCACTTCATGCAAGCGGTTTCTGACTGTTTGGTCGCTAATTAAGTTCCCTGAAGAGTGATGAAGCCTCACGGTTAACATCATGGCGGTTATTGTTGGAGCTCTTCGAGTTAAGATTTGAATGTATCGGTCTTGTCTCCGTGTGGTGCAGCGATACCGTCCTCCATGGCGCTCAGCCACGGTACCAGTGCTTCGGTAACGTGTCCAAAGTCGACTGATAACACTCTGACTTGTATTCAGAGCTAAAGCCACAGTACGTTGCCGGGAACCAGCTTCTATCATTCCCACGGCTCTGAGCATTTCTTCCCTGCTTAAATGACGTCGCCGCTCCATAATAACGTTGGTTTTAATCAGTAGTAGGGAAACAGTAGCACTAATAATGTCTTCAATGCGTTGTATGTTTTTATAGGGAAAATATTGACAGCTGATTTTCATCTTTTACTCGAATTTGATTCACAGTTCCTGATTCAAATTATGAAATGCACCAAAAAGGATCCATATAAATTTATAAAATCATAAATTTATTACAAAGCCACATCTCAATCTCAAGAAATCCGCATAAAAATGCTTGATCCCTAGACACTTTTGATGTGTGTATCTACCTTAGTTTAATATTTTATCAATGATAATAACACATTTTATATCTGACGGTTTCAACGTAACATCATAGTGAGGACATCTTTTGTTAAATGGCGGAAACTTATTTGTACACCTTCTTCTTCTTCTTTAGCCTATAGATGTCCACTGCTGGACAAAGGCCTCCCCCAAGGCTTTCCACGATGACCGGTCTTGTGCTGCCCGCATCCATCGGCTTCCGCGACCTTCACCAAATATTTTCTAACTATTTATCTCACCTTTATGCAACAGCCATGCTTTGTTTCTGCATCACCATAATATTGACTGGTGTAAAATGCCTTAGACATTAAATCCGCCTTTGTACATTTTTATTTATTTCTCCATTAATGTAATGCAATAAATATCCTCATTGTAGTATGCGGTGTACGTGAATGCACAGTAAAACACTTCCGTGAACATCTTCGAGATTCGAGATTAAGTTTCTTTAATCTTCTTCCAAAGACATTTCGAATTAATCGCTGTAAGTAAATCCTCGCACAATACATCAACTAAACACTTAATTAACCAACGCCGAAGTAATTGCAATAATGTCAGAGGCCGACAAACCTTAAAAATTAATCACAAAACACAATAAGACGCGATAATCTTATAAAACTATGAAATAAAAAAACTTTTTGCCGCGCGTTATTAGCCGCCATTTTAAACATCTCGAAATGTCATTAGCAATATAAATGAGTTTCGCGCCATAACGAACGCTGTGCTGCCACAATGGAAAATCATAAATCAACTGTCATTTTGATATTCGTTGAAAGGAGGTCCGTCAATGCATCGGTGCAAACTTTTTAAACTCTTAGAGAGTTTTTTTTTTTTGTACTGGCACGTTTGATTAATTGTAAAAAAAAGGCGTGCTTATGTTTTTTTTGTAGTTGGCTTTCAATGCAGATCTTTTGAAGTAAGATTTTGACGTGAGAGGTGGTTAATATGTTATTTCGTGAGTGCTAAGATGGTTTGCAGTTAAATTAAGTTTATACGTGTATTTAAGGTTGACTATAGCAGGTACTTGTGGTGCTTTTGCGCGGTTGTTTCCTTTTGTGGTTTTGTTTTTGCTTGTAATGTCTTTTTGTCTTATCTTGAGTTATATTCTTACTTAAGTACGTATTGTAACGCCGATGTTCGAGAAGACAAATTGTGGTTATTTGACCTCCTTTTAAGAGGAAACTTTTTAAAAAGATTATCCTAAGTGTGGTTAGACCTTTTTTGGTGGAACCAGATGGATCAGACAACATTATATTGATATTAATAAAACCCTGAGGTATTTTTTTAGTACTGAACTTTGAACTGCGAAACTTAACTATAGATAATAGGTTTCTTAGAAGCCGTGTTAAATCATTTTTTTTTTTTCAGATGGGGTTTTGTCTACTTACAATTGATCTTTTATTATGGAGAAATACCTACTTGGCTACTCATATAAAAGGAAGAAGTAGCCATAGGCTTGTCAGCAAGTACCTACTATATAAAATTGTCTTCAAATCAAATCGTTTATTGCAATCCATAATGTACAGTTACAGGTGGTAAATATAATAATATAGTATTGAAAACAATTATGGACCCTGTTGGGCACAGCAAGTTTTAAATAAGTAGAGAGAGGAAGAGCGCTTCATGTTTCCATTTATTTATTTATTATGTACGACTACCCCAGAAGGAAGGGACTCGGTTCGAAGGAAACTTCAGCAATACCCAATACTCCGCTCTATTTTATTATTACCACAATTAATCAACTTATAATATGGCTATGACTATCCAATTATATCACATAAATTATTTTGACAATGCAAGACAACCGGACCGTTCGCTCGTCCCCGGCCAAGTGTCCAGCTTTTCTCTGTTTCCTGCCATATTCCACCCCCCCGTTGACTATTACCGTTGTGAAGTAAGCTATGACTCCCGCCATTCTAGGCTGAACCAATCAGATACAAGCATTCGTTTTGCGGTCAAAAACCGGCCAACGACAGACTTCAGAGCGGAAACAGCCAACTAACGCATTATTTATTCTAAAAATTTCATACAAAATAATCAGAAGCGAGTCAGAGTTTTATATAATTCTTATTCATTTATTTTTAATAATTGTATTAGAGTGAGTATTTATTCAATTGCTATCTCTTTATATTATATATACAGTATGTTAAATAACAGAAGGCGTTCCCTTAAACTCGTTAATATATATCATTAATAGATTAAAATAAAAATATCAGCATAGAAAAATAAGCATAAAAAAATCCGAATAAAAAAAAAATCTAATTGGAAATAAATTTGAAACCTCCTGTTTTAAATCAAAATAGTAGTCGTCATGTATAAATAAATTGCGACGTTGCCGTCTTTCATGTTCGCGTGTACAGTGTGTTTCTTTTACATGTCAATTTAAAATTTTTATTGAATATTTTCTTATTGGAAAAAATTTTAAAACATTTTGTTTTCGAATGGAAATATTTTTTTTAGCATGTATGTATGCTATACTATTTCGGGTTAACGGGAACGCCCTCTGTTAGTTAACATACTGTATATTATATTAATTGTTAAGTATTCATTCATTAACTATTTCTTTAAATATATTGATATTATTTTAATTGGTACCCGATTAAAATTTGTTCATTATTATAAATGTATTATAAATAATTAAGTATTTTAGTATATTAAATGTCTTTGTTTTTTTTTGTAAGTATACCTTTCTTTACAGTTATGTGTTTTTATTGAATTTATCTGTTAAATATTCTTGTAACGTATAGTAGCTTTTCTTGATTAGGTATTGCTTTAATTTAAATAAAAATATACTGGTTTTTTTTTGTTCTTTAATGTCTTCTGGTAATTTATTATAAATTTTTATTGACATAGAATATGGACTACATGAGTGCAATTTTAGGTTGGATGGGGGCAAATTTAATTTATTTCTATGACGCAACGTATAAGTCGTTTGTACATCTCCCCGTGTCTTATAGGAACCTGGATACTTACGGGCTAGTTTGCATAATTCCAAAATATAATACATATATTGTCTACAGGTCTAAAGTCTACAAAGCTTACAAAATCCTCACAATCACAATATTTGCAATGAGATTATTATTATTATTTATTTAATTCTCTCTTCACAGCATTGGTTTAATAATATTTTAACTTATATTCTACCATTAGAAGAGACTGGTGCCTGAAGTAGAATTTTGAAGAAGCTTGTGTTACAGGTCACCAGTATGCCTAGTATGAGTTTTCATTGACAGACTCGATCGTCGATATCGACGATCGAGTTTCGTAATGAAAACTTATACTAGGCCTACGGGTAGAATAAAAGTCTGAAAGATTGCTATGCAAAGCAAAAGCGGGAACAGACGATGCGATGCAAAAGGGTTTTGGGGAAATAAAAAATTCACGCAGTCAAAAGCTAGTAATACGAGAAAGCTGAAGAATATCAAACATAATAAAGGGGCTATGCAAGTTAAAAGTCTACGCTCTACGCATCTCTCTCCTCTCAGTGGGTAGAAAAGCATCCATAACTGTAATAAGACCAGATCTAATTAAATCCCAGGAACATTAACCTCACGACCGTGATCTGCAGCCTATAAGGAGAGCTCTTAATCATTGCGTACCCATAAAGCGTTGTAGACACAATTATTCAAAACAGGCAAAGGTAGCAAGGCAATAAGTGCTGGTGTCTGCAACTCCACGAGAAAACCCGTATTTTGCGTACAGGTGGGCTCAATGGTCATTTGGTCCACCCCAACTCCTCAAGGAAGGACAACAACGTCTTGGTCTTACTGACCGGCTTTTTTTTTGTTGGTATGGGAATCATCAAGTGACATTTCCCGCTCTAGACGGAGCGAAAGGGCGTGTCAAATTTTTACTGACTAAAACCCACCCGTGTTTCTTCACTTGCTACCATTATTATTATTATTTTTATTATCATTATCTACCCGCAACCCTGACCCAGGAGGCATCGATCTCCGTGGACCCCGTCATGATGTCATGCTGACATCTCTATGAGGCGCGCGTGAAACACAACGCGCCGTCGACTCGGGCATGGTTCTTACCGGGCGGCGAGCTGCCCACTGCTCACCGCTGGGAGTTCGGTGTCGTCTCCCGACCAAGGCGTCTCCTGAGGCGGCTAGTGGCGTGAGGGCGCTGGGATTCCCGCTGCCTCACGCGCTTCGCCTCCTCCTTTGCCGGCATCACTGCTTCGTAGAAGGAGGGTTACTGAGCGCCTCACGTCAGGTACTTGCGTTACCGATATTTTGCCCTTTATGTGGCGATCAAGCAGTAGTTGAGCAGCATATACGCCTCATCATCATCATCATCATCAACCTTTTATCGTTCCACTGCTGGGCACAGGTCTCCTCTCATACAGAGAAGGATTGAGCGTAATCACCACGCTTGCTCACTGCGGGTTGGCGATTTCAGACTTAAAGTCCAGGTTTCCTCAAGATGTTTTCCTTCACCTTCAGTCATTGGTGTCCAAGATATACTTAGAAAGTACATATAACTTTAGAAAAGTTACATTGGTACTTGCCTGACCTGGAATCGAACCCGCGTACTCATACTTGAGAGGCTGGTGTTTTAACCACTAGGCCACCACGACATTATACGCCTCTGTTTCGTCATATTCCATGCAGGCCCCGCACTGGGGACTGCCTGATGCTCCTATGACAGAGGCGTGTTTGTTAAATCTCTATGGATTCAGGAGAGAGGTGTGCAAAGAGGCTAATTGGCAACCCAGATTTAGCTCAAAACGATCTCCAAAGCCTGGAGCACAGGCGAAGAGTAGCCAGCCTGTCGGTTCTATAGGATGCATTTTAGAGAGTGTGCGAGGGAATTGCATGATTTAATTCCCCCATCTCCGTTCCACCATCGGACGACCCGTCGTGCTTCGAATATCCACCCTTACGTTGTTGACACCACAACGATCCGAACGAAGCGTTTCGCCTCGTCTTTTATACCGCGTTCATCGAGGGACTGGAATAATTTGCCAGCGGCGGTGTTTCCGTCGGACTACAATTTGAGTGTCTTCGAGGCTAGAGTGAATAGGCTCTTAATAAATTACGCGCTTTACCATCAACGATCGCATCCCTGCTTACCATCAGGCGGGATTGCGTTCAAGCACTAGTTTATAAGTAATCTATATCTATAGGTACTAATATATAAAAGAGAAGACTGAAGAGTTTGTTTGTTTGAACGATTTGAAAATTCTTTTTGCGTTGGATAGCCCGTTAATCCAGGAAGGCTTTAGGCTATATAATATCACGCTGCAACCAATAGGATTGGAGCATAACTAACTCCACGCGAACGAAGTCGCTGACGGCCGCTAGTTCATAATAAAAAAAAAACATTAGTATATTTAAACGGAGAATTTGCTTCGTGAGGCGAACGTCTATGCGAGCCTGTATTCGCTTAGTTCCTTCATGTGTCAGTAGTACTGATCACAGCTGGAGGAAACATACATAATAATAAAAGAAAAAGCTTCTTATGAAAAATTACACTAAGGGCGCAACTACGACCGAACCAATACGGAAACATACGAACACGTACGAAAGGCCCCGATTCCACATATTAAAAAAGTAACAACCGTATCCCGTATGACATCACCGTACATATGAATCGGAACATGTTCCCCGTACATTGTATTTAGTCTCTTTGTTGAAAAAAGACAATATTTTCGCACCGCACATTGTGGCCGGTGAAAGGGTTATTATCAGACATGTCTATAGGGTTGTGACTGTTGAAAAATGTGGAATTCATAATAGTATTATAAATGCAGGATTATAGGATGCATTTCGGGGAGTGTGCGATGGAATTGCATGATTTAATTCCCCCATCTCCGTTCCACCAGCGGACGACCCGTCGTACGGCTGGTTTCCACCCTTACGTTGTTAACACCTCTAAGATCCGGACGAACCGTTTCGCCTCCTCCTTTATACCGCGTACATCGAGGGACTGGAATAATTTTCCAGCGGCGGTGTTTCAGTCGGACTACAATTTGAGTGTCTTCAAGGCTAGAGTGAATAGGCTCTTAATAAACTAGTGCGCTTTACCATCAACGATTGCGTCACTGCTTACCATCAGGCAGGATTGCGGTCAAGCGCTAGTTTATAATATATAAAAAAAAAAAATTACGGAATTGCATCGCTGCGAAAGTATCTCCGTCTGTCTGTCTGGCTTTCACGTCAAAACTATTGAACCGATTATCATGAAATTTGGTACACAGATAGTAGTGGTAGACAAAAAGGCTATCGCTCAGAATAATGAAAAAAAAAATGTTGTTCGTCACTAATCTTTTATAGACATGCATTAGCGTAGCTAAGGATTTTTTACACAGAGTGGTGCTGATAATACGACAATAAATGAAAACACGGACAATGGTACTTCATAGGAATAATCCTAAACCACAGAAAAAAACCTAGCAAAAAAAAAATGAAATTTCAAACATACTGAATCGCATAAAATTGCAAACGGAATAGAACATCCTTTAAAAATATTGGTTCACCGACCTCCTATCGGCGATAGCGCGATCGACTTGCTTTTTTCGCGCCAATATTATTAAAGTCAAGTACCGCAGGATGTGGCGGTCATCAACCTATAAGCGCTTCCTTATGAACATGTACATCATGTAAAAAATGTGAAAAATGAAAAATAATTTCCTGTGACTAAACTAATGGATATATTTATATGATTTCTTGGGGGTAGACTGAGAATGTATTAAGGTACACGATATTTAATTTATTGTCGTATTGTCATCACCACTTTGTATATAAACAATTTGTCATAAAACTCAGAGATCTAATGCAAAGCCAAGGCACTAGTTTTTTAAGGCCTAGGTTATCAAACTGGCAATTTTTTTCAAAGATCTTATAAATGTTTGAAATTAATCTATGAGTTCAGCTTTAATTTGTTTGCAAATTCATGACTATCATCATTATCAACCTTTTTATCGTTCCACTATTGGGCACAGGTCTCCTCCCATACAGAGAAGGATTGAGCGTAATCACCACGCTTGGTCAATGCGGGTTGGCGATTTCAGACTTAAAGCCCAGGTTTCCTCAAGATGTTTTCCTTCACCTCCAGTTATTGGTGTCCAAGATATACTTAGAAAGTACATATAACTTTAGAAAACTTACATTGGTACTTGCCTGACCTGGAATCGAACCCGCGCACTCATACTTGAGAGGCTGGTGTTTTAACCACTAGGCCAGCACGATTCATGACTATACTAGTATCCAAATGCAGTGAACAATGGGTTCGAGGTACAGACAGTACATCAAGCAGTAGCTTGTAGATTATAGTAACAATCTACAGATTTATTTATTACATTTTCAACTTTATCGATAATGCATTAGGCCTCAAGGTTTATTGAGATTTTTTTACACTTTCTGGTAGGTTGACGTGCTGTCGTCCGTACATTAAGCCGTTGATCCCAGATGTCATTGTCAGATCTATGACAGTCGTTACGGATTCAATCAGTTTTACCAAGGAATATACTCCAGTCACTTCACTTGAGGAAAGACCTTAAGTGAAGGGACTGGCGTATATGATGAAGTCATCGAAGTCTCATCCTTAATATTTGCCCTATACGTGGTTATATTCGAAAAAATGTTAAGCCTTCACAACAAATACCATTCTTCTACAAAGACACGCCTATGCCACAAACGATTTTCTACACAAACCGTTCCGAATTCAAAATGCAAAACTTTCAAAGCGCCATCCAATCATTCACAGACTATAAACAACAATAAACAAAAGGTTGTAAAAATATATTTTTACATTGGCAACCCTCGCGTTTCTGAACGATAAAAGGAACAAAAGAGTGGTGAACTGGACACGAGTTTCCGAACGAGCGTGGAACATACTTTTCTATTACCTACGCGTATGGATAAAGATTAAAAAAAATTGTTTCGTTTGTTTCGCATATCGAGTATTTTTGTACGTGATACGGTTGAAAAACTTTCAAATTGAATCGATTTTAATTTAACATCATTGATACACATGAGTGTATCAATAATCTGGGCAGATTATAAGCTGAATAAGTATTAATTTATTCAGCCTATAATCTGGCCACTGCAGGGAACACCTTTCATTGAGAGTAGGCTGTAATTCACCACACGGGTCCAGCATAGGTTTGAAAATATCATAAGATGGAATGTTTTTTTTTTTATATATTACAAACTAGCGCTTGACCGCAATCCTGCCTGATGGTAAGCAGTGACGCAATCGTTGATGGTAAAGCGCACTAGTTTAATAAGAGCCTATTCACTCTAGCCTTGAAGACACTCAAATTGTAGTCCGACGGAAACACCGCCGCTGGCAAATTATTACAGTCCCTCGATGTACGCGGTATAAAGGAGGAGGCGAAACGCTTCGTCCGGATCGTAGTGGTGTTAACAACGTAAGGGTGGAAACCAGCCGTACGACGGGTCGTCCGCTGGTGGAACGGAGATGGGGGAATTAAATCATGCAATTCCCTCGCACACTCCCCGAAATGCATCCTATAGAACACCGAACGGCTGGCTACTCTACGCCTGTGCTCTAGGCTTTGGAGACCAACTCGAGTTAGATCAGGGTCACCAATCAGCCTCTTTGCACGTCTCTCCACTGAATCCAAAGTGGCCAGGTGACACTTGGCAGCGCCAGCCCAAATGTGGCTGCAGTACTCCACACACGAACGGACCTGTGCCTTGTATAACATTAGAAGCTGCCCAGGTGTGAAGTATTGCCGGACCTTTGCGATAACGCCAAGTTTCCTGGCAGCCACCTTGGCCTTGGACTCAATGAACCACCCAAAGTTAAGGTTCGAGGAAATCTCAACTCCCAAAAGCTGAAGGCGGTCGGAACACTCCAAGGACACATCTCGAAAAGTAGGAGCCAAGGTGAACGGGCTCCTTTTAGCGGTGAAAAGACACACCTGTGTTTTGGAGGCATTGAATGCTACAAGATTGGCATTGCCCCGTTCGGAGATTGCCTGCAGTGCAACACTCGTTCGCTCAACCGTAGCCTCTCTTTCGGACCGGATTGTTTGTATTGTTACGAATGGACCTTATGTCGATGGCATAAGGTTCAATATCGCGTGACATGCAGTGTGTCACTTTGAGGCCTATTTCCCCAGATCTAGACATTTTCTAGTAATTCTAGGTACAATATAAAAACGCATTGCTAGACTTAGGATGGCCTATCGATTGGTACAGGTCTCAATAGTTTCGTCAACAAAGTGTCGACATCGAAATTTCTAGAAACCCGTTTCCGGGAATTACCGTAGGTACTTACTTGGCCGGTGACCTCGAAGTTATACAGTATTATTATTACGTCTAGAAGATTCTGGAATGTTCGATCAGCTGGCGTATATATAGCGCCGTTACGCCGGCGCAGAGTCAGTGGTGTGCGAAGACCGAGGAACAGCACCTCTAGGGTGCAACCCCAAGGACGGGCCTCCATTTTTGGAGGCCGAGAGACCGACCCCACGGTCACGGGGCCATTAAGGAGCCCCCAAACCGTCTCCTCGCGCCCCCCAACTCGGGGTCGCAGAGAGGTCCACGAAGCGCAGAGTCAGTCTACACTCGACTAGCGATACGAAAACAGCGACAGTTAAGAAGCGATCTTTGAGAATACCTACTGCGACAACTGTAACGAGAACTGCGAGTACTACGTGAAGTAACATCTGTACTGTTATTGTGTGTTTACAACACGGACTTCGACTTCAGTGCAATGTCAGCGACATTCTACTTGTCATTGCCTACAATCGACTGAACCTTCGTTGCCAATAAACTTCGTAACCCATAACCGGAGTTTAAGTACCCCTAGCCCGTAACAGTATGTCTGAATGAATGTGAATTTTATGGTCTACATGTCGGTTTGCTCACGATGTTATCCTTAATCGTTGTTATTTAAGCTGAAAGACATCCATTGCTGGACCAGATAAGCCTTCATCAAGCGTCGCCACATCAATCACTCCAATGTTCCGCGAAATTGGAAAGTGTCGCACACACAAACTTATTTTTTGTATATGCGAAACCCGAAACACGTGTCCAGTATTTTTATATTAAGAACTAGCTTTCCGCCCGCGGCTTCGCCCACGTGGTGTTCGTTTATTTTTTTATTTTTTTTAATTGTTATAAACAAGTGCTTGACTGCAATCCCGCCTGATGGTAAGCAGTGATGCACCCGTTGATGGTAAAGCGCACTAGTTTATTAAGCCTATTCACTAAAAAAACTTAGCAATAGGAAGAATGACGACAGTTGAGCGAGGTGATGCAATGTTAAACCCAACAACATGACCAGCGATGCTGCGCCAGAGGGAGATTATCTGGAGACTCTCCACGACCAAACTTCCGACACAACAACATTTGGCGCATCGTACCCGGCACACATCGCAACACAACTGCTCAGACCCGTCCTCCGTACGGTTATATCGCGCTTTTTAGATTTCCCTCGGGAATATCAAATTTTTCCAGCATAAAAGGTAGCCTATGTTCTTTCTTAGGGTCTAAAGATTGTCTGTGCCAAATTTCATCAAAATCGGTTGAGAGGTTTAGGCGAGCAAGCGTAACAGACAGACAGACAGACAGATTTACTTTCGCGTTTATAATATTAGTATGGATTTATGTACAAAATTTCAAAAAGCTGTTACCTGGTTGTCTCAACAAAAATATGGGCAACACGCCGTTCAACACCCTAGGTCCTAGGACACTATGGTCCTATGACCTGCAACATGTTTTAAATATATTTGGGAAAAAATATGCAATGGTTTAAAAATTATTGGAATCGATTCAGTTGCTTATTCTGAACAATCTGTATTTAGGGTTCGGATAAAGAAAAACTAACGTCGTAGTGTCATAGAGGTGAGGTGTTTCTGGAGAGGTAATTCACGGCTTTAAAAACAATCCCAATGTAACGAAATATGTTTACTCAGACTTATTTGAATTCATACATTATACACTGCCTTCAACTTTAACGGTAAGTTTCAATTCGTGTCAATAAGTCATCGAGGGCAGTGTATATGTGTGTGTGTATCTGCCAATAAGTGTGAGTATGTATATTTTATAACACCAGAGCACTTACTGAAATACTTCCTACCCCCCAGCCCATTCAGTGTCGGGAGTATTCACTCAGGCTGACCAGTCAAAATCAAAATAAAATCAAAAGTCATTTATTCAAATTAGGCTAAGAATCAGCACTTTTTGAACGTCAATATTACCTACATAAGACAGTCCCCCAAAACGCCCACCCATCGACACTTTCTAGTGCTTTCACTGGGAAGAAGACGTGAAAAAGAGTGGCGGAAAAAACTCCCCAGCAGCACAGTTGTCTGTTCATTTAAAAAAACACATGACTTTATACAATACTATGTATAGGTGATGAAGATAAAAGAGAGGTATCAGCTCTCTTTCTAAAGGCAAGCTACAGGTAAGGATCAAAATTTCTTCCGGGAGATAGAGTCCGTGGGGTAGCTTATGCCAAAAACACGCCACATCCTGCCATACAGATTTCTCATTATCATCATTATCATCATCAACCTTTTTATCGTCCCTCTGCTGGGCACAGGGCTCCTCTTATACAGAGAAGGATTGAGCGTAATCACCACGCTTGCTCAATGCTGGTTGGCGATTTCAGGTTTCCTCCAGATGTTTTCCTGGCTCCTCACCCTAGACTTTTTTCAGCGCATGCCAAGACTTCGGAGCGCGCATACAACTTCATAACATCAACATTCAGATTAATAACCGTCTGCCAGGGCTGCGGGTTGTTTGAAAGAGAAATCCAGGCTATGGCCCACAGCCAAGTGTAGGAACACGGGTGGGTTTTAGTCAGTAAAAGTCTGACACGCCCTTTCGCTCCTCCCAGAGCCGGAGAGGTCATTTGATGATTTTTGATTTCCCATCCAAAAAAAATATTAATGTAATAATAAAAATATAATTAATAACTGTGACTTTGTCGAATTATTTCATACTAAAAATGAAAACAAAAGATATCTAATTGTAACATAATTAATATGCCAGTTGAATCTTTGATGGTATAATTAATAACTACCCTAGAGTTATGGGATATCAAAAGAGCACCTTGTATGGGTATACATGATGCTTTTTTTATGTAAGCCACTAAAAGCATAAAATAATAGGCCAAATAATAAGCCTATTAGAAAATTGTAACGTCCTTCACACACACCAGGTCTGTTATAATTGAGTTAAAAGTAATTAAAGACAAACGGTTTTTAGTATAAGATTGATGATCTCAAAACCCGCCTTAAAAAGCATTGTGTTTCAAATATTATAATTATAAAGTCTTTCATTTAGAACGGTCACGATTTTTGTTCTGTCAAAATAAGATGAAGATTTTTTGAAAGGTATTTGTGGGTTGTAATTTAAATCGACAACCGCTTTTTTCCCCACAGTTTATTCGTCGGGGGCAAGATACAAATGTGTTATTTTTGATACGATATCTCATCGAAGGGTTATGAATAGCTTTTAATACAGGAGTTTTAAAAATAACTCTGTGATTAGGAAGGAAGACGGCTGAATGTTGGTTGGGAGCTTGACCCTGTCGCCCACACTTCTTCTTCATCTTCAGCCTATAGATGTCCACTGTTGGACAAAGGCCTCCCCCAAGGCTTTCCACGCCAACCGATCTTGTGCTGCCCGCATCCATTTGCTTCCCGCGACCTTCACCAGGTCATCGGTCCACCTGGTTGGGGACCTCCCTACGCTGCATCTTCCAGTACGTGGCCGGTACTCTAGAACCTTACTGCCCCATCGGCCATCGGTTCTACGAGCAATGTGCCCTGCCCACTGCCAGTTAAGTTTAGCGACTCGCAGAGCTATGTCAGTGACTTTGGTTCTTCTGCGGATCTCCTCATTTCTGATTCGATCACGCAGAGAAACTCCGAGCATAGCTCTTTCCATTGCCCTTTGTGTGACTCTGAGCCTTCGTATAAGGCCCACTATTGACATCATTTTCAAGGTTAAAAAAATCAAACTGAAGTTGACATTTAACCCTTAAAATACGCTTCGGAAAACATGTTTCAGCGCAAGTCTTATAATTTGCGCTATCTCATCTCGATACGGCACAAGATGCCTCAAACACCTTCAGGCCGTGTCTTGAATCGCTTTTCAAAGCCCATAGCTTATTCATGCGTTACTCTAAGGTAACGTAATGGCTTGATAAGAGGCGGCATTCACAGGACGACTTTTTGATGCGATTTGTTTGTTCCATAATGGATTGTACTTCATTGCACACTGATCGTTTCTGTGAACATTTCATCGTGAAAAGTAAGGTGCAGTGAGTTTAGAGTGAGGTGTCAATAGTGTCAATCCCCGGAATTGGAATGGGCGATTCGTCGTGTTTCGGCATGATGCCTGGAGAAGCCGTACGGAGGACGGTCTGAGCAGTTGTGTTGCGATGTGTGCCGGGTACGATACGCCAAATGTTGTATCGGGAGTTTGGTCGTGGAGGGAGGGTCTCCAGATCAATCTCCCTCTGTCCCCAATGGTCCCTCAGTTTTGTGAGTGAAACGCGCTACAAAGTGTAAATGGTAAAGCGCGCTAATTTATTAAGAGCCTGCATTCACTCTGGCCTGGAAGACACAAAAACTACAAAATACAAAAAAAATACAATGTGTGGTCTTATCGTTTACTGCAACATTTTTCAGATAATATTGGAATGGACGATGATTGGGTGGATATGAAAAAGGAGGTCTCCTTAAGCAACCTAATTTATTTATTACTTTAGCTAACTCCTGAAATCGCACCAGTATAAGTTCCGATCACGTTGCAATATCAGAATAAAAAGTCTAAGTCAAGTCTGATCATAAATTATCTTTATGGCAAATATCATTCAAATCCGTTCAGCAGTTTTTGCGTGAAAGAGAAACAAAACTTACATCCTAACTTTCACATTTATAATGTTAGCAGGATTTTAAAATGGTTCAAAACTAAATAACGTGTTACGCAACTAGGGTAAGTTGCGTAACACGTTATTACTATCAATTGGAATCATATTTAAGCCTATTGCTAGTCCATTGCTCCATGAGTTCACATTTTTCAAACTGCCAATAACTGTAATACCGCAATGAATGTTCTTTAAATTTCATTATTATTATTGTAATTACCCTACTGATATAAAAACCGTTTTTACATACACTTAGACGTATAAGAAAACATATAAAATATAGTTTAAAAAACTAAAAAACATGCTTTTAAAAATCTCAAACTAAAAAAATTAAAAATAATTTTTAAAAAAGCGTGAGGCGCTTTGTGCCATAGTTTTCACGCTTTTATAAAATAATTTTTAACTTTTTAGTTTGATATTTTTAAAAGAATGTGTTTTTAGTTTTTAAACTATATTTATTTTCAACTTTTTAGTTCGATATTCTTTTTTTTTTTTTTAAAAAAATAACGAGCGAACGAACGTATGAACGTATGAGCCGCTCACTCGTAGTCCAAAGAGTTTAGTGTTGCCCAAATGCAAGAACAAGACGAGACTTAGCCAGTCTTGGTCTTGGTCTTGCGCCAATACACCTGGTCTTGGTCTTGGTCTTGGTCTTGCGCTCCCAGTCTTGGTCTTGGTCTTGGTCTTGCAGCAAGAGTCTTGCAAGTCTTGCAATTATCTATTAGTCTATTAAGTACTATTTATTAAAGTTTACTTTAAATCTTAGAAAAACGTATTAGAATTGGAACATTGTGAACTTGAATTAACATAGCCATAGTAAAGATCAAGCAGATTAATAAATAACTGAAGATTTGATAAGAAATTCGAAAAAGCAACTGACCTATATGTCGTTTTCCATGGAAGTAACTGTTTCTTAATAAACATTTATGATTTATAAGCTTACATTTGCTAAAACATGTAAAAAAACAAATTTTTGTAGAATTTTTTTACACGTTTCAAGTATATTTAAAAGTGGCTACAATATTTATTAAACGGGTGATATTTGAACACTTTTTTGCTATTTTTTCTTGTAAAAACTTAATAAATATAATGACTAAATGTACAATAATAGTACCTAAGTAATTAGTTTAAAACCATATAAGTAATCAATATTATAATATATACTTACTAGAATGAATTAATATGACATCTACTACCTATCCTTACCATTTTATCCTAATCATAATACTACTTGCGTGATCAGTATAATGTATTCATTTTCATTCTAAGCACTCTGAAACTTATTTATTCTTTGGAACACCTGTAGGTACTCTTAAAATTCGAAATTATTTTGCATGAGTATACCTACGCCCTATGGCGGCAATCAAATAGTGTCAAATGTTATGATTTCGGCGTGGCGGCAACGATTGTTTTAGATTTCAAAAGAAGCCGCCGGCGCGTGTATCATAACCATGTACTTCCGAAAAGCGGCAAATTTATTTGAGAAGTAAGTACAAAACCTTTGATTGATGCCGCATTATCAAAGTGCCGATGGTTAAAACATAACTATGCATGCACTCAGTTTGATTTTAATACATATTTTTTTATTCGCTATGTTTATGGTATTAGTCGTAACTCGTAATGCGCAGTTTTTCATATTCTTTGATACAGTTTTTTGCGTCTCATAGAATTCCTAAGCGTACCTACCTATACACCGAACTGTTACACCTAACTACTCAGTGAAATAGCGCTAAGTCCTAGCTGCAAGACGCAAGAGTCTTGCAGGCTATGTCTTGTTCTTGCTCAAGTCTTGCACGGTCAGTCTTGGTCTTGGTCTTGCTAAAAATACGCGGTCATGTTCTTGGTCTTGGTCTTGCAAAAACGCAAGAACAAGACCAAGACTGCAAGACCAAGACTGAATTTGGGCAACACTAAAAGAGTTAGAGACGGACAATCAACCAAACAAGCAAGCAAGCAAACATACAAATGAAGCTAATAAAAAGCATCTAAAAATCATCAAGTACCTAGTAAATAACAAGTTTTACAGAAATCCCGACACACCGACAAAATAGTCGTCCATTAGCCACCGACAAACGGATCGTATGTTCAAGACTTTATCGCGTCATGAATGGCACGCTTTACTTTGGGATGGTTTTCACCTGACGCCGGCCATATGCAATAGTCGCTCTTAATATTATTTATGTTACTACTAGAGTGGTCCGTCATAAATCTACCGAAGAGGCCAAATTCGTGTGCTGTGTCTGTCTTTGGAAGCCGACCAACTAATTATTTCGGCAGACTGTGACTGTGTTGCCAGTTATGACTTACGGAACTGAAACGTGGTCGCTCACAATGGGCTTCATACGAAGGCTCAGAGTCACACAAAGGGCAACCGAAAGAGCTATGCTCGGAGTTTCTCTGCGTGATCCAATCAGAAATGAGGAGATCCGCAGAAGAACCAAAGTCACTGACATAGCTCTGCGAGTCGTCAAACTTAAGTGGCACTGGGCAGGGCACATTGCTCGTAGAACCGATGGCCGATGAGGCAGTAAGGTTCTGGAGTGACGGCCACGTACTGGAGGACGCAGCGTAGGAAGGCCCCAACAAGGTGGACTGATGACCTCGTGAAGGTCGCGGGAAGCCGATGGATGCGGGCAGTACAAGACCGGTCGGCGTGGAAAGCCATGGGGGAGGCCTTTGTCCAGCAGTGAACATCTATAGGCTGAAGAAGAAGTGTGACGGAGATGAATATGCTGCGGTGGATGTGTGGAGTTATGTGGAGGATCACATCAGGAACTCCCGCATCCGTGGCGGTCTTCATGTCCGTGACATAGCGGACAAACTGCAGGAGGGTCGCCCACGTAGGTACGGTCACGTCTTACGAAAACCGAATGTTACGTGGGGCATAAATGTCTTGCCATGGCGCCTCCGCCGGGAAGGAATAAGCGGGGTAGACCAAAGAAGTGCTGAAGTCCCATTCCATTCCATTCCATTCTATTCTATTTTGACAGCTCACTTTAATCTCACTTCACTTAACTTTTCACTTAGAATTTTCAGTATTTATCAGCAGTTCTAACTACATCCATTTGGTCGGGGTCATCATCATCATCATCATCATCATCATCATCATGTCAACCACAGGAAGTCCACTGCTGGACATAGGCCTCCAAAGATTTCCTAAAAGACCGGTTGAACGCGGCCTGCATTTAGCGCTTCCCTGCGATTTTGGTCAGGTTAAAAAATATAACATTGTGTAAAAATTACCGGAATCTATTGAGTTGCTTATTCTAAACAAACTATATTCAGGTTTCGATTAATGAAAAAATAATGTTGCCTAATTTTAAAGCAAACGGATTAATGCCAAATAGTTATTAAAAAACAGTAATTTTTGATCACTATTTTTCTTTAGAAACGGCCAGACCTGTCATGCTTTTACTAAAATTAAACAATAAAAATCCTAACAGTTAATATAAGTGAAATTATTTTTTAACTACACAGATGTGAACATTGCTAATAGGAGTGAAATTATAAAACATAAAAAATTACTACACAATAAAAACTAAAAGTGCTTCTTTTGACGATTGGCGAACAAATAACGTCATTCCTCACTATAGCTAGACGACTTTTTTCCGAACATCTCCGTATTGGAATTAAGATTGTATTTTGTTATACAAATTTTGTTTTGTATTTTATTATACATTTATTTTTGTGTATTTTGTTATACAAAAATCTGACAATAAGTCTCACTAATAGGCATTGTGTTACCTTGTAATTTGGTTTTGGATATAAGGTTTTAGAGGTATAATTTTTATATATCACTAAATATTATAAAACAAAGTCACTTTTTAACCGACTTCAAAAAGGAGGAGGTTACTAAATTCGACCGTATATATGCTTTTTTTAATTTTTTTTTTTCTATGTTTGTTCGCGCATAACTTCGTCGTTTATGAACCGATTTTGATAATTCTTTTTCTGTTGGAAAGAAGACGTTCCCAAGGTGGTCCCATGATACGGATATCAGGGTTTGATGGTGGAAGACCAGAGAAAACAAGGGATACTTTCAAAAATTGCAGTGGCGGCTAGTGCATTTCTTAGCATTTTCATTAAGTATTTTAAAGCACTACAATTTAATAAAGGTCTGTAGTAGATGTGATGATGGAGCCGGGAGACAGTTGAAGGAACTCCTCAACAATTCACAGCAGCTACCTTGTGTTTGTGCTTGAATAATTTGTATTGACAAGAACCTTACACCTAGATGGGTGGTGACTGTCATTAGGGTGCTGATGATGATGACAAAGGTCAGTTCAGGAAACTTGTATTTGGACTCAATTCATTTATATTGACGAGACCTTTGCACCCATTTGGTTAAAATAATGGTCTGCAGTAAATTTGATGATGAAGACCATAAGCAGTTGATGGAATACTTACGGGTAAAAATTTAAGTACTTACACAAAATTATGTCGTTTCCCAACTATATTTGCGTCAGCTTCCAGTTTGACCGGATGCAACTGAATACATAGTACTTTTAAAAACTAAAAAGTGTAAAATAAAAACTTTTTTACAAAAAAAGCAACCGACTTCCAAAAACCACTACAAAGGGAAAAATAACTAATTTCGGAAGTCGGTGTCAAAAATAAATATACAAAACAAAGACACTAACTACACACACTAACACTAACACCAACTACCACTACTAACACTGACACTAAGTAGACACTATAATTTTTATATATCACTAAATATTATAAAACAAAGTCACTTTTACTTTCCTTAGGTCGATTTTTATGATTCAATCTTTAAAACTAAGTACGCAACGGATTTTGATAGGGTTTTTTTATAATAGATAGATTGATTCAAGAGGAAGGTTTTTATTACGAATGCACCTTATGTCGAGGGCATAATACATAACTTCTAAGCACCATATCTCGAGTCCTAGGTATCACAGAAAAACTATATAAAAACGCATTAATAAACTTGAGGTGGCCTATCGAATGATACAGGTTCAAACAATTTTGTCAACGAAGTGACGACATCGAAATTTCTAGAAACTCGTTTCCGGGAAATACCGCAGGTACCTACTGAATGTACTCAAATGCGCTATTATTATTACGTCTAGACGAATCTAGAATGTTCGATCAGCTGATCTATATAAAGCCCCGTGACGCCAGCTTGCAGCGGGCAGTCAGTCTGCATTCGACTAGCGATACGAAAACAAGCGACAGATAAGAAGCGATTTTTGAGAATACCTACCCCGACAACTGTAACGAGAACTTTGAGTACTACGTGAAGTAACATCTCTAGTGTTATTGTGTGTTTACAATACGGACTTCGTGGACGTAAGGGAAAACTTCGGTGCAACGTCAGTGACATTCTACTTGTCATTGCCTACAATCGACTGTACCTTCGTTGCCAATAAACTTCGCAACCCTTAACCGGCGGTTTAGTACCCCTAGCCCGTAACAATATACAGAGTAGTGCTGACAATACGACAATAAATTAAACATCGTGTACCTCAACACATTCTCAGTCTACCCATAAAAAAAAATATAAATATTAAGTGTCTTCAAGGTTAGAATGAATAGGCTCTTAATAAACTAGCGCGCTTTACCATCAACGATTGCTTCACTGCTTACCATCAGGCGTGATTGGGGTCAAAAACTTCGTTATAATTTATAAAAAAAGATATACAAAGACGCAATGCTGTATTAGATAAGTAGTAATCGCTTTATATAAAATACCGTCAAATGTTTTATCGATGATTTTTTTATAAATTAAACTTCACTTTGAATGTCTCAATAAGTTCATTAGGTATCCTGTTTTGTAATTATTAAAAAAAATCATTATTCATCATCATCAACCTTTTTATCGTCCCACTGCTGGGCACAGATCTCCTCTCAAACAGAGAACGATTGAGTGTAATCACCACACCTTTTACCATTATGACTGAGTCTGTTAACCTTCCAGTTTTTGTATTCGGGTAAAAATACTAACCGGAGTTCACCATTTGACCGTAAGTATCCACATATCACCTGCCGAAGTAATATTGAAGACCGCAATGCCATATATTATAGGTATTCAATTAAGTAAAAAAAAAAACTTATGATAAGCTTTAACCGTCCGAAATCTTAAAAGGTTGTGTGAATTATAATAATTCACGGTAAATTTATTTCATATAATATCGATATAAAGATTTTTTAGGGTTCCGTATCGATTTTAATAACGAAACCCAACCCAAGAAACCTGTTTTTTGGCAACTTTATTGTTTTGCGGTGTGAAGTTGTTGCCAATGTATAATAACATAATATCATCATCATCTCAGCGTTGATCCCAGTCGCATCCGTAGCTTTTTCAGCTTTGAAACTGGGGTCCGCTTTACCAGTCTAACTGCTGATTTTGGCTAAGCTTCACTATTTTTGTGAAGACGTGAAGCGACTACCGTCTGACCTCCACAGCCCGAAGGCGATATCGAAGCATTCCAGTTAGACTAATTATTGGACTTTTGAGGGATCCAACAACCCGTAACGACTGCCATTAGATGTTCGTATGGCAATAGTCGTGGTGGCCTAGTGGTTAAAACACCAGCCTCTCAAGTATGAGTGCGCGGGTTCGATTCCAGGTCAGGCAAGTACCAATGTAACTTTTCCAAAGTTAAATGTACTTTCTAAGTATATCTTGGACACCAATGACTGAAGGTGAAGGAAAACATCTTGAGGAAACCTGGACTTTATAAGTTTGAAATCGCCAACCCGCATTGAGCAAGCGTGGTGATTACGCTCAAACCTTCTCTGTATGAGAGGAGATCTGCGTTCAGCAGTGGGATAATAAAAAATAAAAAAAAAGGTTGATGTTGATGATGATGGCAATCGGGACCAATGGCTTAACGTGCTTTCCGAGACACGACCAGTACAAATATTAAATAAATAAATATTTACAGGCAAATGACAGATTGAGCTAGCTCCAAAGTAATTTCGAGACTTGCGTTGTGGGATATTAACTCAACGATACTATATTTATAATACATACATATTTAGATATATACATCCAAGACCTAGGCCAATCAGGAAAAGATCGTTTTCCATCATGACCTGGCCAGGGATCGAACCCGGGGCCTACACGTCACAGGCAGGCGTGTTCACCGCTGCTCCACGGAGGACGACCATATGCGAATATTCATATTCATGCATACAAATATTTGCACTGTGCGGGGATCGAACCCGCACCTCCTGTAGTCTGTATTCTACAGTGTACCTACTATTTACATAGATTATACAATAAATATGTACATAAAATATTTTGTATTTTTGTTTTGATTCATATTTAAATGTAAATAGTACGGAACCATACGAGACTATGGATTGTATATGACCAGGTCACGCAAATCGATAACTTTATGCACCTTTGATCCTATTAATATCATTAAAACTATAATATTTTGACATTAATCTAAATTTATTTTTAAACGAATTTTACGAAATATTCAAAAACCCACAAAGTTTTAGACTGTATGTTATCGAAAACTACTTATTAATGATGCGAAAATTGTTAATTATTTTGTGGCCTCTTTACGTTTTTTTTTTTTTAAATTGCGTGTTGATGGTATCTGTATCCAGATTTTCTTTTGATGATTATCCTTATCGTTTGTAAGTTATTATATCTATAAATGTCTAACATTTACTTTGAAATTTTGTTTAATTTGTTAGTAAAACTGAAGAGTATTTTTTTATAGTGCTAATCTCTGAAACTGCTGGTCTTATTTGGAAAAATTATCCATGCATTTGATAGCCCTCTTCTCGTAGTAGGGGAGCCCAAGAGGGAATTTCGGGATTCACTAAAGCGCGGCAGATTAATATACAGTAGGATACCTTGTACCCGGCTATTTAGTTCCACCAGATATGAGCTTTATTTATAAGGACGCCCGTCAAGGATAAAGGATCAGATCTGTATTGATTAATTTTTATTACTTCGACTTGTGGAAATCGTCAAAATATCTAGATGACGTTTTATTTTTTTTAACTTTGTAGCCCTCCCCTTTCTTTAAGTCACATTTTTTTTTTTGTTTGGGATGGGAAATCATCAAATGACTTCTTCCGCTCTGGGCGGAGCGGTAGGGCGTTGTCAGACTTTTCCGGACTAAAACCCACCCGTGTTTCTTCACTTGCCTGTGGGACGACCAGGACCATGGTTTCTTGTTTAACCAACCCGCAACCCAGAAGGCACAGTCTTCGTGGACCCCGTCACAATGTGCTGACATCTCTTTGAGGCGCGCGTGAAACACGACGCGCCGTCGACTCGGGCCTGGTCCTTACCGGGCGGCGAGCTGCCCACTGCTGCTGATGTCGAGGTATGTGCACGCAACAATTTTTTTTTACATTTTTGAAAATCCATAGCTGCTCACCCTACCGATAAAAAGGTATATCATTTGACATTTTTTTTTTCTTATCATCTAAGCCTCGCACCCAGTAAGTCGAAATGACGCTCAAGTAAATCCCCAATTAGCACGGTGGGCTCCTCTACCATCGAGGAAGCATAAAGAATGCTAACAAAATAATAAACAAAATAAAATAATAAGGGTACGTCGGGATAATAAGAATGTTGAAAGTTCACACAGATGAAATTACGGACAGAAGTTTGTAATTAATAAAATTCGTCGTTACTAACCAAGTTCAAATCCAAACGAAGCGGTTCGCCTCGTCTTTTATACCGCAAGGGACTGGAACAACTTGCCAGCGGCGGTGTTTCCGTCGGACTACAATTTGAGTGTCTTCAAGGCTAGAGTGAATAGGCTCTTAATAAACTAGCGCGATGACTTTTGATGAAATTTGGCACAGACAATAAAAATTTGAAAAAATTCAAAGGTATTCCCGAGGTAAATCTAAAAAGCGCGATATAAGCGAATTCCACGCGGGCGAAGCCGCGTGCGGAAAGCTAGTAATTTATATTAAAAAAAAAAACTCCACGAGAAGCCCATTTCCCATTATCTGTCAAATCAAATCAAATCATTTATTTCAAATAAACCAGTTACAGGCACTTTTGAATTGTCAGAAGGTCGGTCAGTCAATAAGATGAAGTTAGTCGCCCATTCCAAAGAGTAGGTACCTATAGAGAAGAACGGGCAAGAAACTCCATGGACACTCTTTTAAATGTTCAAGTTATTGTTACAAATATTTGATTACATCATTCATGTTGAAATCAACCGTGTGAGAACGATGCAGAAATATATTGTACGCTGAGAGCGTCCATTATGGAAAACACACAAATATCAATTCAGAAATTAAAATTCGCCGTGGCAGCTAAGAGATGACCAGTCCCCTCCGACGGCGTCCGTTCACGAACATGACGTATGGATCAGCATCATTCAGCTCAACCATATTGAAGGGAACCTAATAACCCAACACACAGGCCACCATCAGCGAGACATTTGAGTGAGCATGAAATGAAATGAAATGAAATGAAATCGTTTATTAAGCAAGTAGGATCACTGATCACTTTTACACGTCATGTTTATTTTTTATTTTATTTTTTTAACTAGATGAAGCCGGCATTTCCTAACTGACTACCTCTGAGAAGAAATAGCCGAAACAAACTCAGGGATCATCGTCTTTTTCAAGTCCAGACATTAAAAATGAAAATGTTTACAATAATTTACCTTATAATTACGCATATTGCTTAATAACAATTAACAATGCTTAACAGAGCGAGCAGCTCAGTCCCAAGCTTTTTGTCTTCTAAATAATCTGTGATTTTATAATACCCCTTTTTGCAAAGTTTGGCCTTTATATGGTTCTTAAATCGTTTAATGGGTAAGTTTCGAACGTCCATGGGAAGCTTGTTGTAAAAGTGTATACATTGACCCATGAACGAGTTGCCTACTCTGTGGAGACGAGTGTGATGTACAGCAAGATTGTGTTTGTTCCTGGTATTTATATTATGAATATCGCTTATTTTCTTAAAATTCGAGATATTTTTATGAACATACATAAGATTTTCAAATATATATTGTGAAGCTACAGTCAGAATGTTCACCTCTTTGAACTTTTCTCTAAGAGATTCTCTAGGACCAAGGTTATAAATGGCTCGAACAGCCCTCTTCTGTAAAACAAATGAAAAAAATGGTATTGATGTCCGCACAAGTTCCCCAGAGAAGAATCCCATAAGTCATAAGACTATGAAAATAACTAAAATAAACAATTCTGGCTGTATCCACATCAGTTATCTGTCTAATTTTCTTAACAGCAAAGGCGGCAGAACTGAGTCTACCCGACAGCTTCTCAATGTGAGGACCCCATTGTAACTTGGCGTCAATAGTTAATCAAGAAAAACTGTCGACTCGACAGGGATCAACTCTACTCCATTCAGTTGAACATTGGTACTTAGCTGCCTGACATTTGGCGTAGAAAATTTAATGACTTTTGTTTTTTTTTCATTTAAAAGGAGGTTACTTACATTAAACCAATGGACAACTTTAGAGAGTGCATTGTTAACTTCGTCAAAATTTGTTAGCTGACGCTTGACTTTAAAAATAAGTGACATGACATACTCTCAACAGCCAGAGCACAATCAAGTTAATAAAAAAGACTAACCCAACAAATAAATGCCTTACAGCACATTCGTACATTGTGCTCACACGTTTGCCATACAATTATACAATACTCAGAAATTGAATCTACACAATGCTAAGATAGTTTTGTCAAGGTTCAGCAGCTCCAACAGTGTTCCCGAATACTAAGTTTAGCTTTTGTATAGCTGTACAAGTGCCAAACACCTCTGTCAGCGATACAATTCCGTATCGTACAATATGCTTGGCTACATAGTGTGTAATACAGGCTTTGAATTAATAACATAAACAGTTACATATTAAAACTACAAGAGGAAAAATCAAAGAACAATCAGTGTATGTGTGTGAGCATTAACTATCCTAATAATTTATCCATGCATTTCCATTGCCCATCCTTGTTGCGCCAACGACGATTTAAAGAAGCGCGAGTTTCTCTTAACTCGTGCTGGTGGCGCCCTCTCTCAAGAGTGGCAAGAAAAAGAACTAGTACAAAAAAAGATGGCGATCTCAGCTCATTCGACACCGCGTGTACTCTAAATAAAATCGAATATCTGACTTCCTAAGAGCTTCGCTGGCCTAATAAACCCTCAGTTTCCATGTTGGTGGTGTGTCTGTGCTTGACGAGTGTAGGCAGTGAACAAACAGCATCAAGTCCACGAAGAAGGAGCAAGCTAACCGACTGGCACCTGACTCGTCGTTGGTAACTCCTTGTCCTGTCCAACTGCATCCAGGTTAGTGCTTTGCATGTTTGTTTCCCTGCTTTGAGACCCTGGGGTTGATAGGAGAATGCAGCGACTCTTCCAGGAAGCGTAAACATTAATTATGGTGCCTCCTGTGAGGAACTTCCTCGCGTAATTATTTCAAAAATACCTACTATCGGAAATTAAATCCTTCCATTCTCGTTATTACGTTAAATACGTAATCCCAATTCTAATTTATTCGTATACTTACCTACTTAAGGCAATTTCAATTTGCCTTCCAAGTTCTAAGTGTCTAAATAAAAGCTAGGTCATTCCATGATACCTAGTTATTGTATCTTATTTGAGACCGATTGACTATTCAATCGTACATTCTCGAATTTAGTACCGAAGTACCTACAATCGTAGTATTTGTCTCCGGCGGGAGACGGATTAGCTTTAACCTACCTCAAAGTCAAAACTTATATTCTAACAAATAACCTTGAGACGTGTGTGCGTGTATTTCATTAATACGTTCGCGCGTGCATTACTGCCGACCTACCGGCTGACGTTCTTTCCGTTTTACCTACTTTTATAACTTTTATCTTTTTGAGCGTGCGGATATCGTATTCCACGTGAACTATGAGCGAGGTGGAATTAATAACCGCTATTAAAAGGCGGGAATATGAGTATACAAGTATGCAGATACTTTACGATTTAGCCAATACAGTTAAGGAAACTAAAACTAAATTTGCAGCTTTTCGAGCTAGGTACAAAAAGATTGACGAGATTCGTAATAGATTTTTGGAATGCAACGAGGATGTTAACCGGTTGCAATTAAAGCTTAAACCTTCGTTTGTTATCGATCATAAAGTGTTACTGTCATTCGATGAATTGTATTACTGTGTTATCGAGTTTGCGGATTCTCTCGATGCGAGCGCGGGTAGCGACTGTCGCCCGGAATTAGGTCAAGGTCACGTGCGTTCGCAGGTGAGGTTACCCAAGCTGGAACTCCCAAAGTTTGATGGTAATCTAGAGAAGTGGCAAACATTTAAAGATAGTTATACAGCACTTGTTCATAATAATAGTTCATTGTCCGACACTGAGAAATTTCACTATTTGCTGTCATGCTTATCTGGTTATGCACTGACATTAGCGAAGGGCGTGCCTGTGACATCGGCAAATTATTCAGTGGTTTTTGCAACTTTACTGGACAGATATGACAACAAGCGTATTCTTGCTACAGCTTATTTAGAAAAAATAATTAAAATTAATCCCATACAAAAACCATCATTATCTAACTTATCTGAGTTATCTAACACACTTTATGAATGCGTTAGTGCCTTGCGCGGTTTGTGTATTGATGATTTATGCGAATTTATTTTATTCTACATTGCATCTAGGCCTTTAGATACAGAAACAAGAAAAAGGTTTGAATTACAAAACACTGAAGAAATTCCTAAATTTAATAACTTCATTACTTATTTACAAAATTACCTAAAAGTATTAGAAGTTAGCCAACCAGTTAATATTCCATCATCGGATTCTACAAGTAAACAAAATCGGCCTAATACAAATAAAGATTATTTATCGCGTCAACCAAAATCATCTCTAATTTCTTCCAACAATAATAATAAAGTTAGTCAAATTGTTTGTGTGTGTTGTAATGAAAATCATTCAATCTACCGTTGTAGTAAATTGCATTCTATGAATATGACACAGCGACAACAATTAGTTAAAGATTTAAAATTATGTCAAAACTGCTTAAGGCCGGGTCACACTGTTACCGATTGTAAATCTGAGTCAACATGTTTCATTTGTAATGCAAAACATAATACCTTGTTACATGAAGAGCATAAGAGTTTACTGTCTCATACTAGTGAACTGAATTCATCCCAGCATCCCGATATGAACACCACTCTAACTAGTGCTACCCAGTCAAACATTTCAAATCAACCTATTAGCAAAAAAATCCTTGGTACAGCAGTAGTTCGTGTGAAGCGATGGGATGGTGCGTGGCAGTATGTCCGCACAATTATTGACAGTGGCTCGATGGATTCATTTATTACAAGTAGCTGTGCGCGACAATTAGGTTTACATATCAAGAAATGTAAATTAAATGTAAGTGGCATCGGTCAAAATTATGGGTGTAGCATTAAAGGTCACACCTTCGGTTCAATAAGACCTCGATTGAGTGACACTCCTCAGTTTGATATTCAATTAGTGGTTCTACCTAAAATCACATCCCTGATTCCTTCGATGTCGTTGCCAACAATCGTCAAGGATAAGTTTACACATCTAGATCTCGCCGACCAGGACTTTGATAAATCCGGTCCGATCGATCTGTTGTTAGGAGTAGACTGTTTTGACCAGATATATACTGGCTCACGTTTCAGTTCAGGCCCGGGCTTTCCATGCGCACTCTCTAGTGTATTCGGCTGGGTGATAAGTGGTCAGTTTCTTCAAAACGTGGTAGCTAAAACTCCGGCTACACCCGTTACGCTCCTCGTCGCGTCTTCTAGTGCGCTCGACGAGATCGTTCAACGGTTTTGGGAGTCCGAGGAGCCACCGAAATGTAAAATTTCCGGCCCCGAGGATGAAAAATGCGAACAAAAATATAAAGAAGGCACGTATCGCACCTCCGATGGGCGTTACGTTGTACCAATTATGCTTAAAGATGATGCTCCAGCCTTAGGAGAATCATATAAACAAGCGTTTAAATACAAAGAATTTATGCAACAGTACGAGGATCTCGGACATATGCAGCCAGTGCAGTCCTCGTCTACTGACTGTTATATAATTCCCCACCATTGTGTAATCCGACCTGAGAGTACCACGACACGGTTACGAGTGGTCTTCGATGCTAGTAGTCGGACTTCGAGTGACCTGTCACTGAATAATATTGTTCATGTGGGTCCAAAACTTCAAGTAGACATCGTTGATCTAATCACAAAAGTCAGAATTCACAAAGTTGTTTTTACTGCGGATATTCGTCGCATGTATAGACAAATATTAACAAGACCGCAAGAAAGATGTTATCAACACGTTCTTTGGCGTAATGACCCAACTGAGGTTTCAAAGGAATACGAACTCAATACCGTTACGTACGGAGTTAGTAGTTCTCCTTACTTAGCCATTCGAACACTTCATCAACTTGCTGAAGACCACGGTGCTGAGTATTCTCGTCGTGCAGTACAGGTTATCCGTTTAATCATACCTTCAAATCATATTCAAGTACATTTAGTTGGCTTTTGTGATGGATCTTTGAAAGGTTATGGTTGTTGTGTTTATATCTGTGTAGTTACCAATGAACCCGGTAATGTAACCACGACCAGTTTGTTAATAGAGAAATCTAGAGTTGCCCCTTTTAAACCAACAACGGTGAATCGACTTGAGCTAAGCGCAGCTGTGCTTCTAGCAAAGGTTCTATCACACATGTATAATTTACTTAAAGATAAAATTTCCATCGATTCCACTCGAGCTTGTTCAGACCGCAGCACTGCCTTGTCTTGGCTTAGCGCTGACCCTCATTTACTAAAAATGTATGTAGCCAATCGTGCGGTTCAGACAACTGATTTAATTGGTCGAGATCGCTGGTACTATGTATCAACAAAGGATGGCCCCGCCGACTGTTGTAGCCGCGGAGTATCATGTCCAGAGATTCTAGATCACCCGCTTTGGTGGACAGGGCCTTCTTGGCTGAAGGAATCACCTGAGCAATGGCCTAAAAGGCAGGTATTACTTCCGAAGGAGAACTTGCCTGAACTTAAATCAATAGAAAGTAAAAGTTTTCTTGTTACGGATGATGAGAATCCACGGTTGAACTTAATGTCTAAACATTATTCATTTACAAAAATTCAAAGAATGGTAGCATGGTGTAATCGCTCTGTTTTTAACTCTAAAACGGCCAGGCAAGACCGAAATCTCTCTCCTCTTAGTGGTGCTGAGCTTGAAAAAGCAACGAAAGTGCTGGTTAAATTCCGTCAAGATAATTACATGACTTCGGAAGTTGACCGGGTGCGTAAAAACGAACCTAATACTCCGCCGATGTTTTGGAAAATGGCTCGTATCGTGCAAGTGCATGCAGGTTCAGACCAGGTAGTTAGAGTCGTTACTCTCCAAACTGCTAACGGAAAGACGTTTCGTAGGCCGGTGGTAAAGGTTTGTCCCTTACCAATTAATTAGTTTATTTTCCTTTTATATACCTAACTAGAGTATAAGTACACACTGTCTTTAGGTTATTTAAAATAAGCTACCAATTATTTACCCTTATTAACTAGAATTTTATGCATTTTTTCGGCAGTGGCTCATAGCCCAGCTATTGCTGATTTCACTCTTAATTTTTCGCATTCTTCTTGAAACCCTTGTGGATTTCAGGTGGGGGGAAATGTGTGAGCATTAACTATCCTAATAATTTATCCATGCATTTCCATTGCCCATCCTTGTTGCGCCAACGACGATTTAAAGAAGCGCGAGTTTCTCTTAACTCGTGCTGGTGGCGCCCTCTCTCAAGAATGGCAAGAAAAAGAACTAGTACAAAAAAAGATGGCGATCTCAGCTCATTCGACACCGCGTGTACTCTAAATAAAATCGAATATCTGACTTCCTAAGAGCTTCGCTGGCCTAATAAACCCTCAGTTTCCATGTTGGTGGTGTGTCTGTGCTTGACGAGTGTAGGCAGTGAACAAACAGCATCAAGTCCACGAAGAAGGAGCAAGCTAACCGACTGGCACCTGACTCGTCGTTGGTAACTCCTCTCCTGTCCAACTGGTTCCAGGTTAGTGCTTTGCATGTTTGTTTCCCTGCTTTGAGACCCTGGGGTTGATAGGAGAATGCAGCGACTCTTCCAGGAAGCGTCAACAGTATGTATAGCTGCACAAGTGCCAAACACCTCTGTCAGCGATATAATTCCGTATCGTACAATATGCTTGGCTACATAGTGTGTAATACAGGCTTTGAATTAATAACATAATTACATATTAAAACTACAAGAGGAAAAATCAAAGAACAATCAGTGTATAGAAATTGGACGCAGCTCAAGTCCAAGCCTTTTTGTCCTCAATATAATCCTTCACACTATAAAATGCTTTCTGACACAACTTACGTTTAATGAAGGATTTGAATTTATTCAGGCTCAGATCCTGAACCACCTCTGGAAGTCCATTGTAAAATTGTATACATTGGCATCTGAAAGAGCCACCTATTTTCTTGAGCCTATCCTCTTCCACCTATCCTCTTGTCTCCCCAGTAGTTATGAAATATCTCGCAAAGTAATCTACTATAAACTATTTCAGTCAAAGTTCATTAAGAAATACTACAATGTTATATTTCATGGAACTTAAATAATACTCTGATTGTAACTTATGGCGCCCAGCTGAACGGTTACCAAATTAATTTCACTATAGAAAATAGGGATGTGCCCAAGGTATGAAAACCTAAAAAATAATTAGACCGTCTTATAAATAACAAAAAACAGGTCTTATTTTACGGGTCTATATCTCAATATAGCGTATTAAAGTTACGGAGTGGGGTCTTTGTACCACGGCGTGACGTCACGCGACATTTCAAATCAATATATCTTCCTAAGTATTTGAATGAAAGAAAAAATAAAAAATACGTGTTCAATATTTTTTATAAATCTGATGGACATTAAATCATTTTTGAGGATACAACCCAATTCTTATCATTAGTATACAACGTGTAACAAAAAGGGTATATACATACCAAGGGCATGGCATCTTTAGAAGATATCAAACGATATCGGAAGGGTTTCAACTCAAAATAAAATACTCAAAAAATTGGTACCAAATTTTCGGTTTCGTGTGTTTCTTAAAATCAAATCATAACAAACGTGGCAGCACACTACATACGTTAATAACTAGTCGTAACCAATCATCTTACTTGCCAAAATCCGATAAATGTCTTCAATATCTCTGTGCGACTAGTATGATAGTAGCCTATCACAGGCGGTGTTTTCCCTCATAACTTCCTAACATAAAGAGATAGGATTAAAAAAACCCTTCTAATATCGTTTGATATCATGTAAAGATGCCATGCCTTTGTTATGTATATACCCTCTAAGCTACAGGTTGTAGAGACGGCTCTCTTATCGCCCACTTCAATTAGGTAACTTTTCACGGTGTTATGGTTACAGAATTGCACTGCAGGGGCCCTATTCAGCCCCCTAATCGGCGAACACGTTTTTGTCAAATGATTGCGACTAGTTGGTATCAGTTGGGATCGTTCGGACCGTCCATTGGTCCGTTCGGTCCAAACGATCCCAACTAGTCGCTGGTATTATAATAGTGTCAGAATGTTCGACAAATCTACTAACAAATTGGCGTCATTATACAGGGTGTATCTGACATCGTAACGCAAACTTCACGAAAAGGCTACACCGCATGCCACTAACAAAATTATGATAGTTATTTATGTCGTTAATGAGCGGTTACAGAAATAACATTGTTAAAAAAAGTGTCGGCTCGGCCTTTGAACGTTGCAAGCGTGCCGCCGTGCGTGTTTATAGGTATGACGTTGACCCCTGATGCGAACTCTATTAAATCAACTGATAGAATAGTTTTTCTAGCGTTGTTCATATTGTGTTTTTTTGTGTAATTAACGAAATAATTAAGTTTAAGTTTAAAATCTTATTGGGTTATAAAAGTATAGCTATTATGGACGGTCTAAAGTGAAAGAAACTGCATATTATTGTTTTTTTTCGGGAAATAGCCGACGCAATATTCCACAACTGGGGGGTTCAGAATCATGTACTTGATCCATGGTACTTGTTTGTTCGTCGATGTCAGATACACCCTTTAAATTCCCGGTGTCAATCACTGACACTCCACTCTAAATTAATACATGATCCAATTGAGTAGTAGTTTTTAGAAATCGTTTCTACTAACGGATTTTATAATAATGGCAATTGGTTACTTGGGTTCAAAAATACATATACCTACAATAACTATTACAATATCATCATCAGCAGCAACCTTTTTATAGTCCCACTGCTGGGCACAGGTCTCCTCTCATACAGAGAAGGATTGAGCGTAATCACTACGCCACGCTTGCTCAATGCGGATTGGCGATTTCAGACTTATAAAGTCCAGGTTTCAGTCAAGATGTTTTCTTCACCTTCAGTCATTGGTGTCCAAGATATACTTAGAAAGTACATATAACTTTAGAAAAGTTACATTGGTACTTGCCTGACCTGGAATCGAACTCGCACACTCATACTTGAGAGGCTGGTGTCTTAACCTCTTAACCACTAGGCCACCACGACTTTACAATATACAAACACTCAGATTGAGAACCTCCTCTTTTTCCGAAGTAAGTTAAAAATAGTCTTTAAATTACTTAATTTACCCCACACTGTCAATCAACTGTCATCAAAATGTAAGATGAGATTCAACCTCAACTCTTGATCAATGGCCTCTGTGGAATAGATACCACAATTTAGCCGATAACACGTGTAACAAATTATAGAAATTCTTTGAAAATTTTATTTCACAATAATGGCGGATATCGCCAATGACAGTTGATAAAGACGCCCGCGTGAACCGTCTATGAGGGAGGCAAAGTCATGATATCGCCACTATGCTGCAATATTTCAATGTTCTCTATGAAGTATTTACTGAATGCACTTTTTACTACATAAATCACCCGCTTCAATTTAGGAAATGACACTATAAATAATTTTAAAAGTCCAATGAAAAATGCGCGTGACACTCATCTTAGCTTTGCCGTCAAAACCCCCATCAAAATGCAATTTTGTATCAAAATTCACTTTAATTAAAACATCTTACAATGTCAAGCGTCCATTTTAAAGTAAACGCGTTACACGAAGCAATTCTCTTAATTATTGACCAGCGAAGTTATTGAGCTATTAAACCGAATTGGTTTTCTGCAAAATGTGTAATTTATTATTATAGTTGTCTATTAGGCCGCGCGGTAAGGGCTGGGGGTGGTATGTCGTGCTATATAATTTTATAGAAATATAAAATGGCGGCCGTTTATTTTTAATTTGCTTTTTAATTTGAGGTTTTTCGTGTTTGTAATTACATTTTGGTCGAAGAAAAGGTTTGAAAGTTTTAGAACACAGCTTTTTGAATAAATATATTTAATTGTGTTTCTTCTACAAACAAAAACTTAATTTGATGCGATTCAGTATCGTTCCTAAACTATCACGACAACTCTATAAATAAAGTATCTATCAATCAAAATATATTGATAGGTACTTATACTTACGATAAAAAATACATACTTAACTGTATTTTTTTTTTAAATAAATTGGATAAAACCACTAAATTACGCAGACACTGAGGAACTATTGAACTACATAAAATGATACTCACAAGCACACACATATACGCACACATACACACACTCACACTTGCTCCCACCCGCACTCACACATGTACACACACTCGCATGCTAATTATGTATGTATAAGATTTTTGAAAAAAATATATGTATACTGCTGTGAAAGAGCGGACTGTCCTAACACAGGCATTATTTGCTTAACAGGAGGCTCCAATCATCAATGAATCCATACTAATCCATACTAATATTATAAACCCGAAAGTAACTCTGTCTGTTTGTCTGTCTGTCTGTCTTTTACGCTTTCCCGCTTAAACCTCTCAGCCGAATTTGATGAAATTTGGCACAATCTTTAGACCCTGAGAGAGGATATAATTATGTCCTTTCTCAGGGTCTAAAGATTGTGCCAAATTTCATTAAACCTACCTTTGATCCCCGAAAAAATTGATATTCCCGAGGAAAATCTAAAAAGCGCGATATAAACGATTTCACGCGGGCGAAGCCGCGGGCGAAAAGCTAGTGTAAAATAATTAGGATCTCTAGTAAATTTGATTTGATTCAGAAACTTACCTATCTTAGAATTTAGATAATCTTTACCATTCAGAAGAACGAGAGTAACTGACATAGCCCGCAGAATTGCAACACTAAAGTGGCAGTGGTGCACATACATTGCCCGTAGGACCGATGCCCGATGGGGCCGACGGGTTCTCGAGTGGCGACCACGCACCGGAAGACGCAGCGTGGGTAGGCCCCCGACAAAGTGGACCGACGACTGGATGCGGGAGGCGCAGGACCGATTGTCGTGGAGAACCTTGAGGGAGGCCTATGTCCAGCAGTGGACGTCTTTCGGCTGAAATGATGATGATGATGGCATGATTTAGTAACATTTGAACAACCTTCGTGGCGCAATAGTTAAGGCGTTCCGCTGTTAACCGAGACGTTGGTAGTTTGGGCCTACCCGTGGGCCCTTTCTTTTTCCTGATTTTCTTTTACCTGAAACAAGCATGGTGGCTGTGATTTCAGAATAAACATTATGAACATCAATGGCGGAACCTGTACTTAAAATTCATAGCATCAGTTGACTTTTTAAATTTATTAATAGACTTTAAGGCTTCGACCGAGTAAGGCTTTTCGTTCTTGGCCAAGACCGAGGACTGAGAAAGGGTGAAAAAATAATTAAATGCTGGTAGCTTCTTAATATAGTGCTTAATGTAGTGCTAACTGTTTAACGAAATTAACTGTTTTAATAATCAAAGTTAAATAATATTATATTATTGATCATCATCATTTCAGCGTTAATCCTAATCGTATCTGAAGCTTTTTCAGCTTTGGAGTCTGGGGTCCGCTTTACTAGTCTAACTGCTCATTTGGCTAAGCTTCGATATTTTCCTTGAAGCGACTGCCGTCTGACGATATCGAAGTACTGCTGTTAGACCAATTCTTGGACATTTAAGGGCCAACACCGTAACGACTGCCATTAGATGTTCGTATGGCAACTGGGACCAACGGCTTAATGTGCTTTCCGAAGCACGACCAGACCAGTGCAAGTATTCATATTCACGCATACAAATATTTGAACTGCGCGGGGATCGAACCCGCGCCTTCTTGTGCAGCGGCGGCGTTAGTTACCGCTACGCCACGGAGGCTGTCAACATACGCCACGGAGACAGCATACCAAACCCTAAAATTTGTAAATGCTCGTTTAGGAGTTTCTGATTTAATTGAACACAATCAACCTTTTTATCGTTCCACTGCTGGGCACAGGTCTCCTCTCATACAGAGAGGGATTGAGCTTAATCAATAATCAACACGCTTGCTCAATGCGGGTTAGCGACTTCAGACTTAAGGTCCAGGTTTCCTCAAGATGTTTTCCTCCACCTTGTAATCAGTCATTGATGTCCAAGATATAAGTACTTAGAAAGGACATATAACTTAGAAATGATACATTGGTATACATTGGCCTGAACTAAAATGGAACCCAGACTTTCATTTGAGAGGCTGGTGTTTTAACTACTAGGCCACCATGACAATTTCATTTATAATTTTGTTTAATTTAGTTTAGTACTTATCTATTATGGTTTTCCTGTACGGGGCATAGTATCAGCCCTTTATTCCTCACTAGCTGCCGGCAGCGATTTGTTCGCGTAGAGTTATTTATTTGAACATGTTATGCTCCGCTCTTATTAGTAACAGCACGATGTTATATAGCCTAAAGCCTTCCTGGATTAATGAGCTATCCAACGCAAAAAGAATTTTTCAAATTGGATCAGTACTTCTTGAGATAAGCGCGTTCAAACAAACAAATAAACTCTTCAGCCTTATATATTAGTATAGATAATGCAATTCGGTACCAAGTATCTGAAATGACCACAAAGTACATATTTGGGATTCCTCATGAGAGTTTTACGTGCGTGTGGTCGTTGCTTCTCAAAAATTCGACCACAAGACGTTGTGGGTATACAAAATTGGCAGAATAACTTGTTACAGACATTTATTGATATTGCAATTATGTAGGTACTAGCTTTCCGCCCGCGGCTTCGCCCGCGTGGAGTTCCATTATATCGCGCTTTTTAGATTTCTCTCTGGAATATTAAATTTTTCCGGGATAAAAGGTAGCCTATGTTCTTTCTCAGGGTCTAAAGATTGTCTGTGCCAAATTTCATCAAAATCGGTTGAGAGGTTTATGCGGGAAAGCGTAACAGACAGACAGACAGATAGACAGATAGACAGACAGTTTATAGCGTTTAGCGGAGCGTTTATGTGCAGGGTAAGTCAAAATGCTAACATCTTAACAGATGGAATGTGGTGTCACCCAACATAGTCTCTATCTTGGGTGAAGGAAGTTTAAAAGTAACGGATAGCTGTGTTCCTTTTTTACATGATTTTAATTAGCTTCACTTGTATGTTTGCTTGCTTGTTTGTTTGTTTGTTTGTTTGTCCGTCTCTAACTCTTTGGACTACAAGTGAGCGGCTCATTACTGCAAACTGTTCCACCGTTTTCAATACGTTCGTTCGTTTTTTTTAAAGAATATCGAACTAAAAAGTTGAAAATAAATACAGTTTAAAAAACTAAAAAAACGTACTTTTAAAAAATATCAAACTAGAAAGTAAAAATAATTTAAAAAAGAAGCGTGAGGCGCTTAATATACAAAAATTATGGCACAAAGCGCCTCTCGCTTTTTTTAAAATTATTTTTTACTTTCTAGTTTGATATTTTTTAAAAGTACGTTTTTTTAGTTTTTTAAACTGTATTTATTTTTAAATTACTAAAAGTACTAACATTTCCAGCCCTTTACATTTTTGAAGTTGCCGTTTTTGTAAAGATGAATTTGCATCTTTTAACAAAATGTCAGAAAACAAAAGAGTTCCTATAAGAAAACAATATTTAAATATGTATGATGCGTCTTGGTAATCATAATACCGCCCATTGATAAAATATTAAACTAAGGTAGATATGTCACTAGCGCACTAAAAATGAAGCGTACAAAAGGAGGTAAGTCCTGTATCTCGCTTTAGTCACTCTCGATACACTCGTAAAAACAAATGACAAACACTAACAGCGCAAACGACAAACATTAGCCATCTTTTTCTTCTCTATGCTTTAGATTGCGCCCCATCTCACTCACACTGTACCAATGTATGCCGAATAAAAATATGCATGTGTGCTGCTGCTGTGTTCGGCACATTTTTTTTTTTTTGTCAGTTTGTTAGAATATATCGTATCTGTTTAATATTTTATCAATGATACCGCCCTATTAAAAGAAAAGTGTTGTATGTCATGGGCCCGACAATTTATAACAAAATACCCAATGAAATAAAAAATCGACAATCTCTCTTTCTCTCTCTCTCTTATCCATTCAATTGAAGAATTCATAAATGATGAGAATGTGTAATCCTGATTGAATTTTTATTGATATTTCATTTTATTTTTAATTCTGTTATTATTATTTTTTAATTATTTTATTTGTAATGTTATTTCACCTGACATGATATTTTTTGATGACATTTTCTTAATTATATTGACATTATTTTTGTATCTTATCTATTCATTTAAAATCTGTTTTGCATGCCTAATTTAAAGTAGTTATTAAAGGATCTTGTATAAATAAATAAATAACTGAACATTTTCATTGCGTACCTACTAACAATGTAAATAAAATTGTATTATTATTATTATAAGGACTGAAGGTATCGCTTAAAGCCAGAGACCCGACTCCCATTCACCCGCAGCCAGGAGGCGGGTACGCTCAGCAGTATTGTTGGACACTGGACGTATCAATAAGTTTATTCTGTACCACGAAGACATCGGGCTGAACCATGTCCGGGCAAGCCAATTTCCAAGCCATTACCGCATCAAACACCCTGTATACAATAACAATTTGAATCATTAATAAGCATATTGCTAATTCATTTCTCCGTATGTTCGAAAAATGTATCTACTCAACAACTTAAACAACGCAATGAATGTACGTACCTGAACTGTCAAAACGAAACCCATTGCTACTGATATATTGTGTCTGTATTTATTACGCTATTAAAATTAAATCTTTGGTTTGCCTTTTTGGTTTTCAAAACACACCTGCGTATCCCTCCAATTATAACAAGCATGATGTTATGTTAACCAATTAAGTAATTAAATACAACCTATCGCTATAAACAACCCTTAACCCTACCTACCCCCTACAAACAACGTCGTTAAGAGTCGCAATGGTTTAGTAATTAAATTACGTGTTTGCAGCCCGGCACCGTTCCTAGAACATTGTTAGAGGCGCTAATTTGAACACCATAATGCATTTTATGATGTTCAGGAAGAGTTACGAAAGTGGTAGAATGGGCGTTGCCAATCTAAATGGGCTAGCAGTGACCCGCGCGAATTTCAGTATAAGAGTATCTTCTTTTTTTATAATTTACTAGCTTTCCGCCCGCGGCTTCGCCCGCGTGGAGTTCAGTTTTATCGCGCTTTTTAGATTTCTCAGTGTTTCTCTACTATATTATGCATTTATTATACATACAAACCTTCCTTAAGAATCACTCTATCTATTAAAAAAAACCGCGTCAAAATCCGTTGCGTAGTTTTAAAGATCTAAGCATACATACGGACATACAGCGAAAGCGACTTTGTTTTATACTATGTATTGATAAACTAGTACTTGACCGCATTCCCGCCTGATGCCTTATGGTAAGCAGTGATGCAATCGTTGATGGTAAAGTGCGCTAGTTTATTAAGAGCCTATGCTCTTACCCACTCCACCACCACCATCGGTCCAGTCTAGCCTTGAAGACACTTAAATTGTAGTCCGATGGAAACACCGCCGCTGGTAAATTGTTCCAGTCCCTCGATGTACCTATGAGGTATAAAAGACGAGGCCAAACGCTTCGTCTGGATCGTATTGGTGTTAACAACGCAAGGGTGGAAAGTCGCAGTATGACGGGTCGTCCGATGGTGGAACGGAGGTGGGGGAATTGAATCATGCAATTCGCTTGCACACTCACTAGAATGCATCCTATAGAAAACCGAAAGGCTGGCTACTCTACGCCTGTGGTCCAGGCTTTGGAGACCGTTTCGAGTTAAATCTGGGTCGCCAATCAGCCTCTTCGTACGCCTCTCCACTGAATCCAAAGTAACTAGGTGGCATTTCGCAGCACCAGCCCAAATGTGGCTGCAGTTTCCACACACGAGCGGACCTGTGCTTTGTGCAACGTTAGAAGCTGCTTTGGTGTAAAGTACCGCCGGACCTTTGCGATGACGCTAAGTTTTCTGGCAGCCACCATGGCCTTGGACTCAATGAACCGCCCAAAGTTTTGGTTCGAGGAAATCTCAATTCCCAAAAACTGAAGGCGGTCGGAGATTAGACACAGTACTTAAAAGACACATTCAAACATGATGGCATTTTGGAGAGCGTGGACAACCGGTGTAATCGGACAACCTGTCTTACGGCGAATCTTACCCTTATGCTGTTGACACCACTACGACCCGGATGATGCGTTTCGCCTCCTCTTTTATACCGCTTTTAAAGCGACGGTCTTTCCATCTGATTACAATTTAAGTGTCTTCATGGCTAGCGTGAATAGGCTCTTAATATACTAGCGCGTTTTACCGACGATCAACGACTGGATCACTGCTTAAATTCAAGCTCAAGCGGGATTGCGGTCAAGCTCTACTTTATAATATGTAAAAAAATCCCTTAACTTACTACAGCCGGTCACCATTATCAACCGAATGCCATCAAAACTGGCATTTCTAGGGAAACAAGAAATTCGCGTTATGATGTTATCATAATAACAGTTTTGTGTGTATCATGCCGCCGGCTCAAGATTATAATCTGGTGGTTTAATAACACCCACAGAAAACGACGGACATTTTTGTAAGTCTGTTAAATTATGTAGATAGCTAGGTACTTCTTAATTTTATTGGTGGTATAGTGGTCACGTGATGCCGTATACAGCGACGCCTAAGGGAAGCTTTTTTACAGTCTCCCCAGGGATGTGCCTTATAGGCGTTGCGTAGGGGCAGTTCCGGTATTGGTCTTTTAATAGAAAGTGGGACTACCCCTATGTGCGGATGGTGATTACTGGGGTGGTTTTAGTGTGGTTAGAATCCCACACTCCCCGACCTTGATGCCCAGAAGTTGGGTGCCTTTTGAAGGATACGTCCCGAAAAAAAGGGGTTTCTTACTTAGTGTTGTGATTCCGTATCCAAAGGGGTAAAATGGGGTCGTGTTTTTTTATTCTACTCCTTACACTCCACTGACTGCCTCCGTGGCGTAGCGGTAGCGAACGCGGCCGCTGCGCAAGGAGGCACGGGTTCGATCGACGCGCAGTGCAAATATTTGTATGCATGAATGTGAATGAATATTTACACTGGTCTGGTCGTGTCTTGGAAAGCACATTAAGCCGTTGGTCCCGGTTGTCATACGGACATCTAATGGCAGTCGTTACGGGTTGTTGAAGCCCTCAAAAGTCCAACAATTGGTCTAACTGCAATGTTTTGATATCGCCTTCCGGTTGTGGAGGTCAGCACGCAGTTGCTTCACGGAAAATATCGAAGTTTAGCCAAACGAGCAGTTAGACTGGTAAAGCGGACCCCAGGCTAAAGCTGAAAACGCTTCGAATGCAACTGGGATTAACGCTGAGATGATGATGATTTGCCTACACCAACGCCTAGCTCCATAAAGAATACAAGTAAACAAACCAATTTAGGGTTATCACAACTCACGTTTTACAAATCTCCTGTTATTTACATGATTATCGACTTTTACATGCTAACTATTTATTAACAATCCCTACTGCAGCATATTTTAATAGATTCACTAAAATAACATGCATAACAACTTCGTATTTCGTAAAACCATTAAAAACTCGACATTAATTTTACGTGATAGCCCTACAAAAAAAGAAAGATGGATGAAATCCAGGTATTAAACACATTTTGTGGAATTTAACCAATGAATAAAGTTGAGGCATTTGTCAATACAATTTTGCATTTGTCAATACAATTTTGCGTATTTTAATTTTTAATTACTTTCAAATCAACTGCATAATACATTGATTGTAATACTTTCAAGTATGTATTAAGTATAATATATATGCATCAAAAAATTTAACCTATTAGGAAGTTAGCTTACATGTGTGTCATATTTCATTCAAATCCGTTAAGCGTTCTATGGAAATCATATTACACATTAGTAGGAAGTAGGAATACTACTTTTATGAAAATCGTCTATGTAGAAAAGGTTGTTAACATCTGTCTTTTAGGCGTAAACTGCTCGTTGCCTAGCAACGGTGTGTTTACCTCTATTCTTTATCGAATTTGGCCCAAGTATAGTTTAGTGATAACCCCACTGAGTGTGTATCCGTTACCAGACTGTATCTAATACCTCATGATAGATAGACAGTAGATGTTGAGTTGTTACCAAAACAGAATAAATATTTAATTAAACAAATATTTAAATTTATATTTTTTTTTTATTTAAGTTTATTTAGCGGCTGCCAGCGACTTCGTTTGCGTGTGCGTGTGTTATGCTCCGCTCCTATTGGTCGCAGCGTGATGTTATATAGCCCAAAGGCTTTTTGGGTTAATGGGCTATCCAACGCAAAATTATATTTTTTAAATAAGACCAGTTCCTGAGATTAGCACGTTCAAACAAACAAACTCTTCAATTTTTTTCGCTTTTTATATTAGTATATTTGTAGAGATGCGATTAAAAAACCCGTCCATTATCATTTGATATCATTCAAAGTCATTGTGCCCTTGGTATGTATTGTATATACCCTACATATACATATATATTTACCCTCTGTTACATATTGTATAAGTACTAGCTGTGCCCGCGGTTTTACCCTTATAAAATTTGATCTTGTCACAATCAAATTGAGTAGTATTTTGAAGAAAATCATTTCTACTACCGGTTTTTAAAATAATAGCAATAAGTTAATGACATTCTGTCACCATTCCATTACAAGACGACTAACCAACAATTGATCGATCATTATGAATTTAGTAGATTACCAATTTTTACTACAATGACAATGGAATCGTGTTGGAATGACAAATTTATAAAAATATGAGACTATGGGCCCAGGCCCTGGTCGAAGGCGCATTTTGTTCCACGCTTAAAGAGATATCAGCACATCGTGACGGAGTCCACAAATACCTATGCCTGCTAGAGCTGCGGGATGTTTGAAGGAGATACCGTGGTCCTGGCCTACAGGCAAGTGAAGTAACACGGGTGGGTTTTAGTCAGTAAAGGTCTGACACGGTCTTTCGCTCCCAGAGCGGGAGGGGTCATTGATGATTCCCCATTCTGTAAAAAAAAAGAAAAAAGCGCAAACCAGCAAGACATATACTTTTGTTGGTGGGTAGTAAGGGATTATTTATTTATTCAATAAGTACCCACGTAATGCCGATTATTACAGTATCGATTAAAAACAAAAATAAATTTATACGGACATATCACACAGATTGAGCTAGCCCCAAAGTAAGTTCGGGACTTGTGTTATGGGATACTAACTCAATGATACTATATTTATAATAGATATATATATATATATATAAATAAACATTCAAGACCCAGGCCAATCAGGAAATGATCGTTTTCCATCACGGCCTGGCCGGGATTCGAACCCGGGGCCCCCACGTCGCATGCAGGCGTCTTGACCACTGCGACAATAGGTAAATTAAATAAGTCAACAGACTATTCTAACCGCACCTCGCTCTGTGGTCGCAACATTTGGCGCGGCGCATCGCCTTCGGTAAATATTTACATGTGACTCACAGACCGGAGCCGCTAAAATGCTGCCTTGCAATGAAAGGTATTTTTTTAAACGTTGCCCCGCGCTAGGAATTACTTCTGTATCGTTGGTGCGTTTTACAAACAACCAGACCAGGAACAACTTGTACCTATGTTGTAGAAATGTTTGTTCCGTACGAGATTCGAATCCGCGACACGCAGCACAGTAGTCAATTGCCTAACCACAGCGCCAACCGTTGCCGTCATGCTGAGAAAAGGCTAAAGCGTTCTACAGACCAAAGCCCGGCGGCATATGTCGGCAACATTTTGCAGGCGGGCTAGGTTGGCGGCTTCAGCCATTGCAAATCAGAAACGTAGATATACTTATACAATATGTAAAGAAAACTCTGTCCGATCCGTGAAGGTATTGTTAGGTATCAATAACTGATTCTACTAATGCCGACAAAGCGTGGCTAAACTTTAAAAAAAATATCCCTAAAAATATTAATATTACTTCGAAAAAGGAACTAACTTGAATGGCAAATTATGCGCGGGCGATGGGGGAAGAGCACTCGGTCAAGCAAAATGCTGCCAGTATTGTACATTCATTCATACAAGGTATCTACCATTAATACCGTCGAAAATTGTGTTGTCACTTTTTAAAAATTTACCAAATATTGGCTTACCCAATATTTGGTAATATAGAGTTAATTCGCGGAAAAAAAGATTATTAAAAAATAATTAGTATTGTTATTATGATGATTATGTGAAGTGTCAAATTTTAATTGGTCATATGAATACCTAACCTTTATTATCCTTATCGGTCGGACGAGGTTTTCTTTACATATTGTATATTTACTCGTCACTACAGGTCAGATGTCGCCGGGTAACTGAGCGCTTGCGTACGTTAGCTACCGGCAAGCCGCCGACGTGTCGGCGGGCGACTCGCGAAGGTGCTTCTTTTAACATAAGCCGGTGTGTAAGGTGTCGGTGGGTCGGCGGCTTTGGTATATAGTGCGTTTATTAATTAAGTAATAAATTTCATAATATTGTCAGATTGTGGGCTGACGAGACAGTTGCGCATGTATTCTTCGAGTGTACAGGCGTTACCCAAATTAGAAACTAAACCATAGAAGCACCAAGATCTTACACAGATGTTCTCAACAGCCTAGCACAATGGTCCACTGGAGGGACTGAGTTCGGAAACCAAACCAGTAACATAGAACATAATATTGTCACACATTGCACTTGCATTGCAATTGGTCGTGGTGGCCTATTGGTTAAAACACCAGCCTCTCAAGTATGAATGCGCGGGTTCGATTCCAGGTCAGGCAAGTACCAATGTAACTTTTCTAAAGTTATATGTACTTTCTAAGTATAACTTGGACACCAATGACTGAAGGTGAAGGAAAACATCTTGAGGAAACCTGGACTTTAAGTCTGAAATCGCCAACCCGCATTGAGCAAGCGTGGTGATTACGCTCAATCCTTCTCTGTATGAGAGGAGACCTGTGCCCAGCAGTGGGACGATAAAAAGTTTGATAATGATGATGATGATTGAACAATTTGTTCAAACTGCGCCATCTTAGGCACCCCGGAGAAGAAAGGCGGTGCGCACGTTGGCTAGATAATTGAAATGTTATTGATTGATCAGTTACTGGTCAGAACACTGCTTTTATACCCTAACTAGCTTTTGCCCAGAACTTCATAATAACATCACATAATCAGTTTATGTCATTATCAGTTTTTTCGTCGCCCATACCCCAATGTTTGAAGACTAAAATCTTCAACCAGTGCGTCCCACCCGTCTGACTCACAGAGCCGAGACGTGGACACTAACGGTCAGACTAGTCCATAAGTTTAAAGTCGCTCAGCGAGCTATGGAGCGGGCTATGTTGGCCGTCTCTCTGAAGGACCGCATCAGAAATGAGGTGATCCGACAGAGGACCAGAGTCATCGATATAGCTGAGAGGATTAGCAAGCTGAAGTGGCAATGGGCTGGTCACATATGCCGCAGGACCGACAACCGATGGGGTAAACGAGTCCTCGAGTGGAGACCGCGTCTCGGCAAACGTAGCGTAGGACGCCCTTGGGCGAGATGGAGCGAAAACATCAAAAAGGTGGCTGGTAGTGGCTGGCGGAGAACTGCTCAGGATCGAGCTTGTTGGCGTGCCATGAAGGAGACCTATGTCCAGCAGTGGACGAGTAGAGGCTGATGATGATGATGATGATGAATCAGTTTATAATGTTCCCATTCCTGGGACACGGGCCTCCTCTCAGTGAGAGGGTCCAGTACTGGTTGGTAGATGTCACATGTTTCCTCTCGATGTTTACCTTCACCGTTTTGAGAGCAGTGGTGATGAAATAATTTACACAAGGTAAAGCGCCTGACGGGATACGAACCTACAATCACGACTTCATCTATCCATACTAATATTATAAATGCGAAAGTAACTCTGTCTGTCTGTCTGTTACGCTTTCCCGTATAAACCTCTCAATCGATTTTGGTGAAATTTGGCACAGACAATCTTTAGACTCTGAGAAAGGACATAGGCTACTTTTTATCCCAGAAAATTTGATATTCCCGAGGGAAATCTAAAAAGCGCGTTATAACCGAATTCCACGCGGACGAAGCCGCGGGCGGAAAGCTAGTGCTGATATATAAAGCTGAAGAGTTTGTTGTTTTGTTTGTTTGAACGCGCTAATCTCAGGAACAACTGGTCTGATTTGAAAAATTCTTTTTGCGTTGGATAGCCCCTTAATTCAGGAAGGCTTTAGGGTATGTAACATCACGCTGCGACCAATAGGAGCAGTGCATATCAAAACCTACGCGGGTGAAACCGCAGGGCGCAGCTAGTTAGTAATATAATTACAATCTATTTTATAACTAAAATATATGTCAAAGTATATGAAATCAACATTATTAGCGTTAATAGGCGAGACACGATGGGCGGTCTATGGAGGCTGGAATTATATCATTGCAATTCAATATTAGATACTGATCAAAATGTATAAATTAATTTGGTTTAGACAGTTTTTTTGATAGTTCCGTCTAAAGTTCTGTTTTTAAGAGAAATTATTCTATATTTTGTACTAGCTTTCCACCCGCGGCTTCGCCCGCGTGGAATTCGGTTATATCGCGCTTTTTAGGTTTCCCTCGGGAATATCATTTTTTTTAAATAAAAGGTAGCCCATGTCGTTCCTCAGGGTCTACAGATTGTCTGTGCCAAATTTCATCAAAATCGGTTGAGAGGTTTAAGCGGGTAATCGTAACAGACAGACAGAGTTACTTTCGCATTTATAATATTAGTATGGATTATTATATACTAGTGCTTGACCGCAATTCTGCCTGATGGTATGCAGAGATGCAATCGTTGATGGTAAATCGCGCTAGTTTATTAAGAGCCTATTCACTCGAAAAAACTGAGTGAATAGGAAGGAAGACGGCAGTTGAGCAAGGTGATGCAATGTTAAACCCAACAACACAACCAACGATGCTGCGCCGAGAGAGGGAGATTTACCTGGAGACCATCCAAGACCAAACTCCCGACAGAACACCATCATCAGAACGGCACACATCGCAACACAAGTACACAACTACTCAGACCCGTCCTCCGTACGGCTTCACCACATCAGGCCGGAACACGACGAATCGTTTGGCCGAAAGACTTTGTCTGGTGGGTGGTAACTTCAGCCGGTCTGAGCAGTTGTGTTGCCATGTGTGCCGGGTATGATCCGTCAAATGTTGTGCCGGGAGTTTGGTCGTGGAGGGTCTCCACATCAATCTCCCTCTAGCACAGCATCGTTTGGTCGTGTTGGTCTTGGGTTTAACATTGCATCACTTCGCTCAACTGCCGTCATCCTTCCTACTCCTAAGTTTTTTAAGTGAATAGGCTTAAACTAGTGCGCTTTACCATCAACGATTGCATCACTGCTTACCATCAGGCGGGACTACAGTCAAGCACAAGTTTATAATTATAAAAAAAAATGAGAGCCGCTGAGGATCACATGCGATTGGAGAAGTCTGCGACCAGCCGATCAGTCCCGTAAAACTATCACCATGAAATATTTGGAGTGAGCATAGAATGAGCTGTCAATATGGTCAGTCCCCAGTATTAGTTCTTCTTCTTCTTCAGCCTATAGATGTCCACTGCTGGACAAACGCCTCCCCCAAGGCTTTCCACGCTGACCGGTCAAGTGCTACCCGCATCCATCGGCCTTCCGCGACCTTCACCAGGTCATCGGTCCACCTTGTTGGGGGGCTCCCTACGCTGCGTCTTCCAGTAGTCTTCCTTACTGCCCCATCGGCCATCGGTTCTACGAGCAATGTGCCCTGCCCACTGCCACTTAAGTTTAGCGACTCGCAGAGCTATGTCGGTGACTTTGGTTCTTCTGCGGATCTCCTCATTTCTGATTCGATCACGCAGAGAAACTCCGAGCATTAGTTAGAATGACAGTATTGCTAGGGACAAAATCAGACTGCAGACTGACGCTCATGATGCTATCTGAAGATGATTTCAGCCTCTCCTATAGAGAAATAATATTCAAATAATCTTTATAAGGAATTATGTATCCCGTAGCTGCTCTTATTCAGTCTATAGAGGTCCACTGCTGGACAATGACCTCCCCTAAGACTTCCCACAATGACCGGTCTTGTGCTGCCCGCATCCCCGACCTTCACCAGGTCATCGGTTCACCTTGTTGGGGACCTCCCTACGCTGCATCTTCCGGTACGTGACCGCCACTCCAGAACCATCGGCCTTCGGTTCTATGAGCAATGTGCCCCGCCCACTGGAGAAGGTTGGAAAGAGCTATGCTCGGAGTTTCTTTGCGCGATCGAATCAGAAATGAGGAGATCCGCAGAAGAACCAAAGTCACTTAATTTTAACGATTCGAGGAGCTATGTTGGTGACTTTGCCTCTCATATAGACAAATAATATTCAAATAATCTTTATGAGGAATGATATACCCAGCGGTATATAATACAAAATATTTGCAAGTCAGCATTTTGGTTGGCCACCCATGCTGACTGGCATATAATGTTGCCATAAAAGCTTTTCCTTATGAGCTCTTCTAACAAGAAGTGAATGAAAGCAATATTTACGGACCAGAGACTAAGCTTTTGAGAACCGTTGATAACTAAAGATATAGAAATTGACGACATGTTGGAGCAGTGGCTGAGTGATGGACCGCTGCTCTGTGTGTCGCAAGTTCGGTCGCAGTTGTTCCGGGTCTGGCTGTTCTGTGTGTGTGTTTAAATATTTATAAACACACCCACCATTCAGGAGTAATTCCTAGTATGCGAAACGATAAATTAAAAAAAAGACACTCTTTAGTGAGTAGGATGCTATAGGATTCTACAGGATGCATTTTGGGGAGTGTGCGAGGGAATTGCATGATTTAATTCCCCCATCTCCGTTCCACCATCGGACGACCCGTCGTACGGCGAGTTTCCACCCTTACGTTGTTGACACTGTTGTAACATCACTATTTAGTAAGATGTACTGAAGTCACATCACTATATGCATGTCGGCTTCATTCTCTTTGTTGCTGTGCATAGCAAACGATTGATTCTCTTTGTAACTGTGTGGGCGACAACTTGTACTTCTGAATATAGTAAACGATATTATAAAATGATCATAAGTCTTTAATTCAATCATATAAGAACATAACAAACACCACTGCTATCCGGACGACGCCTTTCGCTCCTCCTTTATACCGCGTACATCGAGGGACTGGAAGAATTTGTCAGCGGCGGTGTTTCCGTCGGACTACAATTTGAGTGTCTTCAAGGCTAGAGTGAATAGGCTCTTAATAAACTTGTGCGCTTTACCATCAACGATTGCGTCACTGCTTACCATCAGGCGGGATTGCGGTCAAGCGCTAGTTTATAATTTATGAAAAAAAAGGTGCACCAAAAATAGAGATGGCAAGAAAGTACACTCTTTATTATATACACCATATAAATTAAAGAATATAGATACAAAGGTTTTACAAAGGGCGACGTAACGGGCGGTCTTATCGCGATCTTTTACAAACAACCTTCGATCTTTTACAGATCAGTACTAGTAGACTTTGTATCAGTTAACGAAAACGGTTCGGAGGAGATTTCGAATGAGCATGTTGGTCCTTTTCTGGTGAATATGGGCGCAAATTCCATCTTTATGTGCGATAATGTGCGACCATATAGTGCACATTTGGTCACCGCGTATATTAAAGACGTCGATATCACCACATGGAATGCTTTATGGGATAAGCTCAGGTGATGCGTTAAACAAAGCTCTCCAGAGTGTTGTGTTGTGTGTTGTGTTGTCATCAACTTTTTTATCGTCCCACTGCTGGGCACAGGCCTCCTCTCATACAGAGAAGGATTGAGCGTAATCACCACGCTTGCTCAATGCGGGTTGGCGATTTCAGACTCAAAGTCCAGAGATTTCCTCAAGATGTTTTCCTTCACCTTCTAATCAGTCATTGGTGTCCAAGATATACTTAGAAAGTATGTTAAAGGAATACGTGTACCTTATTAAGTTTACAAAGAGGTTATGTAGGTATTTTATTTTATGTATAAGTCAGTCATCTAGAACATACTATAGTTTTCGGATTATTGTTGTGTATTTAAGAAACTATCACTATATGCGACCCGGAATTTTTGCGGCCCAGTGTCATCATCGTATCAGCGTTAATCCCAGTCGCACCCGTAGCTTTTTCAGCTTTGGAGTCTGGGGTCTGCTTTACCAGTCTAACTGCTGATTGTGGCTAAACTTTGATATTTTCCGTAAAGCGACTGCCGTCTGACCTCCACAACCCGAAGGCGACATCGAAGCATTGCAGTTAGACCAATTGTTGGACTTTTGAGGGCTCCAACAACCCGTAACGACTGCCACTAGTTGTTCGTATGGCAACCGGGACCAACGGCTTAACGTGCTTTCTGAGGCACGATCAGACCAGTGCAATTTTTTTTTTATGAGTTATAAACTAGCGCTTGACTGCAATCCCACCTGACGGTAAGCAGTGATGCGATCATTGATAGTAAAGCGCGCTAGTATATTAAGAGCCTATTCACTCTAGCCTTGAAGACATTCAAATTGTAATGTGACGGAAACACCGTCGCTGGCAAATTGTTCCAGTCCCTCGATGTACGCGGTATAAAAGAGGAAGCGAAACGCTTCGTCCGGGTTGCAGTGGTGTCAACAACTTAAGGGTGGAAACTCGCCGTACGACGGGTCGTCCGATGGTGGAACGGAGATGGGGGAATTAAATCATGCAATTCCCTTGCACACTCACCAGAATGCAACCTATAGAAGACCGAAAGGCTGGCTACTCTACGCCTGTGCTCCAGGCTTTGGAGACCGTAATATTTGCACTGCGCGGGGATCGAAACCGCGCCTCCTTGCGCAGCGGCCGCGTTCGCTGCCGCTACGCCACCGAGGCTGTCAAAGCTTTTGCGGCCCAGTGTATTATTATTATATTTTACAGGTAGCTTGCACAACAAACTGAACACATAATAATAACTATCCTACAAGTTATGACGGATCCCAAAAATATCACAAAGCTCTATATCAAAACATAATTAACATAAGTCTGAGCAATGATAATAAATTCATTAAATTATTCAAAGTATGACAAAGTGATAAACACACGTGTCGAGTTATCGGCGAATTATTCAATAGATTTATATAAATAACGTGATTTGTACGGTAAGAGGATTTTAATCAGTCTCTTATGACAAGTCGTTTGTAATGGATGGTCTTCTTCAGCAAATCTACACACTAGGCATCGGCTCAAGCAGACGTTCAATGTGCTGCTGGAGTTTCAACCCTCGATTCAGAGCCGAACGTTGAAAATTCAAGAGCGGTGTTTTGTTTCGGCATTCCTTCAATTAAATAGTGAACCTGCACCTTAATTGCTGCGTAACACACTCCATCATCATCATCTCAGCGTTAATCCCAGTCGCATACGAAGCTTTTTCAGCATTGGAGTTTGGGGTCTGCTTTACCAATCTAACTACTGATTTTGGCTAAACTTCGATATTTTCAGTGAAGCGACTGTCGTCCGACCTCCACAACCCGAAGGCGATATGGAAGCATTGCATCAAGAGTTCTAGACCAATTGCTGGACTTTTGAAGGTTCCAACAACCCGTAACAACTGCCATTAGATGTTCGCATGGCAAACGGGACCAACGGCTTAACGTACTTTCCGAGGCACGACCAGACCAGTACAAATATTCATATTCATGCATACAAATGTTTGCTCTACACGGAGATCGAACCCGCACCTCCTTACGCCGCGATCGCTACCGCTACACCACGGAGGCTGTCACACACTAATAATATCAATTGGAATAATTTTGAAGCAAAACACTAATGGCTTTCAATTTGATGGTTCAACTATATTCATTGCGTTATTTTCGTTGTTGAGCAGATAAATTTTTCGAACATATGAGGCAATGGATTAAATATGCTTCAAAATTATTCAAATTGATAATACCATCATCATCATCATCAACCTTTTCATCATCCCACTGCTGGGTACAGGTCTCCTCTCATACAGAGAAGTATTGAGCCGATTGAGCGTAATCACCACGCTTGCTCAATGCGGGTTGGCGATTTCAAACTTAAAGTCCAGGTTTCCTCAAGATGTTTTCCTTCACCTTCAGTCATTGGTGTCCATACTTAGAAAGTACATATAACTTTAGAAAAGTTACATTGGTACTTGCCTGACCTGGAATCAAACCCGCGCACTCATACTTGAGAGGCTGGTGTTTTAACCACTAGGCCACCACGACTATAATATCATGCTGCTCCCTAATTGTGTGTTACGTAATTAGGGTGCAGCATGATAGCTATGGAGGCTAAAAATCATTTGGTCCTTTAGTAAAATCTTCACCCATCAAAGATATTATAAGTAATGCACGACATAAGCTTAGTTCTTTTTTTGTTATTTCGTCGAAGGACAAGTTTCTGGTTGAAATTATTTGACACGGTAAGCTGTAAATAAGGATTAATAATAACGTACGGTCGGGCCACTAAGACAGCGAGTTTAGCCAGTAGATTTACAAGACTACAAGACCTTAGGTTAAAATTTCATTCGCGACGAAAATAATGCTTTGCCTCGTCTTTTTTACCGCGTATAAGAGATTTTATGACTTGGGTAATACATATACCTATATATAAAATTATAAGTATGTGTAAATATGTACAGGAATGTAATGGCCTAACATCTAAGGTCTAATTTCTCAAAGCAAAGCTTATTTATTATAAGCTTTGCACATCAGGATAGTTACTAGCTAGTTATTTAGTGTGTGAATGTTTATACGAATATATCTTGTAGGGAAATAGGGTTTTATAAAGTAAAGCACGGACAGACAAGACTAGATATTTTATTTCAATTTAGACTTGTCACAAATTTATAAAGTAAGGTAGTTGTCCGTTCGCAAAACTAGGTCATTCAAGGAGAAGAACTGGACAAGAAACTCCTTGGAAACATGACAACATATCTATCAATATGTTTCATTCTTTGTCAATGTTATCTTTAAAATACACTAACTTCTAACTCTTGGACAGCAGTCCAAGAGTACTTAGAAGTATAGCAACATAATACCATTAGCCAGGAAAGTATTCCCAACCTAAATAACACACAACATACATTATAGTCATAAATCTATAACAATGTCTAATGACTATTTACTTACAGCAATGAACCAGTACTTTGGGGCAGTTCCTTCAGATATATTATTCACTTATCCTTATCAGTTAGTACTTTAAGAATTCTCGACTCAGACTGTCCAGAGCCGGCTACATCTTGGCCTTATATAACCCTCTAACATACCGCTCTTTTAGACCAATCACAAACGAGTATCGTGTGTGGGTAAAATTACTTCAGATATACGAGATTATAAACAAATGTTATGTTTTAGAATCGTTTTGAAACATATTAGCATCACTAAGCAATATATTAAATGTTTACTATAGTCCTTGAAATATATTAATTTTAACAACATTATAATGTAAACAAATAACTCGCCATCTTTGAACCAATCAGCAAAGAGCATCACATCTTACTAAAATAACTTTTAGCATAGCTATGAAGAACCCTTGAAAATATAATTAAACTGTTTTAAATATTATTAAAGTATTATTACAATTAATTACTTGTTCTTTTATAAGCTGTATATAAAGCTAGATAAAATACTGACATCCTCAGAGTTCAGAGAATCATTCTAAAGTAAGTAATTTCTTATTTGAATTACAATATAAAATCATAACAAACATTTTAGGTATCATTAATTGTTATATTAACATTTATAACAATATTAACATAAATAATTGTGTGATTTGATTTAAGTTAGCAGTGAACCATAGATTCGTTCGGAAACGATTTCAGTTAGCAGTGAACCATAGATTCGTTCGGAAACATAAGTCAATCCCTACGTTTAGGAATCACAATATAGTCTCAATGATAATTGTTTACATAAAAATTGTAACATCAATTTATGAAATCTCTTATGAAAATGTTAAATAAAGTTACTTTTATTTTGCTTCATAAACTTGTTTCCAACCTATTAATGTTGGTAAAATAATATTGTTGAATGGAACGTAACCGTACATCTGTCAATAACATCTGTCATCTCATAGACTGACATTGATTTGTTTTGTTTAAGATTGTGTTTTATAGTGTGTTATCTTTATAAAAACATGAATAATCTAACACGGCCATGCTGAATGGTACTTTGCTCTCAAAGTACACATGAAATAATTTGGCCATACAGATATTTACATGACAGTGCAATGAGAATCAGATGGTGTTAACATACAATCATATCCTTATTTTGTAAAACTCTGTGACCACTTGCGATTTTATTTATTATATTAACAATACAAAGTTTTATCTTATGTAACAACTTGCATCAAATATAGTCACAGTCTCAAATTATCTTTGTGACCACTTGCGATTTTATTTATTATATTAACAATACAAAGTTTTATCTTGTGTAACAACTTGCATCAAATATATTCACAGTCTCAAATTATCTTTGTGACCACTTGCAATTTTATTTATTATATTAACAACACAAAGTTTTATCTTATGTAACAACTTGCATCAAATATATGCACAGTCTCAAATTCTTAAGCTCTATATAAGCACTAGAATTTACATCAAGTAATGCTAAGTTTTATCTATGTAACAACTTGCATCATATTATATCTTATCCTCAGTCTCAATTCTTTGAGCACTAGGATCTAAAATTTTATTCTTAGTATCTATCCTATGTACTAGAATTTACATCAAGTAATGCTAAGTTTTATCTTTGTAACAACTTGCATCATATTATATCTTATCCTCAGTCTCAACTCTGAGCACTAGGATCTAACATTTTATTCTTAGTATCCTCTGTACTAGAATTTACATCAAGTAATGCTAAGTTTTATCTTTGTAACAACTTGCATCATATTATATCTTATCCTCAGTCTCAACTCTGAGCACTAGGATTTAACATTTTATTCTTAGTATCCTCTGTACTAGAATTTACATCAAGTAATGCTAAGTTTTATCTTTGTAACAACTTGCATTATATTATATCTTATCCTCAGTCTCAACTCTGAGCACTAGGATCTAAAATTTTATTCTTAGTATCCTCTGTACTAGAATTTACATCAAGTAATGCCAAGTTTTATCTTTGTAACAACTTGCATCACATATCTTATCCTCAGTCTCAACACTTTGAGCACTAAGATCTAAAATTTTATTCTTAGTATCCTATGTACTAGAATTTACATTACATTTTTATTAAATTAGCTTTGTCTATGCAAGTACTGAAATCAAGTATTAGGCTAAAGAAAAGCTTATAAATTTAATTTTTGTTATTAAAATAATCATCTAACACGGTACTGACAAACTTTTAATTTAAAAGTAAAACTATAATCAAGAAGTCAATTAAATGGTTTGCTCTAAATGACTTTCAACAGAAACGTTCTGATTTGAACGTTATGAACCCACTCGCCTTTATGTCTCTAAGATTTCCAATTCCTTTCGAGGCCAAATATATTCATATTATTCATTTCTATTCATTTATTATTTTCATATCAAATTGTTTTCTAAAATGATAATCTCATAGGGTATAGGCATATTCTCATATCCCTTAAAATTTATCACTTAATTTATCATGACGTCTATGGTCCTTGTTAATAAAAACGGTGGGTGTCTCTTATATTATAGATTATGTTTTTACTTCTAGTGAAATCATAAGTTTCTTAAATATTTCAGCAGCTTGATTTAGTCTTTGCATAGCCAAGTCACTTTCTGCCTGAACATCAATATGTTTAGTATTATTAGTATCAATAATCATTTAATAGAGCCTGTATGCAAGGTATATTTGTATCACGTCTTATTAACAACGCAGCAAGAGGGTGATTGCTGGACCTTCCATAGACCTTTCGGCCAGTCTGACTTATTAGGACATTCTGCAGTTAGCATGTGTATTATGGTTACTAGCTATCCGCCCGCGGCTTCGCCCGCGTGGAGTTCGGTTATATCGCGCTTTTTAGATTTCCCTCGGGAACATCAAATTTTTCCGGGATGAAAGGTAGCCTATGTTCTTTCTCAGGGTCTAAAGATTGTCTGTGCCAAATTTCATCAAAATCGGTTGAGAGGTTTAAGCGGGAAAGCGTAACAGACAGACAGACAGACAGACAGACAGATAGACAGACAGACAGACAGAGTTACTTTCGCATTTATAATATTAGTATGGATAACATATCTCTCTACTTGTAAATTAGCTTTATGGGTAACTATAGCTATCATATGATGATTAACTTGCCATTAATCGAATTTTGTTTGTGTTGAAATTAGTTCCTCTATCAATATATTTTACGTACTATATCTACCACTACCCTTGTTTTAGACCTGAATGTGATTTACTTTTTGTACATACTAAGCAATGATTTATATATATTTTTATGAATTTACCCTTTCCTGGAAATTTTCAATGCTTTGTTATATCCTACATGACAGTTTTCATCATGATAAAGCCGTAAAATACAGAAGTATACTGCCTTTAGGAAGGTAAATGATTGGGTCAGCAGAAAAGTTCAGCTTTATAAAGTAAATAATTTTTTTTTTTTTCTAAAGTATTTTGATATATCAGCAGATTGAACTTTTTCTATTGAGTATTGTTATAGATTTAGTAGTATAGTAATATGTATAGTTTCAGAATCTTTATGTTGAGCTGATTCAAAACAAGATTTTTGAGAAAGAATATTTACCGAAAGAGGAGGAGGGTTTTCATAATCCGCATGACTAATTATATTTTCCCTTTTTTTATAATTTCTAAGCTGAAATCTTGCAATTAATTCCACAACTAAGCGACTCTACGTTTTACGTGTCACTTAGTAGCGGTGGACTTGGTAAATTAACAATCAGTTATTACGATTAGGTTAAGTTATTTTTAACTTTTTTTTTTTTCAAGGAGATAAACACGAAAATGATTCAAAGCATTGTATATGGCAAGAGTCTCTACTTTATATTTTCAATTCTAGAACCAAGAAGTTATAATGTCTTTGCTCTTTTCTCTTATAATTTGATGATTTATAATCTGGTCCCTTGTTAGTTTACTGCCAGTTAATACTGTAATATCTTTACACCAGGGAATTGATTATTATCGTTGACAAACACTGTTTTAAACGGATACTTGAATCCGTTTAGAGATTTCCACCAGTATTTAATAATGCTTTTACAGAGATCAGCTTTGTAACATTTTTTGTTTATAAATTGCTTATGCCAGCCAGCTGTTGACAATGTTATGCTCCTTTTGACACAACATACAATACAAGCAACTTTTAAGAATATCGGTATGTTTCAGGTTTACTATCTTTAGCTTTAAGGTAGAAACAATTATTATTAATTCTCCCTCTTTGCAGCAGTTTTCTTTGTGGCTATAATTATTTATAGATAATAACTTGGTGTCTTACTATCATTATGCGACGAAGGTTTGTTCTGCTCAAAAGGGTCCTTTTTACAGTTGTCGGTCCAGATTGAAAGCGAAACTATTAATGCTGTAGTACAGGTCAATTTACCATTTGTCGTTGCAGTTTTAATACTAAATTCGTTAATACCCCCGCATTCAAGCTCAATTAACTATTGTTCAGTTGTATAGCCTATGTAACAAGTATATTATAGTCTTAGTTATTCTCTTGCGTATTCACAATAGTAGTTTAGTCAAATCAATCAAGTATCGAATGAAGTCTATTCAATATCGGCAGTCTGTTACTTCGTCTTATCTAACTTATACATAAGAAGTTCTGTAAGGTTCATTTGTGAATTTAATTATTAAGAGACAGTTGAACTTTATATACATTTTTTTTTCAAAATATTTTTTTTTTTACTTTGCAATTCAATTAGCAAACAAATCCCGTGCTATCAGAGAGTAGCCCTGACCAAGCACAGTAATAGATAGGTAATAGGCAGTAAGTCCAGCTACAATGTTCAAAATTTTGTGCTATGGTACTACCAACGAGCACCATGTACCCGTACCAAATATTTGTGCAGTTAGCATTTGCAACAATGTGCGGTAAGGTACCACTAGAGTGGCCTAGCCATGTACCCACACACGGTATTATATACTATCTACACAAAACATTGCAATTAAAAATACAATAGATATAAGTCCTGTCCCTTAATAGGTTTTTCAAATGTTATTTGAAGCAACATTGAAGTTATTCGTTACTTGAATGATCTTAACACAAGATTTTTTTTTTTTTTTACAATTACCCCCTTTCATTTAGTTTACATAAATATGAAAAGAAGATAACTCTTTACCGACTAATAGCTTCTAGATGTTTTCACTGCAGGTCGGAGTTCTGGGGCTCTGTATTTTTTTTGAAGTACATACAGGATTATTCTTGTATAGTACACAAGGTACAGGATTGCTGCTCATGCAGTGCAGCAGTTCCACCAACGTCAGAGAAGACAGCCTGATGTCATCATTATGGCGCTGGTGAAGTCAGCGACCCGCCGATCAACGACTTCCGAAATATCGTCACAAGCTCCAACGTTGATCATGAAAATAACAATAAAAAAATATTAGTTTTGTACACCAGAGCCCTTATTCATCCCACTTCTGATAAGAGATTTTATGACTTAGGTAATACTTTATATAAAATTATAGGTATGTGTAAATATGTACAGGAATGTAATGGCCTAAACATCTAAGGTCTAATTTCTCAAAGCAAAGCTTATTTATTATAAGCTTTGCACATCAGGATAGTTACTAGCTAGTTATTTAGTGTGTGAATGTTTATACGAATATATCTTGTAGGGAAATAGGGTTTTATAAAGTAAAGCACGGACAGACAAGACTAGATATTTTATTTCAATTTAGACTTGTCACAAATTTATAAAGTAAGGTAGTTGTCCGTTCGCAAAACTAGGTCATTCAAGGAGAAGAACTGGACAAGAAACTCCTTGGAAACATGACAACATATCTATCAATATGTTTCATTCTTTGTCAATGTTATCTTTAAAATACACTAAATTCTAACTCTTGGACAGCAGTCCAAGAGTACTTAGAAGTATAGCAACATAATACCATTAGCCAGGAAAGTATTCCCAACCTAAATAACACACAATATACATTATAATCATAAATCTATAACAATGTCTAATGACTATTTACTTACAGCAATGAACCAGTACTTTGGCCCAGTTCCTTCAGATATATTATTCACTTATCCTTATTGGTTTATAACTTTCAGAATTCTCGACTCAGACTGTCCAGAGCCGGCTACATCTTAGCCTTATATAACCCTCTAAGATACCGCTCTTTTAGACCAATTACAAACGAGTATCGTGTGTGGGTAAAATTACTTCAGATATACGAGATTATAAACAAATGTTATGTTTTAGAATCGTTTTGAAACATATTAGCATCACTAAGCAATATATTAAATGTTTACTATAGTCCTTGAAATATATTAATTTTAACAACATTATAATGTAAACAAATAACTCGTCCATCTTTGAAGCAATCAGCAAAGAGCATCACATCTTACTAAAAATAACTTTTAGCACAGCTATGAAGAACCCTTGAAAATATAATTAAACTGTTTTAAATATTATTAAAGTATTATTACAATTAATTACTTGTTCTTTTATAAGCTGTATATAAAGCTAGATAAAATACTGACATCGTCAGAGTTCAGAGAATCATTCTAAAGTAAGTAATTTCTTATTTGAATTACAATATAAAATCATAACAAACATTTTAGGTATCATTAATTGTTATATTAACATTTATAACAATATTAACATAAATAATTGTGTGATTTGATTTCAGTTAGCAGTGAACCATAGATTCGTTCGGAAACGATTTCAGTTAGCAGTGAACCATAGATTCGTTCGGAAACGATTTCAGTTAGCAGTGAACCATAGATTCGTTCGGAAACATAAGTCAATCCCTACGTTTAGGAATCACAATATAGTCTCAATGATAATTGTTTACATAAAAATTGTAACATCAGTTTATGAAATCTCTCTTATGAAAATGTTAAATAAAGTTACTTTTATTTTGCTTCATAAACTTGTTTCCAACCTATTAATGTTGGTAAAATAATATTGTTGAATGGAACGTAACCGTACATCTGTCAATAACATCTGTCATCTCATAGACTGACATTGATTTCTTTTTTATATGATTGTGTTTTATAGTGTGATATCTTTATAAAAACGTAAATAATCTAACACGCGCCTCAAAGAGATATCAGCACATCATGACGCGATCCACGAAGACCGATGCCTCCTGGGTCAGGGTTGCGGGTTGGTTAAACAAGAAACCGTGGCCCTGGCCGCTGCACAGGCAAGTAAAGAAACACGGGTGGGTTTTAGTCAGTAAAAGTCTGACACGCCCTTCCGCTCTGCCCAGAGCGGGAGAAGTCATTTGATGATTTCCCATACAAAAAAAAAGGTGGTAACTCGCCAACTCGCCGCCCGGTAAGGACTAGGTCCGAACCGATGGCGCGTCGTGTTTCACACGAACCTCAAAGAGATCTCAGCTCATCGTGACGGGGTCCACGAAGACCGATGCATCCTGAGTCAGGTTGCGGGCTGTTTAAAAAAAACCGTGGCCGTGGCGCACAGGCAAGTGAAGAAACACGGGTGGGTTTTTGGTCAGTAAAATTTTGATGATTCGTCCGATGAGGGAATGGAGATGGGGAATTAAATCATGCAATTCCCTCGCACACTCTCCAAAAATTTATCCTATAGATCACCGACAGGCTGGTTACTCTTTGCCTGTGCCCCAGGCTTTGGAGACCGTTTGGAGATTGACATTCAACCGCATCAAACGCAATGTAATCATTCGGCATGTGCAGTTTTTATTGTTTAGCCATAAGCCGTTGTATTTAGCTTAGTGTCTAAAGACACAAAATAACGGAAAGCATCAGAGAAAAAAAAAAAAACAAATAATAATCTCATAAAAAAGAGATCTCTTTATTTTGTGCACTTAAATAGCAATCATGATTAAAAACATTCAGCTTGAACGAGAGAGATTTTCCGCCGACCAGATGATATGGTAATGAAGGCGCATCCAGCTTCTAAAGGAGAATATTCGATATTCAAATGCGAAGTAATAAAAGTCCTGTATTAGCATCGGAAACTCACGACCTGGAAATGCCTGGGATTCGTTCGGAGCTCTCACGCTTTACCCTTGTGGCTTGCTTTATATTATTGTACGAACGTTGGGTTGGTTCAAAAGCCAAATTGGGTTTAAATAATGTGGTAAACAATTTGCTTTTGAATCGTATTTCGAACTAAACTGACTAGGTATTTTAGTATTCCCTATGTTCATTAATTACAGCCTGATAAAATTATATGGATAACTAGCGGCCGCCAGCGACTTTGTTCGCGTGGATTTAGCTATGCTCCGCTCCTATTGGTCGCAGCGTGATGTTATATAGCCTTCCTGGATTAATGGGCTAACCAACGCAAAAAATATTTTCCAAATCGAACCTTCCTGAGTTCCTGAGGTTCAAACAAACTCTTCACCTTTATGTATTAGAATAGATTTGTTGCAAAAAAATGGTATAAAAATTTGTGGCAAGATGTGCATAAGAAAGTTAGGTGATGTGAGCCCTTATGTAAAAATTGTTTTAATTTAATCGTATGTAACATGTCATTCGGTGTACTAATACAATTCAAGGTTATTGAATTCAGTCTTTGAGAAACGTCGCGTGTTCCAACCCTAAACCTTCGCCGGATACGCAGCAAGAGATTATAAGGATGTTATTTAAGTAATAAGTAAACAAACCGGACAGTTATTGGGTTAGGCCCCATGTCTATACAATTATGTAACTAGCCGGTCTCGCCCGCCTGGCGGTTGGAAATTATATGTAGGTACCACTATCGTAATAAATGTATCCTATGTGTATTTTAATTGAAACGGTACAGCACTAATTACATTAATAACATAAATACAAGTATAACGCTGGGTTCAGCAGGGTAATTGCGTAACACACTATCAGTAGCAATGGGTTTCATTTTTGACTTATGAAGTCCAGGTTTCCTCAAGATGTTTTCCTTCACCTTCAGTCACTGGTGTCCAAGATATACTTAGAAAGAATAGAATAGAATACTCTTTATTATGTACACCATATAGATCACAAAAGCATAAATATAAAAATTTTACAAAGGGTGACACAATAGGCGGTCTTATCGCTAAGAGCGATCTTTTACAGACAACCTTTGGATGGAATAGTAAGGGGAAGGAGAGATAAATAATGTAGGTAGTCTACAGTGTACTATTTACAATTTTACATAGTTTATATAATAAATATACACGTTAAGTGTATCATACTAGTACAATAAATACTTATATACATCTAATTAATAAAAATCATACAAAAGCAAATAAAAAATAATGACATGTTTAAAGAGAGAGGAAATGCTTTTTTACCATGGTTTTAAAAGTGGACGGAGTTTGAGCATGCCTTACAGACACGGGCAAGTCATTCCATAGCCGAACTGCTTGTACAGTAAAGGATTTATCGTAAAAACTAGTGGAATGCATCGGCATGTCTAATATCAGGTTTTCCGATGACCTCAGATATCTATTATGTGTGTCATGAAGGAAAGTAGGTACATATAACTTTAGAAAAGTTACATTGGTACTTGCCTGACCTGTAATCGAACCCGCGCACTCATACTTGAGGGGCTGGTGTTTTAATCACTGGGCCACCAGGACATGTTTGAATATGTGACTTTATATAGATACTTATTTGTAAACGCACCCACGATATAGCAGATATTCCACGATTATGGCAACGTTAAAAAAAGGCAAGAAAAATATGCATTGAATTTAAATTTAGTTTAGTTTTTGAACAAGTGAATCGGGCCTATAGGTATTTTTTTAAATAATTATATACTGGAGCTTGACCGCAATCTCGCCTGATGGTAAGCTGATATGCATTCTTTGATGGTAAAGCGCGCTAGTTTATTAAGCCTATCCACTCAAAAAAACAGAGTGAATAGGAAGGAAGACGGCAGTTGAGCGAGGTGTGCAATGTTAAATCCAACAACACGATCCACGATGCTGCGCCAGAGGGAGATTGATCCGGAGACCCTCCTCGACCAACAGGAGGAGGGTTGTTATGTCGCAACTCCCGACATAACAACATTTAGCGCATCGTACCCGGCACACATCGCAACACAACGGCTCAGACCCGTCCTCCGTGCGGCTTCACCAGACATCATGCCGGAACACGACGAATTGCTTGGCGGCAAGACTTTGTCTGGTGGTTTCCTCAAAACATTTAAAACCTAGATAAGAGATACAGTTATAAAGACCTAAAAACATAGATAAGATATTCTATTTGATATTATATTTTTCGCCAGCACGAGAACGAAGTCGCAGACACAGCTGGTTATATAGTCATTCCTTAGGGACTTCTCTTAACACACATTGCTGAGTCCGACCATGTCACCCGTCCCACGAGAAATGTTTCCGGATATTATTCGTTTTTAACATTCCATACTAAAATGGTAGATACTAAAGGAAATTCTATTGGGATTCTTCCGTTCTGTTGGCATACAGACGGGTAACAACGATTATTTCGGTTATTTTAATGTGCCAAGGGACTGGGAAACGAATGAGTTTTGTTAGCAGAACGATTATGGTTAATAGATAATAATTATGATACCAAATGGATAATACGGCTGATTTACACGGTGCGTTTAGGCTTAGTAATCAGTTCGCTGAAATCTCGATTTACCGGGGGAATCGGGACATTAAAATTATGATGTTATTTTAATTATGACTAAAGAAACAAGAACACTAGCACACAGAGGAATAGAATATAATAATCTTTATTATGTACACCATATAAATCACAGAACATAAGTATAAAGATGCGCAGAGAAGTGATAAGATTAAATAAAATATTATAACTATACATTTCAAAATGTCGCAACTTTGGTGCAACAAAGTCACAATTCGGGACACTTTTTTCTTATGTCGTTTATACCGCGTACATCGAGGGGCTGGAACAATTTGCCAGCGGCGGTGTTTCCGTCGGACTACAATTTGAGTGTCTTCAAGGCTAGAGTGAATAGGCTCTTAATGAACTAGTGCGCTTTACCATCAACGATTGCGTCACTGCTTACCATCAGGCAGGATTGCGGTCAAGCGCTGGTTTATAATATGTAAAAAAAAAAAAAAACTAAATAAACTATCAAGTTTATAAAGATTTCAAACTAATACTACTACATGATTTTTGAGGTACAAATATTAAAAGTTCTTCCCTTAAAAATAAGCTATTGTGACTTTGTTGCACCGAAGGCGCGATGCGTCATTTGCGTAATATATTTCTATAGTTGTTGATTTGCCCGCAAATAAATTAGATTCGTACAAGTACCTTATAAAAAATAATTATGATGTTTAAAAGTGTCGACTCGCCCCTTTCGGGCAAGCATATTTGTGTGGAGTGACAAATAAGCACTTCTATTTGGCGGTGACATATCTGCCAATAGGTTGAACTGATCATAGAAGTTGCATCGTGTGAATATAATTGTTAAGAAGATATCAAATCATTTGTTGTTTCACTTCTAATGTGCACATTGAGAATTTCCACTTTGGTTCTCACTCTTTAATAATTAAAATCATGATAGTAAAATTAATATTTATTTTGAGTAACTTTATATATAGAAACTAGCTGACCCGGCGAACTTTGTTCCGCCTTAAAGGCAACAATATAACATGATCTTATTTTTTACTTTTTAAATGAGGATAATTAGGGTAGCACAAAAGTGTACGGAGAAGTCGAAACAATGAAACTCATCATCATCATCAACCTTTATTATCGTCCCCCTGCTGGGCATAGTTCTCCTCTCATAAGGAGAAGAATTGAGCGTAATCACCACGCTTGCTCAATGCGGGTTGGCGATTTCAGACTTAAGGTCCAGGTTTCCTTAAGATGTTTTCCTTCACCTTGTAATCGGCTTGTAACATTTCATCATTAAATCACAATAAATAGATAGAAGAAATTTCATTTTCTCTACTTTGAGGAGGTGCAAGGTACCAGGGTAGCACAAAACTGTAGAAGTCGAAACAATGAAGCTCATTCATTCCCACGGGAACGGGATAAAAAGTATCCTATGTCCTTCTCCCAGTTCTTAGCTACCTCTTCCTACCAATTTTCAACAAAATCGGTTCAGCCATTCTTGAAAAATATGTTGTATAATAATTATACATGGAAGAAGTTTTATTTTGCCTACTTTGTGGAGGTGCTAGGTACCAGGGTAGCACAAAATTGTTTGAGAAGTAGAAATAACGTTACAGAGATCACATGCTTTTTCAAGCAATCGGCGCCATCAGCCAGGCTGATTTGTGAATCTAAACCATCCACGGCACCACTCAAACGCATACAGAAAAATTCATTTAAATTGGTCAAGCCGTTTAGGAGGAGTTCAATGACATACACACGTACAGCAGAATTATATATATAAAGAAAAATAAAACTTCATCCATGTAATATTAGATAGGTAATAATGATGAATCATTGTTTCGACTTCTACACTTTTATGCGACCCTGGTACCTTGCAACTCCTCAAAGTAGGCAAAATAAAACTTCATCCATGTAATATTAGATAGATAGATAATAATGATGAATGAGCTTCATTGTTTCGACTTCTACACTTTTGTGCGACCCTGGTACCTTGCAACTCCTCAAAGTAGGCAAAATAAAACTTCATCTAAGTAATATTATATTAATAATGATGAATGAGCTTCATTGTTTCGACTTCTACACTTTTGTGCGACCCTGGTACTTTCTATGCAATTTTGTCGCGTTCGCGATTCACTTTCACTTTTGTTGAGTTTCAGAACGCGATATTAGATCCTCTAACGCGCACGCGAATTTGAACTTTATGCAGCGGTAATAAATTACAAATTGACTCTCCATTTTATTTAGAAAACGTTTGTATGGGAAATAGAAAAAGGCTGTTTTGAGGATTTTCCCGGCAGTTATTCGAATTTTTCTCACCTTTTAAACCTTCCCTAGACCTCCACGAATAATTCAAGACCAAGATAAGATAAATCCGTTCAGCCGTTCTCGAGTTTTAGCGAGACTAACGAACAGCAATTCATTTTTATATATATAGAAGATAGAAGATAAAGTCTTAGCTGGCTGAAAACTGTAATCAGAAGTGAATCTCTTTCTTAAGCAAGTGGTGCTGACAATACGACAATAAATTAAACATCGTGTACCTCAACAAATTCTCAGTCTACCCATAAGAAAAACAAAAAAAAAAAAAATATATATCCATTAGTTTAGTCACAGGAAATTATTTTTCATTTTTCACATTTTCTACATGATGTACATGTTGATAAGGAAGCGCTTAGAGGTTGATGACCGCCGCATCCAGCGGTACTAAACTTTAATAATAATGGCGCGAAAAAGCAAGTCGATACAGGAACGCGCTGTCGCCCGCTGATCGGAGGTCAATGAACCAATATTTTAAAGGATGTTCTATTCCGTTTGCAATTTTATGCGATTTAGTTTGTTTGAAATTTTCATTTGTTTTATTTTTGATGCTAAGTTTTTTTCTATGTTTCAGGATTATTCCTACGAACCAACATAGTCTGTGTTTTAATGTATTGTCGTATTGTTAGCACCACTCTGTATCTGAATCTGAAATCAACATGGTCTCGGCATGATCTGTCCAAAATTATATCCGGTGTTTAAAAACGACATGGAAGAACATGTTTTTTTTACAATATCTGGTTTGTGTTTAGTCCACAGTTAGAAATTTAGTCTTACGGATAAGCGATTCGTCGTGTATTATGTCTGGTGAAGCCGTACGGAGGACGGATCTGAGCAGTTGTGTTGCGATGTGTACCGGGTACGATGCGCCAAATGGCGTTGTGTCGGGAGTTTAGTCGTGAAGGGTCTCTAAATCAATCTCCCTCTGGCGCAGCAACGTTGGTCGTGTTGTCGGGTTTTACATTGCATCACCTTGCTCAACTGTCGTGTTGCTTCCTATTCACTCAGTTTTTTAAGTGAATAGAATCTTAATAAACAAACGCGCTTTACCATCAATGATTGCATCACTGCTTACCATCAGGCGGGATTGCGGTCAAGCAGTTATATATAAATATATAAAAAAATAAGCTATATACATCACTTGATTGAAGCTGCGGGCAGTTGCTTACACAACACGTAACACAGCTTTGAGACGGAACCCTCAGTGTAGCTACCATGAGTTTTCATTACGAAGAATTGCTCATCGATATCGACCGCGTTTGACTCATCGATTGGCCCGCTTCAAGGTTGTAAGAACTGTCTACCAATGAGAGCGCAAACGCGGTCGATGCTTATGATCGAGTCTCGTAATGAAAACTCATGGTGGCCACCACAGAGACATTAAATTTGATATCTATGGTAGGCACACAGAGCGCGAGTTCTAGTCACACTGATCTGGTTTGCGAGGACAGGCATCTGTCTGTCTTCGCAGGCAGGCATCTGTCTGTGTCTATGCATCTGCGTATTAACTGAAAGTTTATCAAACCTCCGAAACCGTGCGTGTCAATGTTAAGCATATTATTTTCATTCTGATTATACAGAACAATTTCACTTTCGTATCTTCATGTCCGTTTTCTGTTTCAGCTATAAACACAGAGACATTAATTAATTGTTTAATTAAAACGAATACCAAGTTGCCACAGTCAGCAGTTGTATGATCTCTATTTTTAAGTAACCTTACAGCTGAACATTGCCGCTTAAGATACAGGTTATCCTGGTTTCAGAGATAGGGCTTACAATATCTGTATACAGAATTCTGCGGCGTAGTTGGCGTCTGGTTTATCAGTATACTAGCGACCCGCCCCATGGGTGCAATGCTGATACTAAATACACTACACAAAAACTGTTAACGTTCGCGCTGTACATATACAGGTTGTATCTGACATCGTAACGCAAACTTCGCGAAAAGGCTGGACCGCATGCCACTAATAAAAATATGATAGTCATTTATGTCGTTAATGAACGGTTACAGAATTCGGTGTTTAAAAAAAGTGTCGGCTCGGCTTTTGAACGTTGCAAGCGTGCCACCGTGCGGGTTTGTAGGTATGACGATGATCCCTGATGGGAAATCCATTAAATCAGCTGATAATATAGCTTTTCAAGTTTTGTTTTCATTGCGCTTTTTTGTGTAATTGGCGAATTAATTAATTTTTACTTTAAAATCTTATTGGGTTATAAAAGTATAACAATTATGAACGGTCTAAAGTGAAAAAGAAGACATTTTTCTTAAATAATCAAAAAGCCGACGAAAAATTCCACCACTGGGGGCTTCAGAATCATGTACTGGATCCATGGTACTCGTTTGTGCGTCGATGTAAGATATACCCTTTATAAAAACTAATGTAGTGATACTAATGTAAGTCTCTTTGTGACAAATAACTAATATTCGCTTCTTTTCACGTGAAGATCTAAGATGAAATGAAGTTGTTTGTTCTGTGTATAAATAGAATGTCAGTATATTTTTAACATCATTGGCTCGCTTACCTATATCGGAGACTACTTCCAGTTTATCCGGATAGCATAGTGCGAGCGATCGACTGTTTCGTTGCGTGTCGCAGGTTCCATTCCCGGACAGAAAATATATTTGCATGGTATCTACAGGTAGTTGTTTCGGGCTTGTGTATGTGAGTTTAAATATTTGAAAGCGCACCCACAACACAGGAAAATTTCCTAGTATGGAGTAACGTTTATTTAAATAAATAGGTTTCGAGACAAGTTCACTGATCCTCCATAGAAAACGGAGGATCTTCCGAACAGACAGGTGACGGTTGATATAGGGATATTGTATGTAATGGCGCGTGACTGGTTAATTTTGAATATTGTGATCTGTTTTGTATCAGTATCAATTATTCGTAAATTACTCTACTATTTTTTGATGTCGATTAATCGATCGGTATTTGGATAACTTATGATTTTTTTATTAAAGCGGGTAACACTCGATTGGAGTTGCGTTTGCTATAGCGAGCGACTGTTAGCGCGAGCATTCTTTGTTCAAGCTTCGATCGAATGTGTTGGTCATACTCAAACCCAGTGACTCTTTCCTGTTTTAAACTGAGATTATCATTATAAACCCTTAATATTAAATTGATCTATGTGTCTGTGCAGTTAAAATAATAAAAATCGAACGTCACACTATAGTTATTTTTCAACGTTTTCTCGAAATACCGCCCACGATGGATTCTTATGCGGATGAGAAGACACCTGAATGATCCAGAACTTCGGCCCCGCATCTTGACGACCCACACATATGTATGCTAGGTGCACGGCAAACTTTGCTTGCTAGATGTAGAATCCGGGTGACGTCAGTATGTCGCATCGTTTGTATGTAGCGTTTGTAGGTACTTACCGCTACATATATAGGCATAAGCTGAATACCAACCACTGCCTATCTGTTCTCTACAACCCTGTTACTGAGTAATACGTCGAAACCATTATTACCGAGACTGATTGATTGGGTCACTAATTTCTAGGCGAGGACGAAGAGTCCGTCTATTTACCCTTAACGGCTGTCAAAGTTGGCCAATCTCTCGGCCCTGTCAATGATTATTATCAATTGTCACAGTTCATCATCATCTCAGCGTCAATCCTAATCGCATCCGAAGCTTTTTCAGCTTTTTGGAGCCTGGGGTCCGCTTTTTCCAGTCTAACTGCTGATTTTGGCTAAACTTCGATATTTTTCGTGAAGCGACTGCCGTCTGACCTCCACAACCCGAAGGCGATATCGAAGCATCGCAGTTACACTAATTGTTGTACTTTTGAGGGCTCCTGCAACCCGTAAAGAATGCATTTGATGTTCGTATGGCAACCGGGACCAACGGCTTAACGCTCTTTCCAAGGCACAACCAGATCAGTGCTATTATTCATAATCATGCATACAAATATTTGCAGAGCGGCCTACACTTTTCCTTGCGCAGCGGCCGAGTTCATTACCGCAACGCTACAGAGGCTGTCACACATTACGTATAGTCACGCTAGTAAATATCTCAACGGAAGATCCTCTAACAAGTAGCAGGTTGTTTCAACGAGATTCCGTCTAACCGTCCGGTCAAAGTTGACCAATGATAATCAAGCCGAATGGCTTAACGTGTTTACCCTGGTACGCAAGGGTCCAGATATGAACGGTCACTCATCCACGAGGTGGCCGCAGCAACCATAGCTTACCTCGATCAACCCGTGATAACATTTAAACAAAATGAAGTAGACATAATCAAATGTACCCTTAACAAATTGAACCACAAAGCTATAATCATTATCCCTTTTATTACAACACGAACAAAAGTTCTAACCTCAACGGTTGTGCTGGTATTTGTATTTCAAACTCATTTCGATTTAGGCAAAGTTCATAATACTAAAATGCCATGGAAGCTGCTATTTTTAAACATTCAACTGCATTTTTATAACGGATAAGTTCTTAATTAAACAACTAGCTCAGTGGTTTGAACCTGGAAGGCAAATTTCTTAATTGCGTCTCAGGTTGAAACCAAATGTATATTTGATAGCTAAATATATGACGGGGAAAAACCGTCAGGAAGGCGGGGCCGAAATTTCGGATAGTTGAGGTGTCTTCTCATCCGCATGAGCATCCATCGTGGGCGGTATTTTGAGAAAACGTTGGACAATAACTATAGTGGGATGTTCGATTCTTATTATTTTAACTGTACAGACACTTAGATCACTTTAATATTATGGAATTACAATGATAATCTCAGATTAAAACATATAAGAGCCACTGAGTTTGAGTATGACCAACCCACTTGATCGAAGCTTGAGCAAAGAATGCCCAGCGCCAACGGTCGATTGCTATGCCAAACGCAACTCCAGTTGGTGTTACCATTCGCTCCATGGCGTTACCCACTCTTAATAAAAATCATAATTTATCCGAATACCGACCGATTAAGCGACTTCAAAATATAGTAGAGTAATTTACGATCAATTGATACTGATACGATAAAACAGATCACAATTATATTCAAAATTAACCAGTCACGCGCCGTTATATAAATTTAAGAACTCGTTGTGTTAGAGATGCTTTAGTATCTCTAATTTCCCTACATTTTGACGTCAATTGCCACTGAGATGAGATTGTGATATATGGGAATTGCTATTCTTCTTTTTTTTTAAAGGTTTGAACTTGATTACTTTGATGTACAAATTTCTTAGGAACAACTAACAGGAATTATAGTTTTACGTTTATGATTTACGTTTTAGTAAGACTAACTATTGGTACAAGTTTAGCGTCCAAAATTATAGCCAGATGGTTAAACTTCGTCTTTAAAAAACTCTGAAAAATTTCTAATTCAGTACAGAATGTATTCAAACCTTAACGGGCGCTAGATTCAAGACGTGCTTTCCATTTAAGTGCAACGTAGCACTGAGATTATGTAGAAATTATTTCTTTACAAAAGAAAAATGGAAGGATTAGTCTGTCTTGTTGTTTTATGTGTAAAGTCGCGAGTCTGAGAAAACCGAGATGAAAACGCTAGGACTTGACTTTTCCCAACATTGAGAAGTATTTTTTTTTTTATATAGGTTATAAACTAGCGCTGGACCGCAATCCCGGCTGATGATAAGCAGTGATGCGATCATTGATGGTAAAGCGCGCTAGTTTATTAAGAGCCTATTCACTCTAGCCTTGAAGACACTCAAATTGTAATGTGACGGAAACACCGTCGCTGGCAAATTGTTCCAGTCCCTCGATGTACGCGGTATAAAAGAGGAAGCGAAACGCTTCGTCCGGGTCGCAGTGGTGTCAACAACGTAAGGGTGGAAACTCGCCGTACGACGGGTCGTCCGATGGTGGAACGGAGATGGGGGAATTAAATCATGCAATTCCCTTGCACACTCACCAGAATGCATCCTATAGAAGACCGAAAGGCTGGCTACTCTACGCCTGTGCTCCAGGCTTTGGAGACCGTTTCGAGTTAAATCTGGGTCGCCAATCAGCCTCTTCGCACGCCTCTCCACTGAATCCAAAGTAGCCAGGTGACATTTCGCAGCACCAGCCCAAATGTGGCTGCAGTACTCCACACACGAGCGGACCTGTGCTTTGTACAACATTAGAAGCTGCCCCGGTGTGAAGTACCGCCGGACCTTTGCGATAACGCCAAGTTTTCTGGCAGCCACCCTGGCCTTGGACTCAATGAACCGCCCAAAGTTAAGGTTCGAGGAAATCTCTACTCCCAAAAGCTGAAGGCAGTTGGTGCACTCCAAGGATACATTCTGAAAAGTAGGAGCCAAGGTGAAAGGGCTCCTTTTGGCGGTGAAAAGACACGCCTGTGTTTTGGCGGCATTGAATGCTACAAGATTGGCATTGCCCCATTCGGAGACTGCCTGTAGTGCAGCACTCGTACGCTCTACCATAGCCTCTCTTTCGGACGGGATTGTTTCCTTACTAGCCCGAGCTTCCGACAGGTATCTCTCCACAACTGTGCTGTCACTATTTACTTCTTTTCTCTGACTATTGGGTTGTTCAAAGATGTATAATCAGCCTATAATGTTCCCATTGCTGGGACATTGCCTCTACAACGATGGCTCGGTGTGTGTGTGGGGGGGTGTATGTAGATATCTTCGAAATATTCGTTCCAGAACAAGCCTCATGTGGTGCCAGATGTGATGAAATTGATGAAATACAAAGTAAAGTTCAAACTTACAACCATAAGCCGGGTCACCAATGCTCTAACCTAAAAATCTGTCTGTGAATATAAAAGTGGCCGTCGTTTTAACAGACTCAGAAAAGATTTTTATTTCAGGAACAAGGATCAAATCAGGAAGGAGGATCAAAACCCTCCCTATATTCCTTCACTTGCCTGTGCAGCAGAGAGCACGGCAACTCTTTCGAATAACTCGCGGCCGTGGTAAAAGATTTAATTCCTCAAAAACTATTTCATTATTCGGTAGATCCATATGGAGTCAAAGTAATGGTTCATCCAAACTTTAAATACAGGCTTAAACTAATGACGACATAACATTACGCAAGTAGCTTTAAGCAAGAAATGAAAGAAAGTGGCATAATATGTTCTACAAATAAATATTTAATTCGCAATACCGAGAACAACTGATTAACATCATCATGATCATCATTTCAGCCGATAGATGTCCACTGTTGGACATGCCTCCCCCAAGGATCTCCACAATGACCGGTTTTGCGCCTTCCGCATCCAGTGGTTTCCCGCGACCTTCATCAGGTCATTGGTCCACCTTGTTGGGGGCCTTTCTACGCTGCGTTTTCTGGTGCGTGGCCTCCTCTCCAGAACCTTACTGTACCATTGGCCATCGGTTCTATGAGCAATGTGCCCCGCCCACTGCCACTTAATTTGAATGACTCGAAGAGCTATGTCGGTGACTTTGGTTCCGCTGCGGATCTCCTCATTTCTGATTCGACTGCGCAGAGAAACTCCGAGCACAGCTTTTGCCATCGCCCTTTGTGTGATTTTGAGCCTTCGTATGAGGCCTATTGTAGCCCATTACTGGAATGAAACTCAAGTTTTCCTTTCCAGCTTGTTCTAAATTCTTGAAATGTTTACTATGAGTATAAGCTCGTCATTCGTTAATCTTTAAATATATATCCGTTAAATAGACAAAATTGTAAGGATAAAATATTTAAATATATTAGTAAACATACATATGAGGAGACAGAAGGATTTTTGAGAATATTAAAATACAATATCTTTTTATCACTCACCTTCTCACACTCCTTCACGTACTCTCACAAACTACTCGCCCAGAGGTTAACACTCCACACAGCTTTTGCTTGTTTTGTTTTAATTCTATTTTTCTGTCTGTGTAATGATATATCTTTTATTGTTAATATGTCTAATTAAGCTAGTTATTTAATGAATCATACGAAAGAGCGCTGATGTCCAAAACACAGATATTCTTTATCTAGTTTAGACACAGATCCTTCAGTAAAAATTAAGGAAATTTGATTGTGTAAAATATATCTGTTCAACCTGTACAAAATGTTCTATGTCAAATAATTATTTATTATTATATTATACTTGGAAGCCCGGTCATCTGACAAACTGCCTTGCTAACGGATATCGAATTAACTAGCGACTGAGCTGTGGAGAACGGATAGGCATTCGTTTATAATAAAATGTAGTTATACTGGAAGCTGATCCCAACGTTGTAGGAAAAAGGTTAGGCTGTGACCATGTCCGCAGTGTTTTATGTGGAATTTAATATGGTCATAGAATGACGTAGCTTCTTTGCTTTCTCCATAATGTAACCGTGACCCGCAAACCCTTTCAACAAATAATGGAAATTGTAGTTATAATTTTGTTTGTAAAACATTGTTCGAAAATCTATATTTGAACGGTCTAAAACCGCAGAGACAGGAACTAATGGTAAATTAATTTTAGGACTTTAAATTCATTTTATGAATTTAAATATGACACACACAAAACCACAAACCCCGCTTTGTAATAGCAATTATAAATTAATTATTTATATTAAAGATTTACTAATTATTACTTTTTTTTCTCGGTGGTAGGCCATAATATCGGCTGCCGGATGAAGTTACCCCACACCAGACAAAGTCTTGCAGTTCCGGCATTATGTCTGGTGAAGCCGTACGGAGGATGGGTCTAAGCAGTTGTGTTGCGATGTGTGCCGGGTACGATGCACCAAATGTTGATGTGTCGGTTTGGTCGTGGACGCCGGAGGGTCTCCATAATCTCCCTCTGGCGCAGCATCGTTGGTCGTGTTTTTGGGTTTAACATTGCATCACCGCGCTCAACTGCCGTATTCCTTCCTATTTCCTATATTTTTTTTATATAAGTTTCTAAGTGAATAGGCTTAATAAACTAGCGCGTTTTACCATCGAAGATTACATCACTACTTACTATCAGGCGGGATTGCAGTCAAGCACTAGTTTATAAATATTAATATACTAGCTTTCCGCCCGCGGCTTCGCCCGCGTGGAGTTCGGTTATATCGCGCTTTTTAGATTTCCCTCGGGAATATCATATTTTTCCGGGATAAAAGGTAGCCTATGTTCTTTCTCAGGGTCAAAGATTGTCTGTGCCAAATTTCATCAAAATCGGTTGAGAGGTTTAAGCGGGAAAGCGTAACAGACAGACAGACAGACAGAGTTACTTTCACATTTATAATATTAGTATGGATATATATATCTATATCGGGGCAAAACCATCAGGAAAACGGGGCCGAAGTTCCAGATAGTTGAGATGTCTTTTCATCCCATGAGCATCCATCGTGGGCGGTATTTTGAGAAAACGTTGAACAATAACTATAGTGTGATGTTCCATTCTCATTATTTTAACTGTACAGATACTTAAATCACTTTAATATTAAGGGATTACAATGATAATCTCAAATTAAAACAGATAAGAGAAATTGAGTTTGAGTATGACCAACCCACTCGATCGAAGCTTGAGCAAAGAATAATGCCCGCGCAAACGATCGCTCGCTATGTCAAACGCAACTCCAGTCGGTGTTACCATTCGCTCCATGGTGTTACCCGCTCTTAATAAAAATTATAATTTATCCGAATACCGACCGATTAACCGACTTCCAAAATAGTAAAAGTAATTTACGGTCAATTGATACTGATACGATAAAACAAATCATAATATTCAAAATTAACCAGTCACGCGCCGTTATATATATAAAGTCAAAAACAAAATGGATATTCAAGCGTCGAAATACTCGTCCACTTCTTTATTATCCAGTAACGTGACTAAAGGTGGAAGATATGGCAATGCTAAATCTTTAGCCAAGGACTGACCCAGTCTCAAACTTCGTTGTAAACTAGTTTCTATTAAAATGATGGCGATGTTAAATCTCCTCAGAATTTTTGTTATAAAATATTTCTTGTTGGTTATGGCATTTTTAAATGCTTTACATCTAGGTTACCAAGATGTTATTAGATTTATTTTATAACTTTGGCGCATAGGTGCCGAAATCTTTGAAATAGAATACTTAGGTAAAATGAGAAGAGCGTTCCTTAAAATATTGCTGAAGCTAAACTTTTAACAAACTATTCTGTAACAATGTCTTGAAATAATTTTGCTAGTTATGATGATCATTAGAAAATAAATCGATTATATTAATAAAATTATTACGCCATCGTATCGTCGTATCCAATCGCCAATATAAAAGAAAATAAATAAAAAACGATAGCTTTAATATCCATTATTTTACCTACTGTGACATAGTATTTGTTTTTTCTAGGTCTTCACATATAAACTATATAATTGCCGAGTGCGCATCTCGAGACGTTAGGTGACTGTGGTCATTGAATTAGCATTGCCATTTAATGTGGCCATGCTACCAGTCTTTTGGGCACGTTTACGGATGACGCAGATGCGGACGAATATTTTGACGTCTGAATATCCTTTTATTTTTGTCTATTTATATAGTTAGTCTTTTAATTTTAAATACCTGGTGTAAACAGATAGTTAAGAGATTATGAAAATCAAATATCATGACGTGATTCAGGTATCCAAAATATTGTCAATGTTTTTTTAAAGAGTATCAGCGAAGTTCCTTTCCCATTTCTCTTCATGTGACACTCTTACCTTTGCCATTTAGAAAGACGATCACTTATTTTTATTTTTTTGTAGAGATTGACGTTTAAAAGCGCAATCAAAGTGGTTATTTCAAAGAAATGCTTTGACTTTGATTATATGGTGGCCATATTTATGGAGTGAATATCAAACATATGCGCACTAAACCGGATTCAATACAACGTTATTTTTTCTTCATATGAAACCTGAATATAGTTTGTTCAAAATAAGCAACTGAGTCGATTCCAATATTTTTTTATATTTTTTTCCCAAATATATTATAGACACTTAAATTTAAATCTCTTGGGGAAACCGCTGTAGGGAATTTGTTCTATTAATTTGATGTGCGCGGTATAAAAGACTACTTCATCCTTCGAACGCGGGCTTGCGAGCGGCGAGCAGTAGGCATCTCGCTACCTGGTAAGGTCTCTTTCGAACAATCCGCGAGCTTGGCAGGTCCAGATTGGTCCTAGTGACTTTTACTGGCTAAACCTAGCCGTGTTCCTTTGCTTCCCTGTGCGCTAGGGCCATAGTTTCTCTTTTGACCAACCCGCAACCCTGATCCATGCATCGGTCTT